>OX352772.1:14029273-14629273 GCA_947095535.1 Poecilobothrus nobilitatus
ATATGAATATTTTTTTTTTTTATATTATAATTATTGTACCCAGCCGGGAATCGAACCCGAGACCTCTCATTCCCTTATGAATGAAAAGCCGGGCTGCAACCACTGCAACAATGGCTCGATGAAAATAGGTATAATAATTATACTCCTGTTTAGTCACATAGAACTTTTGTGAAATGAAAGTTCCATACAACTTTTGTCTTAAATCCCCAATGAAATTTTTGCCGATGTCACTTTCATCATACATCCTAAAGTATAACATTCCCTTTCTCATTTCAAAGCTGTTAAGCATATAGTAATGGCGTTTTCTGCAGTAAGATTGTTTTGGCTAAAGAGTCTAACTCTGACCAAAATTTACTAAAGAGTTTTTGTAAATTTTATTAAATTGTTTTGTTTTCAAACTGATGATTATTTTATAATTTAACAACCTTAAGATTTTAATTTGTCATTAAATATTAAACTTTTACATTTGACTATTTGCAACAAATTAATCTTAATTACAAATTCTTTTATTTCTGTTTGTTTCTGTCGAAATAAATTGTTTGCTATTTTTTATGTTACCACAATAAATTCACTTTTAAAATGTTAAATAATAAATGTTTTCTGAATATCAAATAATATAATATATAAAATTTTTTCTTTCAGAAAATGTAAATTTTTCAAACTGTTTATTTACGATATTTTATTAAATAAAAAAAAAAAAATTTTATTTTATTTTTGTCAATGTTTGCTACTAGTAAATAATTCTTGGATGAAAAACAAAAAAAGAAAAGGAAAAGTTATACTTTCGGTTATTTAAACTATAAATAAAAGTAAAAACAGTAACAGAAACAGAAAAAGAAAAATAAATAAATTTTATTTTCTTTAATTCTCTTTTTTTTTCCTTCTTTTTCTACTGTCTTAAAACAGTGCAAGTTTGAAATCTATCTACAAATATCACGTATTGTTTTTTTTTTTTTTATGTAATATATTCCTTATGTTATTCGTTTTATTTATTTTTTTTTTTTAATCTTCATAGGTACATACCATATATTTAAGTACATACACATTAAATTTATTTTAAAAAAACAAAAACTAGTCAAAATTCCTTAAAATTTAACCGGCAATTTTTTATTTTTTTTTCTTCCTTTCTTTCTTTTTATTACGTGACTTGAGACATAAAATTGCACTCCTTTAAACAGTACAAAAAAAAAAAAAGAATGATAACAACACTTACAGTAACATTAACTTCTTATACAACAAAATTAAATGAAATGAGAGATAAAGAAGGCAATATGTATTACAATGAAATGGAAAATAAAAGAAACAAAAAATCATAATAAAAAATGCTATATGTATTGTTGACTATGTTGAGGTTATGTTTTCTATATATATTGGTAAAAGAATTATTAAAAAATGAGCGTATGTGTCAACAGGCACTCCTTTGACAATTATAAAATATATATAATACATTTTTCTATTCTTTTCTTTTATTTTCAATTACTTATTTTCATTTTGTTTTTTTTTTGTTTTCGTTTTTTTAATGTTTAAAAATGGTTTTATATGAGTATAGGACTCATCTTAAAAAATTTTATTATAAAAGACTGTTTGAAAGAATATGAAAATAAATATTCCCGTTTAACTGGTAAAAATATATTTAACACTTTTATAGCCAACATTTAAAAATTAAGTAATATATGTAATAAATTATTTTCTCCTGATTTCAAAAAAATAAATGAAAGTAATTATTATGAAGTTATGGAAAGTAATAAAAAAAAGTAAAGATATACATATACATGCTAATCATTGCCTAAACAGGAGATTTGTTGTTTATATAATGCTTACTGCTATTCTAATGACAGCTATTTTATCATCAGACAGTCAAGTAGCCATAAAGGTTAAAAGGAAACTCACAAGCAATTAAATCCCAATTAGTTTGGCAGTGCTTAGTGAATTTAAACCGCTTAGGAACAAATACTAAAGTAACTCTCTACTGGGCTCCTGGATACTTGGGTATAGAGGGAAATGAAGAAGCGAATAGACTTGCAAAAGAAGGAGCTGCAATTTCCTTTAAAGGACCCGAAACTTTTTGTAGCATAAGTAAACACTAAATATGAGAAGCACTAAAAATCGAATACGATAACTGTAGGAGTAAACTATAGAATGAAAAACTTGGGCTACGACAATCTAAGGAACGTCTGGGAAACCGTAACGGGAAAAAATATGCTAACATCATAAAATTCAGTAAAAATGAACCGAGAATTTTAACAGGATTCCTGTCGGGACAAGAAGAAGAAAAAACTCCAGGTCACATGCTCAAAAACCAGCGGAGCTTTATTCCGAGCAAGATATGTGCACCTATAAGCTTATTGTTTTGCCGAAGATGAACTGCCAGCAATAAACCCTACACTATTCTTTACTTTTTTAAAGGCAGTAGAGCTGAAAGAAATATTATAAGTGGAGGCAAAATCCACAACACATAGTTTACAAGGGTAGCACAATAGATCTACATTAAAAGATCGCAGTATCATTTATACCTCTTAATATAATCTAATCTAATTATACCTCCGGCCTAAAACGAATTCCTATATAGTTAGCTGTGCTCAAATACAAAATATATAAAAATACAAAAGTACAAAATATATCAAAATAAATAATAAAATTAAAAATCAGCAATATTGGGTCTTATAGTGTTAATTTTATAAGTAGAAATGAGTAAAAAAAAAAAAAGTAACGGAAATAATTAGTATAATAAAAAAAAAAAGTCAATCTTTCAACTAAACGTCTCCTACAGCTTTTTTATTCTCATTCTCTGTTTTTCTTTTATAATTTGTTCTACTTTAAGTCAATCTTATTATTCATTTCTTTTGTCTTGATTTTAAGTTTTTTCATTAGATTTCCTTGATTGTCAATAATTAGTTAATTAGGAAACTTATTTTTCAGTTATTTTAATTTTGTTTTTTCTTTCGCTCTGTTTTATATTCTTTTATTTTACAGTTTTTTTTTTGTATATTTTATTTAGAATAAGATTTAACAACAAAATTAACTTAATTTAATTAAAAAAAAAAAAATAGAAAAAAAAACAAAAAAAAAAATCAACAATAAGAACAAAGTTAAGTGTTGTTTTCATCTCCTTGCTATTTTTAATTGTAATATGGCAACATTGATATGACATTTTCAATTAAATGAGATGTGACAGTAGATTGTGTGAATGTCATGTGAATGTAATTTGATTGTTGAATTAGAATTAAAAGGTTTCATGAATTTTTCTGTTCAGGTATAACGGTACCTAACAAGAATATATATGAAAGGTGTTATTTTAAATATATATAAAAGGATAAAAGTAAAATAATTTTCTAGGTTAATGATTTTATAAGATAAAAAAAAGAAGAAAATTTTTTATTGGTTTGTTAAAGTTTTTGTTTTGTAATTTTTATTATTTTTTTTTTTTATTTTTAACTTTTATTTGTATTTTTAGTTATGTTTCTTTCAAAATTGACTTGCGAATGGTATAATAAAAAAAATTTACGATATGAACGTGTATCTTTTTTACAAAAAAAAAAAAAAATGGGATAATATTTCAACAAAAAAAAAAAAAAAAACACAAGTCTCTAGTTATAAGTGTGAATATTTTTGTAATAAAGGGATTGGTTTATCCCTTTATCCCTACGATTTTTTTTTATCCTACATAAAGGTCATATCTTGTCTATTTTTTTATCTTTTTTTTTTATCTTTAAAATTGGTTATAAGTTCTAAAGGTAACTAGTGGTATGTTTTTAATTAAAAATTTAAAAGAAAAAAAAAACACATTGAAGGTCATTTTAGTTTATTATTTTTTGATTTTAAGTTTTATTGCTACTAAATTTCAAAGATTTCACAAGATTGTAATTTAAAAGAAATTTACTGGAAGTGTTATTTTAGGAATTTTAAAATTTTTATTACTTATATTGATTTAAAACAAACATTTTTTTTCCCCAATTGAATTTCTTAGGTATTAGAATTATCCGCCCTTAGAATAAAGAATTTTGGAAGATGTAAAATTAGATTTTATTGAACAAATTTTGGAAATTGGAAACACACTTTTAAAACGATTACTTGCAATCATTAACACTATTAACAAATTTCATTTATTAAACAAAATTCAATTAACACCATCTTGGAATGCACGAGGGATGGCAGGGCTAGGTATAAGGATAATTGTCTATCCCTTCTACGAAAGAACAAAAACAATACAACGTTACAAATCAAAGACACAATGGTCCTTAAAGTGTTAAATGAAAACTTAGATAGGAAAAAATAAAAAGGATATTTTAAATATATAAATGTTTCCTAACTACAATTTTTTTTTTCTTATTTAAATTTTTATTATTTTCCATTTTCTTTTTTAATTATATTGAGAATTAAAAAAGAGATGTAAAAAAAAAAAAAAATAGTTGAAAATTAGGGATGCTGTAGACTAAGTACTTTTTAAATTCATACTTCAGAAAAATTTAAAAAGAATCAGGATGTTAATTACAAGATCTTCGTATTAAACAAAAAACTGACTAATTATTTTTATTTAATTCGTTCTTCTTTTTTTTTTTAATTTTGACATATTTTGAAATGAACTTGTGATAAATTAATTGATCCCTTTTTCGTTTTTTCGTTTAAACAACAAAATTATTATTAACAAAAGACAATGAAAGTTTGATAGAGAGCTATCTATGGATATACATATGAAATAAAATACACACAAAAGATATTTAGAGTATCTGCTGCTGCAATGCTGTTGCTAGTGTCCAATGGTTACTGGACGCATCAGCAACTACTAGACTGTAGGTTCGTAGTACATTCTCAAAAGGTAGGAGAATCCATTCGGCAATGGTTGTTGTTAAGTTTTTCTAGATTTATACCACAATGATACAACTCTGATGAAAAAACTACTGAAAGCTTCTCAGATCTATTCTAGAGAGTTCAACTAAATCTTGGGAACAGGAATTATCGAGATATTTTCGCCTTTTTCTTGGCATATATATAAGTACTGAAATTATTCAATTCAGTCACTAATATTTAGAAACTAAATTGATACTCCGACAAAAAAATTTTAAAATTCCCCCTTTTAAAAATTGAAAAATACATTAATATGCCCATGGTATACTGCGCGAAAGTGTTAATAAAACATATTTGTAAATAATTTAAGATAAAATATCGTTAATTTGACGAAAAGTTTCACCTAATTTTATACAAACCGAAAAACTTTTTTTCATTTAAAAATTACCCGACAATAAGAAAAATACAAATAATTTTTATACACATGGGAATAATTAGGTGCATAAGAAATTGTAAAACTAAGAAAAAAAAATGATGCTTGCATTAAATTGCATATAAATTATAACAAAATTAATTCCAGTAAAAACAAAAAAAAAAAGACTCTTAAAATAATCTCACTTCATAGTTGATTCATTACTAAGGAATATCGGGATCAATTACAACAGCACACGCTATAATATTTTTTTTTTAACATCATCGTGCGCTCAATATTAATGAGTAACTTGCATGTGCAATCTTTCAAATAAAATAAAAAATGAAAAAAAAAATTATTCTAAAAAAACAGTTAATGAACAGTAGTTATATACAAGCTAAATTGCAGAGTCATTGGATACAATTATATGGTACTTGATGGAGTAATTATACATTGCTTAAAAAAATATTATACTCTATAATTTCACAGCAAAAAAAGTTAGATGTAAAATATCGATATATTGAATAATTATTTTTAAACCTAAAATACCATAGGCTTGAAGCAAATATCGAAAGGAACTGAAATTTGATTGCTAGTTTTGATAGGTACCTATAACAGATCTGAAAGGAGCATGTATAATTTCAATTCTAAATTTACATAAAAGTATTTCTTTAAAAAAAAATAGTAATAAAAATAGATAAATATATTTGTCTAATAATAAAGTAAATGTCAAGAGTCCAGTATTTGTAGTCTTTGAGATTTGAGTCCGGTCTAAAGTTTCACGAGAGACTAAATTGTTGACATAAACCAAGCAAACGAAACTTCAACGTATTTGATTGAAAGTTTTCATTCTTTATTTTATATAGCAGCCTCGATTTAATGTTGTTGCATCTAGTTCATACTTCTTTAGACTTGATAATCATTGACTATTAAGGATAATGTATCTACCATATTTCAGCGCTTTTCGTTAAACCGCTTTTGTAAAAACTAAATTAGAAGATTTCTTGCGCTTTTAATTGTCATTTTACATTGAAGCCTCGACTTGCGTCATCAGACATAGTCAATTTTGTTTTTAGACCTGGTATAACCATTGAGGATAACGCATCTGGCATATTTCATCTCTTTTCGTTAAGTCGATTTTCCTTTTCAAACACAAAATTTTTAATGATCTGATCTCAATTTCGACTTACTGACCAAAATTCCTAGAAGTATATACTTATAGGACGATAGTAATTAATAAGAAGTACACGCTTACTATACAATCTCAAATATAATTTTGTCTTAATTAACTATTTCAGATTTTGGGCTTGTAATTGCATTTACTGCATAGTTTGCGTTAAAATATTAACTGAATAAGAAAAAAAAATTAAAAATGATATATTTTGTCTATTACCATTTTCCTCCTATTCTTCTACTCATCGAAATTGGAAGGTGTATGCCCTAAATTCTTGAATTATGGAACATGTAAATGCAAAAAAAAAGTAAAACCTGCAAAAAAAAATTACAAGTAAAAACGAAAGTTTTTATATATATGAGAAAAATGAGAATATATTTTTCTTGTAAAAGGCAGTTAGTTAACAAAGAAAAGTTTAATTTATTCTATCATGATTTTGTTTTGACATCACGCAGGGTGGTACCTAGTTTTCTTTAAATTTATTCACACTATAAAAACTTGTTGTTGTTTTTTTCAACTACAATTTATTGTTCTTTAATAATTTCACTTTTTATTTTATAGTGGGATGTTGAAAAATATCTGAAGTTGAAAATAAAAAACTAATTAATGGCAATTTTTTAATAAGTTTTCAAAATAAGATCTATTACAGTTTCATGGAAAGAAAGTAATTGAAACAAAATAATTTAGTGTAAAATACTTATTTAAATCAATAAAAGATTTAATATTGAAGTTATAGTTAGAAGTTATATAAATTATTTCTATACTTATATGTTTTCTAGACACCTAAGTTTACTTTTTACTGTTCATGTTTCGGTTAATTCGAATAATACAAAACTATATCGATATAGGTATATCCAAATCGAAGAGCTAGTGGAATATGAATACTTGGGACACAAAAACAACAGACGGGGGTACAAGAGATATAGAGCACAGAATTTCAAAGGCAAAAAATACCTTCGCTAGATTATGGGCAACCTGGAAATCGCTATGAAAAGCCCGCGACACTAAAATAATACTATCAATAATAATATATCCAGCCAAGAGCTGATTGAAACGCAAATATGTAGAAGAAAATGGAGATGAATCAGCCGCATCCTCAGACGCCCAACAACATCAGTGGTACGTCAGGCATTAGACTGGAATCCTCAAGGCAGAAAAAACGTGGGAAAACCTAAAGCAACTTGGAGAAGAAGCGTTCAAATTCAAGTAATAAAGAGTGCGAAGTCTTGGGCTGAAATTAAAAGATTAGCCGAAGATAGGGAAATTTAGAGAGAATTTGTGGAAGCTACATGTTCCCGAAGGCAATAAAACAGGAGAAAAACAATATCGATATAGGTACGGTATAGGTATAGGTATATATAACGTATAGGTACAAAAAAAATACTGATCTTGTACATGATAATCGAGAAGGTATATATTTTATCTATGCAATCATTACTTTTACTGGGTAATATAATTATTTATATCCATGAGAGTTTTCATATTAGAGCAACTCACTGCTCGACTTGTTTTGTTCCGACTATAGTTCAGCTTTCACACTAGGATTTTTTTACATCACATATTTTTCATATTTTAAACAATGTTACTCTGTTTTATTCTCTTTCAAATAAAAGTATATTTTTAAGTGGGTATAAAAAAAAATTTATTCTTGAATAGTATTAATGAATCAGCTAAATTTTTGTTTCAAAAACCTCCCCCCGTGAATTGGCTTTTGAAGACTTTTATCTTTTATTTCATCACGTTTTTCTAGAAAATCGTTGTGCGATTTGATGAAGCGATTATGTCGATTTGATGAAGCGATTATGTTATGAATCGCGATTTGATGAAGCGATTATGGAGACTAGAATAAAGTCTGCCAAACTTGACTATTGTGGTTACTTATGTGTCTTGCTATCTAATATCCTCTAATTATTCTAGCACAAAATCATTGCAAAAAGTAATCCTTTAAAAGCAGATGTGTAAATCTAACTATGGCATATTATTATGACAGACGCGATTAATACACATAATATCTGCTAAATACCCACAATAACAGCATTATATAAATCGTTAACAACATATTCTGGAGTAAAATCCTACTGTTCTTGTACATCAGTTAATTACCCACAATAATAGTATTATACAAATCGTTAACGACATTTTGAGATAAAATCCTACTGTTTTTCTACATTTTAATACTTTAACTATGAACAATTGGAAACCTATCACTACCTAAAAACAATCAAATAAGAACTTAAAAGCTAACAAAAGTTAAATGTGTCAGTATAACAGAAGGTTGCCAACTTCAAAATATATTTCTGGGTGTAATTAGGAAAACAAATTTAAAAAGTCATAAAAAACTTAATGATCAAATACAAAGTTTAAGATTTCAGAACAAAATATGAGAATGAAGAATGAGAGAATGAGAATGAAATTTGATTTGAGAAATTTCTAGTTTTTTGTATTTGGGATTTCTTTTAGAGTTATATGATGTTCCAATGCTCGAATCTTGACAACTGTTACTTTAACTTTTAATGAGATAAAAATAAGGTTTGGTATCCCGGGAAGTGGTGAGTATTTGAATATTTTCTCATTTTCAGTGCAGTCCAAGTTTCAGATGTTTCATATTGTCAATTAAGTGTTGACTTGTTGAAACAAATAAATCGTAGCTTAGTTTAAAATATAGTTAATAAAAATACAGGAAATCTTATTAAGCGAAATTGATAATATAAAAATAAATGAAGCAACTCTAATATTGTAACTTCACAATTCATAATGTAAAAGTAGTTAATCTCTAATAAAAATCATTTTTAGAAATAAATAATTAATTATTAATTTCGGACATAAATATATTATACAAAAAATTTTATTTAATATAATTTTTTTCTTTTTTGTTTTATATACACTTACCGCTTCAATTTCCTTTTCAAAACGTATTGGTCTTAAACGGCATATTAATATTATTAAATATATAAAATTAACACTTAAAAATAAACCAGACCATAATATAACATCTGGCCGACATTGTATAAACCAACCATATGTGGCCATTAGAACACAGCCAATCAATAAAAATGAACGCATCCATAGCATTCCATAAGGGCTATTCGGTGCAATAAAGGCAATTAAAAAGAATGCATTACTTAATTGAAAATAAATTTCATATGGCCTTGACCAAATTAGGCACTGTTTAATTGACCAATCATCAAAATTAACTGTACCACCAACATCACCAACACCACCAATACCACTAATACCATTATTACCACTTAAACTACCACCAATACCTAAATTACCACCACTATTATCAATTATTGAACTAGAATCAATACCAGATGGCATCATCAACATCATATTATTATTTTTATTTTTATTATTTTTATTATTATTATTATTATCAATATTTATATTTAATATATTTGTATGATTAAAATGATTTATTATTGTTTTATTTTTATTATTATTTAAATTATAATTAAAAAGATTCCATAATGAATTTGCACCATTTAATGTATTATTAAAAATATATTTTTGTTTTTTATAATTATTATCATTATAATCAAAATTGTCAAAATTTATTTCACCACTATTATTATTATTACTGTTATTACTGTTATTATTACTGTTATTATTATTATTATTATTATTATTATTACTGTTATCAATTATATATTTTTCTTGATTTATTATTGTTTTAATATTTTTTTGTTCTGTTATAGTTGATGTTGTTGTTGTTGTTATTGTTGGTAATGCTATTAAAGCTGCTGCTACTGCTGCTGCTGTTATTGATCCCCCTGATAATCCAAATGTTAAATCACCACCACTATTTGTAATTGATATTGTTTTTGTTGCTGCTCTTGTTGCTGCTGTTGTTGTTCCTGTTTCAGTTGTTTTTGTTGTTGCTGTTTGTTTTTTTCCTTTATTATTTGATGATTGTCCAGAATTTGATTCTTTTTGATGATACTGATGATATTGAAGATGATGATGATTAAAATAGGGTTGTGTCATTGATCTCTGTGCCATAACATTATCAATGAATACATTTTTATTATTATTTTGTTCGTTATCATTATTTATCATCAATTCATTATCATTGATATTAAATTGTTGTTGTTGTTGTTGTTGTTGTTTTTGATTTTGTTGTTTTGGTTGTTGTTGTTTTTGTTCTTGTTGTTGATTAGAAGAATCAATAATAAGATTTGATGATGACGATGATGATGACAATGATGATGATGTTAATTTTGATATTGATAATGATTGATGATATAATTTATTTTGATAATTTAAATTATAATAATCACTATAAGAATTACTAATTATTGGATTAACTGTTTCAACCAGACCTAATGCTAATGCACTAATAAAAAACATAATTTTTTTTCGATCAATTATTTTGAATTTTTTTTTTTACTTTTTACGTTACTTTTATTTTTATGATTAAATTTTTTAATTTTTGTTTTTTTTACACTATTTTACAGTATTGATTTATTTTGAAAACAATAAAATAAATAAAAAGATTTTTTTTTTTATATTTAATTTAATTTTTTTTTTTTATTTTAAAATATTTTATTTATTTTTTAATTTAAAATATTTTATTTATTTTTTGTTTTTGATTTGATCACTTGTTTATTCTTTTTTTTTTTTTTGTTTTGTTACAAAATAATGAAAAAATTCACAAAGAAAAAAAAAAAAAGAAATATTTGGCATTTGGAGACTATACACACTTATATTTAATTGTTTAAATTATTATTATATATTTATATAAATAACGTTATATTTAATATATGTATTATTTTTTTTTTTTATATTTAATTTTAATTTAATTTAATTTTGCAAAAATTTCTATATAATATCACTTTTTTTATTTGTATTCTATTTTATTTTATTTTTTTATTTAATTTATTTAAATATTTATTTTTTTCAATTTTATACATTTACCGTTATTTACAATGTAAATCATATTGTAGATTTATTATTTAATAATGAAAAGAAATAAAAATCAAATAAATTTACTATATGTATATATAAAATTCAACTACATATTAAGTATATTATATAATAATTATATGTGATGTATTTAATTTAATTATATTTTTTTTAATATATATTATGCTATCTCTTTTTAACACATCACTTTTTATTTTTTTTAACAATTATTATAGAACTACAAGTGGTTTAAATTTATTTTCTTTTTTGTTTTTTTTTTTGTTTTAATTTGATTTCTTTTTAAAATTTATTAAAATACATAGTGACTTCTTAACTTTTTTCTTCGTTATACGTTGCTTTAAAACTTGTTTATGTTTTTATATTTGTATAAGTGTATATTTAGAAATCCTTGAATTTGATTTATTTTTTTTTTTGTTTGTTTTTTTTTTTCGTATCGAAAAAAAAAACGTTTTGAGAATTTTTAATGAAATAAAGAACGAATAAAAAAAAAAAATTAAATAGATTCACAATAGTGAAGCTAATGCTTAGTTCAGATTTGTTTTTTTTTTTTTATAAATTTATTATTTTTTTTTTTTTTATTTTTCTTGTTTTTATTTTTATTTATTTTGAAAGTTTTTCATTTCAATTCAAATGAACGTTATATGAATAGTAGAGATATTTCCTTGTATTATTTACAATATTATATATTTTTTTTTTACGTGTGTTCTATTTTTAATGCATTTTATATCCTGTTTTTTTTTTCATATATAATATCTATACATATAACATACATTTTAGAAATATATAATATGTAATATTATAATATTATAGTATATGTTTGTTTGATTTGTTTGATTTTTAGACTGTGCCAAAACAATATCTGAAAAAGAGAAAGAAAAGAAAAAATTTAAAATCATGGTTAAATATAAAATTCAAATATTAAAAAAATTAAATAAAATCTAAATATATGTATGTATGTACGTATGGTAAAGGAGTTTTAGCAAACTAATATAATATTATTTGATTAACTTATTGATATTTATGTATGTATGTATGTATAGATAAAAATATTACGTGGTATATGTAAATAAAAAAGAAAATTAATGGTTCAGTTATTATGTGACTTATTTGGTAAAAAATAGTATAAATTTTCCGGAAAAAAAGATGAAAAAAAAATATATTAAAATGTTTTTTTTTTTAAGTAGTAGGAAAATCATTCACAGTTTTTTAAAGAGATAAAAATTATATGTTAGTAAATGTGATACATTCCTTTTTAGGGATAATTTTCCCCAGTGTTGATAGAGTTTGGTGTGAAACCATCCAGAAAAATCTGAAATTACATCTTTTTAGTTCCAAAGGAACCTTTTAGCCCTTAATATGTTGTATGGGGATTTCAATATTTATTACCTAATATCGTCATATAGGGTATCATTGAAAAGTTTTTGGCAAGCTCTTCAACTTTTGTTTGGAAACTAGTATTCTAGGACGCCTTTATGGCTCCCTGAAACCGTTAATAAGCCCTTAATATAAAAGTAAGCTGTATATTATCATGTGCGGTATCATTAAAAAGGTCTTGGCGAACTTAACAACTTCTGTTTCGGGACTTTGGTTTTAGCATACCCTGCTTGGGCCCAGAAAGCTTTTATAAGCCCTTGATATAAAATCAGCTGTATATGATCATGTGAGGTATCATTGAAAAGATTTTGGCGAGCTCTTCAACTTTAGTTTGGGCACCAGTATTTTAGGTATTCGCCCTTTTTGTTCCCTGAGATCGTTTACAAGTCCTTAATATAAAAGTAAACTGTATATTATCATATGTATCACTAGTATTATATATAAATATTATGGAAAAAGCGAGAACCCTGACTTTGAATGCAACTCTAAAATCCCTCCTAATTATATTTCTAACAAACATGCGTAAGCTATTTTAAAATTAAACCAAAAAAAAAACGAGATTTTGACCTCCGATTTTGTAAGAACAAGATTTTGTAAAAATGAGATTTTGACCGAGATGTTGTACCGTACCGCATTTTGACCTATGCATGTTCTATTTGGTATAACATTAGAATATCTGTAATGAAAATAATAAGAGTTTTGGAAAAAAAAATGTTTAAAAGCTTATCTTGGGGAATTACCGTTATATAAACAATGAGTATAAGCATAATACGAATATTATAAGAATTTAACTTATGATAATATATTTAATTAGAAAACTTGCCATGGGCGCAAAATGTCCCTGAATATATAACTATAATATTTATCATTCGGTTAACCTAAAAAAACACTAAAACTAAATACTGATGTTATCCATCTTAATAAGAATTAAAATTGAGATTGAAGATTTTTCGTAATAGGTTATAAATTTTGTAATATATACAGTTAACCTAATTTTAAATTTTCAAAACGTTTATTTACGTAATAAGTATCTTTTGGTAAAACGGATATTTTGAAATTTTTCTTTTTGTATATTTGGAGACACTTTCCCAAAAGATTTTGATGTAAACATATAATTTGCAAATATTATGAATATATTCTGGAAAAAGTGTATTTAATCTTGATTTTGTAACTAAATCTAATATTAATTTAAAATAATTATTTCTAGTAAATGTATACTTCAAAAATAAAGCATGTTTGGTTTTTTTAAATCGCATTTTCTTAAAAGAATTTTCGTGAAGTGTCCATTTTGCTATTGGGATGGTACAAAAGCGATCGTATAGAAAAGAGCCTTATTCTACATTTGTTTTTATAACTAGCTCAACGCTTAATGCATAATGTAAAATGCTTTTGTTAAATCAATGAATGCTGAACATACAAATCAATACTAATCACCACAATCTAAAGAAACATCCAAAAAAAAATGGCTGTAAATACTCGTACTCTGTACCACTATTTGTTGCTGTAATTGTTGTAACTTTTTATATAAATTCAATATGTATTTAAAAATAAACTGGAAAAAAACAAAAAAACTGAAAACTATTTTAATTCTTAAAAAACGCCTTTTGTTTCTTTTTTTTGCAAAATTTAAAACTTTCTCAGCTTTTCAAAAATTATAATTTTCTTGTTTTTGTTATAAATAAGTTGTTTTACCAATCTTCAATTATTATATTTCCACAATCGATTTTCATTTTGTAATCAATCATAATAAAATTTATTTTTTCTTTTCTTTTAAAAATTTTATTTTAAATGAATTTATATCGGCTGAGAAAAATTTATTTTCTTTTTTTTAATAAATTATAAAAGTTTTCCCTTTTTCATGTATATTTGTGTTTTATTTTTTTTTTTTAAACAATCGATTTTTTAAAAAAGAAAAAGAAAAAAATGTGTTTGTATTCAAGTAAATAACAAAAGATAATTTTTTAAGAACATTTTTTTTTTCTTTCATTATTACAGTTGATATTGAAATTTTGTGGCCGATTGGGAAATTTTTGGTGAATCAAAAATTTTAAAAACTAAGGAATAATAAAAGAAGAAATGTAAAAAGAAATTAAAAAAAAAATTTTTAAATTACATCCATTAGCATCTTAAAAAAATTTTTATTTTAATCAAATAGAGATTGAACATACCTTTTTTTTAATCGAGCATTTTTTTGCAATTTTGAGAGGCTGTAAGCCCGGAAACATACATAATTAAGAAAAACGGTTAACACACATAAAAATATATTATTGAAACTTTAATTTTTATGTTTTGTTTATAAGGATTCTAATAAGGAGACTAATTCTAAAAGATCTTTCTTGTCTCAAAATTTCAAGTTCCTATCAAAAAGCGTGCCAGAGTTATGAAAACAAAAATATCATGGAAAATTTGGTTTTCACATAACGGTAAATTTAAATAGTAAATTTAACAAACTTGTATAATTTTGATATTGATTTATAAAGGTAAAAATAAATCGTGTCGACTGGCGTTTTTAGATTGAAAAAATGTTATGTATAGAACATGAGATATACGCATTTAAAAATAGGGCTATTTCAAAGTGTGAGGGACTGCAGCTGCGTAATGGATGGGGCTACATGAAAAAATTATTGTACAACATTAATTTTTTTATGAGACGTACCCATGGTTCAAATTTTTACTCTCTATCTTTAACGATGTAAACAGATGGACAGAGGGGGGCGGACAGAGTGAAACTAATAATCACATTTTTTCAAATTTTTTTTTTGGAAATGTGTTAAAAATTGGAATAATTTTTAAAAAAATCCTTAATTTAATTTGGAAATTTAAAATTAAAACAAAAAAAAATTTAATTTAAGTGTAATAAAATAAAATTTTTATTCAAAGTTAAATAGGTAAAGATTGTAAAAAAAAAAAATTTATCAGATAATTTAATAACAACTCCTATGTAAAGCCACTATAGAATTTAAAGTATCAGAATATTGTAAAAATCGATTTTTTTTTTGTTTCAAAATTAAATCGATTTAATTTCACATCACTGAAACAATCTTCAAAAAAAAAAAATTTTTTTTTTAAAATATAAAATAAGAAAAAACACAAAAAACTGTAGGTGTTATTTAATGATATTTTTTAAACAGCCGCATATCCTTCCGATTGTACTGAAATCTGATATACTTTTTTTTTTTATTTCTTTTTGTTTTCAATCTTTTTTAAAAGTTTTTTCTTCTCTTTCTTTGTTTTTTTTTTTAAATAATATTTGGTATATTATTTTTTCATCATCAAATATTTAATATTGTGTGTAATTATTTCAATTGATAAAATTTCCCTTTCCAATTATTAATATACTAAAATAGTCATTAGTTAAAGTATTACTTAAAATTATTGCAAAATTTTTTTTTTTTTAATTAAATTGTCAAACCGTCATTTTATGGATCTGATGCTATGTAAAGTAATTTTACAATAACGAGAGGATTTTTTTTTTATCGAAAAGTGGTTGATAAAACATTATAAATTTAAGCTAAAAATAATGATAATGAGACTCCACCTTAATAATTAAGATGCCATTTAATAACGCAGATTTGAAAGCTAGAGTATACGTATGCCATCTCGGCTCTTTTTTAATGCTATTTCTATGCACCTTAAATTAACATAACAGGTTAGTAGAAAATTTTAAAACAATATTTATATGAATCATGAGTTGACCAGAAGGCGGTGGCTGGCAGTTACAGCTTGCAGTACAACCAGACCCTTGTGGTCGGAAATGATTTTAAAAAGATAAAAATGCATATTTTCTCTTCTAGACGTCAATTAAAACAATTAGAGGCCATTGTCTTATCGGTAAACATGCTAGAAGATTAGGAATGCATGTGGATCTTAAATGTATGTTTTACAGACAAATTGATGGGATAGAGTGCGTGACGTGAAAAACTTTTTCTGCACTTGCCCTAGTCAGTCAAGAAAAAGGCGAAAATATAGTGATAGGTTTTTTTCCAAGATTGAGGTGAACTCGCTGACATTGATCTGGGACGCCTTCAAAGCTTCATCGGTCAGAGTAGCATCATCGTGGCATAAATCTAGGGAAACTTTATAACAACTCTGAACGAATAGGTGTTCTCCTATACGTTGTCCTAGATTTTGAAGGTACAGTACTAACCTAGAGTTTGGGGATTATTATGATGCGTTACACAAAAACCTATGTAATCTATGACAAAAACAGTTTGTAAACTAACCTAAACCTAAAAATAATTTGTTATACTTATAGGGGCATTTTCTTTTTTTAGTCTATTATTATTGAGATAATGATAGAAATTTAATCTTTTTTATATCTAAAATCACACAAATACAAAGTAAACGTTTTCATTTCTTTAATTTTTTTTTTTAATCTTAGGAAATGAAAAATTAACGGTTAAATAGAAAATAAAAATTTTAATATTTTTTTCTTTTTCTTATTTAAAAATGAAAAAAAAACCTAATAATATTGGCCATTTTTTAGAAATCTTAATTAATAGGATAATTTAAGACAATGAGTGAGAAAAAGAGATGGTATAAGACAAAGAAAAAGAAAATATTTTTAATGTAGGTTTTTTTTTATTTTTCTCTTCAAAAAAAAAAATAATATTTCCACTTAACTGGGATTATTTTGACTATATTCACGTATTTTTTTTTTAAAGTCTAAGTAATATGGTTTTTGGTAAGTGACTGTGGAAACCTTGTAAAAGTTTTTCATATTAGCCATAATATGGAAGACAAACAGATGAAAAGAAACGAAAAAATAAAGAAAAAATTATAAAATATATAAATGTAGTGACAAATCGAACTTAGAACGTGATTTTTAAAAAAAAAAATTTATTTCTCTTATAGCATATCTTTAAGGAGTTTATTGAATCACTTAGTGAAATTAAATTTTTCTTTTAATTTTTATTTTTTTCTTTTTTTCTTTTCCCGACATTAATAAAATGGTTTAAGGCAATGTTTTGATTTTTTAATATCAATTTAGTTTTATATTCTGAATACTAATATAAAATGAAGAAATTAAAATTATTTATTGGTTGATTCATTTTCTTGTATAAGTACAGCTATTGATTTGGTTCAATTGATCCTTTTTTTGTTTTTTTCTTGAGTTTTATTGATTCGAATGATATAATTTAAATAATTCTGATATATGTATTTGAAGATAATAATATGTTTTATACCTATATCGTTTGTATTAATATATTCTATATGCTAAGACATTGAATTTAAATTGAATGATACCATACCGTATTCAAACAAACTAGTAATAAATTTCCAAAACAAGTTTTTAAATTTTTAACACTAACGATTTGTCAGCATTAATGATTTGTTAGGTCTTTACAGCATCAGTAGTAGGTTAGGTGGTTACAAATAAGAGTTTGAATATAAAAGAAAAATATTTAATAGAGTTGTCATCAAGTTAAAACTGCAAAAAAGATCATGAAAATGTTTATAAGTGTTTTATTTATAAGTCAGGATAATGCTAAGATTAGTCCAAATTTTACGTTTCTAAAAATGAATAATAAAATAAGTATATTAAATATTAAACATAAGAATGAGAATATAACTAAAAATTTATTTTAATGGTTGAACATACAAGTCAAGTTATTGTTGGAATAAACCAAATAAAACTTTCAGAGAGAGCGTGTTATAAGCAATACCAAATACAATGACTGAAGAGTCATTTTCCTGGATTTAAATCTGTTCCTTTTGTTGAAATGTATGAAAAAAATTTGAAAGAGATTTTGCAGTTGAATAGAAAATCAGAGTTATATGTTTTTTTCGGAATATGTATATATATATATATATGTACTTGTATATGCGATATGTACTTGTATACAATTTTCTGAATTAGAAGAGACTTCATACTTGGGTACAAAATCTGGATTTTAATAATTTGTTTTGCAGGAGTTTGAGGATGACAGCTACATTATTTTAAACTTTTCATTGTTAAAATGTGTATATAAATAAAACATTAATTGGAAGAAATTTTAGAATTGGGGTCAAAATCAGAATTTCATTTAATTTGTTTATAGCGAGTGTTTGGGATCTATTATTTTAATTCTTTGTTATGAAAATATGCATCAAAAAATAATTTGGAAAGGTTTTAGACTTCAATACAAAATTTGGGTTCACATGTTCTTTTTATAGTCGCATGTACAAGCGGTGTCCTTCAAATCATCGTACACAAAAATTAATACCTGTAAGTGATATTAATTCAAATTAAATACATACGAATATTTGTGATACTAACTCCTAACAGATCATTTAAATCCGAAAATTTTACATATAAGGCGATTTTTGACTCAAGAAGTGTCTAATCAGAACTATATCACTATGAAAAAATGTATTTAAAAGAATATATTTAATTAGTACGAATTATATTGTTGTACAATAATTTTCTATAGGTTTAATGAAGATGACGTCAGACCACAAATTTTTTATATAAAAATTATTTTTCAAAATTTTAATTGTTTCAAATTGTAAACAAAGTCAACAAAAATTACCTATAAAAGTTTATGGTAAAAAATATAAATATTAATTTTATAGTTTATAGTTTATAAGTTTTGTCTATACAAAAAAAACACAAACATTATCCTAAGTAATAAAAATCAATATTAGAGAATTTTATTTACAAAAAAATATTTATTTTTTCCCCCTATTTAAGTATACCTATTATATTACCTAGAAAATTTATATTTTTTGAAATTCCCAATAAAATTATATTAAAATCTCAAGTAACATTTAAAAAAACAAAAAAAAAAAAAAAATCTATTGAATTATAATGGTTTCAATTTATTTCTTAAGAAAATTAGAAAATTAGAAAAAAACTCTTTCAAAATCAAATCTGTGTGGTTAAGTTATAAAAGAAGTAAATATTATTCATACAATATTTAACAGAAAATCTGCATTCAAAATAATAAAAAAAAAAAAAAAAAACAACAAAATCACATATAAACAATAGAAATTAAATGAAGGATATGTATTGTATTCAAATTGCAATCCTTTCAACTCATATTAAATTTTTACTGCAATATTCAAAAGATTTTTTTTTTTTTTTTTGTAATTCTAGTATGATGATATCTACATATTATGTAGATATGATTTTATTGTTTTTCTTTTCAAAATAACCCAATTATCATTATTAAATACAAAAATAACAATAGTATAAAATCAATAGATATTTAATACTGGTATATTTTGTTATTTTGAATCATCCAACATTCATTTATTTCTTTTGATCCATATTATCCTTGAGTGAAATTCAATGCAAATTCAGACAAAAAAAAGAATTATCTAAGGGATAGAAAAACATTACAAAAAAAAAAAAAAAAAAAGTATTTTCAACTTATCTATGCATATAATTGTTTTTATAGATTATCATATTTTGATTCTTATTTTTACATAATACTTAACTCATATATAGATCATACATATTATATTCCAGAACAAGCATCTATATTTTCATCATTTTATTTTTAGATGCTTTTTTTTTCGTTTTTTCAATGTATAGGTAATAAAGCAAAAAGTATTATGCAATATATGACCAGTTTTTTAGCCAACAAATGAAAATATTGAAAAATATGAAATATTACTAATAATAACACTCTAAAGTATATTTGTCTATATAGATACGGAAGGGTGGATCACTTTAAATCTGATACCTTATACGAGTATTATTATATTTCTAAAATGTACAAATATTACAATTTTATTTGGCTCATTTCCAATTCTTAAATACAGAATATTGTAAAATCGTATGTAAATGTGTTACATGAGTAGTAATTTTACTGCATCCTTTTATTAATTTAAAAATTTTCTTTCTTGTTGAGATAAAATCTCATTACAATTCATATATATAATACTTATACGGTGCAGTGACAGAACAACTGAGGAAATAGAGCACGTGGGCTTTAAATCCTTTTCAAAAAAAAGAAATAAAGGCAAAGGGCCTTAATTCCAATAGATCGTGGGCTTTAAGTTCATTTCGAAAAAGAATAAAAGCCCACTGAGCAACACAAAACAAAGGTTACTATCATGAGTCTGTATTTCATTTGACTGAATTTTATTTGGTGACATGTCAGAAGTCCCACTGGGACTTTTGACTCACTTCAATGAGCCAGAAATTCCATGGGACTTTTGTCTCATTGTTAAGGTCTCAGAAATTTTAAGAGAGATTTTAAAATTGAATCCAAAATCAGGATTATACGCCTTTTACAGAATGCAGTTGTTTACAAAATCAGAATTATACGCTTTTTCCAGAATATGTATTTAATCCTGCTAATCAAAACTCGTATATGAATATTTCTAAATATTCTGTAAAAGGCGTATAATTCTGACTTTGTATTCAATTCTAAAATCCCCCCACTCAAATTTCTGAGAATAGGTGTATTACTTATATACATATTTTGGAAAAAGTTAATATAACCCTGATTTTGTAACCAACTCTAAAATCCCTCCCAATTCAGAATCTCGTACATATACCTATTAGTAAATATTCTAGAAAAAGGGGATACCCCAATTTTTATTCAAAATTCTAAAATTCCTCCTAATGCTCTTTCTATACATATTCTACTACTTTCTTCTTTTAATAACAAAAAATAGTGTGGGTCTTAATTCCAATTCAAAAAGAATTAAAACCCGCGGACTTTATTTTCTCGGGCGTTCTGTCACTGCATTACATTATACAGGTTCCATCTGTTAAATTGTTTCTTAAACTTTTATTACAAAAATTTTAATTAATTAAAATTTAATATAAGAAGGAATTAGATAGGCGTTAAGGAATTATCTTATACGTTATTATAACATCATTATTTTAAAATTAAATTTTTATAATAAAAATTTTTTTTCAATTTTTGATGATTTTCAAGCCTTTGTGTGCTTGTTTTCATGGCTATTTTGTCATCCTTTACTGTTTCTTTCTCATATTACACTGATATCTGGTAAATTTAGTCTCGGAGTATTTTCATCTAAAAGTTTATATAAATATTGTTCACATTTTATAGCAAAAATTAATTTCAATTCTACTAAATTTGTTTGCATTCCTTTTTAATCAAAATGGCAACACTTTAAAAATTTAAAAATCTTTTTTTTTTTATTTCCTTTTTATATTTCGAAACAAATAAAAGATGGTATACTATATAGAACTTGTATGCCGGCCAAAACTACTATAAAAACCATATCAAAATTTTAAAAGTTTTTTCCAAATAAATTTTATTATATTTTTTATAATATTTTGAAAGCCTAAAAATATGCACTGTTATTTTTATACCATATTATTATTTGAATTAGATCCAATTAAGGAAGAATGTAAAACCAAAGGGTTTTAAGGGCGCTTTTTTGCGAAAAGACAATAAAAGGAGTTTAAAATTTATTGCAATAAATTTTGTAGTTTTTTTTTTTTAGAATATTTTATGTAAAAAACAAGGGAGACTTTCATGCAGATGCGTAAGTTATAGATGTATTAAAATATTCTAATTTAAATTTATGACCTCTAATAGCTTTTAGCCAGGAGGACACTCTTAAACAGCAACATAATGGATGGCAATATATAAAAAAACTGGTAAACAACATTAATTTTAAGACCTATTCATGGTAAAATTTTATTGTCCTATCTTAAACGATGCAGAAGTTTTATAAACAGGGTGCTGAACGGTGGGACAGAGTAAAACTTATTAGTAAATTATTAGTAGCAACAAAAAATTTTTTTTCAAAAATAGCACAATTTTTCAAAGGATTCAGAGAATAATTTCTAGTAATACATGGAAAAAAGGAGAAATATTTAAATTATTGGTTTAGGTTTCAACATTTTTTGGATTAAAGAGTGATCACATAAAAATGGTTCTTTTTTTTTTTTTAAATTTTAATTGCTAAGTGTATACAAAATTTTTGTTTTCAACTTTAATATTTTATTGTCAAGTTATGAGATTGAAAATAAACATAATCACTCATAAGATTTAATTTTAATTATGAAGAAATTTGAAATTCTCTTTCTGAAATAATTTAATCGCAATTCAAAATTATGATCCACACCAGAAACTATAAATAGTTTCCAATTTAAAAAGAAAAATAATAAATATATATTTCTTATAGCTTGTATCGGATAAGATAAGGATATTTTATATTAAATTAATTAGTTTTTTGAAAGTTTTTATAAAAAATCAATTGAAAAAAGAAAATCTAAAGATTTTAAAATTTTAATGATACAAATTTTATGTGTGTTGAAAATAATAAAACATAGAAAAAAATTAATATATAGCTACATAGTCAGCATAATAAAAAAAAAAAACAAAATTAAAAAAAAAGGTTTTTTTTTATAATTTCTTTGGTTTTAGTGAAAAAAAATTAGTTGGCCTAGAAATTGATCCACAACCGCAAATGAATATTCCATTTTTATATACATATTATTCATTTTATTTCTGGCAAAAAAAAAAAAATTGAGCCGCAACCAAAAATCTATACCTGTTTTTCATCTGAAATATCACTAGAATATAAAAATAAAGAAATTTGTTCAGATCTACAAAAAGAAAAGTTTTCTTTTAGCTGTTTCATTTCACTAAAATTGGTGAAGCAGTTTCTTGCTATTCTGCACCGAAATAACTGTATAGAGAAAAGTAAGCTGATTAAATATAATATTCGTCCTGGGCAATTAAATTAAAATTGATTTTATTAAATAATTAATTTTAATCAATTTATTTTCTAAATTTTCCAAAATTTTCGTTTTTAAATTTGTATGTACAAATATATTTCAATCTTCTCTAATATTTTGTTTGCATTTAAAAGAGGTACCTACTGAATTATTTTTCATACTAACTTGTCAATTTTTGACACTTGACATATTTAAAAAAAAAATTACTAATACAAACCTTTCAAAAAATTCCTATTTAATATAATCTTCACAGTTAAAATTATAATATTTAAAATTTTCATATAGTTTAAGAAACACTGTAATATTATTTATACAAAAAAACCGTTCACTATAAACGTCATGTCTGTCTTATTCAAAAATTTGTTCCTGAACTTTCAAGCAAAAAAAAAAAAAACAATAGAAAAATTTAACATTGATAATAAATTTTTTAAGAACCTTCATATCAATTTTAGGTTACTGTTATAATATAAAAAAAATAAAAAACAAATAAAAAAAAATATTTTTTTTTCTTTGTTTTCTTTTTCCTTTTTATAATAAAATTTCATGTAGGAAGGAGAAAAAAGAAAAACTAAAGAACCTCGGCTACTTGCCAAAAATTCCATTTTATACATATAAAATATTATTAGATTTTTGTATTTTGTATTTTGTTTTTGTTTTTGTATTTTTGTTGTTTTTATTTTTTTTTTTTATTTAATATAAAAATACATGAAATTACATTCTTAAATAGAAATAAAAATTACTAGTTGTAATTGCAATTTATACAAGGATGTTTATAGTGTAATGTAATGTAATGTTATCTTAAATAATACAATTACATACGGTATAACGGTAAAATATATTTATATTAAAAAAAAAATAAAAATTAAATGCAACAATATCAAATAAGTAGATAGAGATAGAGATATCTTTTGGTTATACCTATATTTAAATAAAAATAATTTGACCATGTCTGTATATATATACTTCCTTTCAATGTATTGAAAAGAAACATTCACACTATTTTACAAGTTGAAAAGGAAATAAATTTTTTATTATATTTTCTATTATTGTTATTTGAATCTTCGAATGTAAATTGATTTATTGAAAATTCTTTTAACAGGAGGCAACCTCTTATATATACAAGAAAAAAAGAAAATTTAATTTTTTTTTTTTCTTTTTCAAATTATAATTACATGTTTCTAAATATAATTTGGAAAAAAAATTTGCAATTTATTGAATGATATTAAGAATAAAATTTTTGCAATGTGTTCAAAGGATTTTCAATATTAATTTATTGTAAAATTTTTAACACTCTTTATAAATACTTTAGGAAAATTTAAAACTCAGTTTTTAAGATCTTTAAGTAAATTAGAAAATAATTTAAGTATCTTTTATGTAACGGAGAGTCTTATGTAATAAATTGCGAAACTTGCTGTACTTACAACATAAAATCAAAAGTCAAGTAAAACTGATAAAAATCCTAACAAACAAATTGCATAATTTCGTTTTATAAATTAACTCCCCTATTCTGAAATTAAGATTGTACTCTTATAATCTTATAACTACGAGTTATAAGAAATTTGTATTCTGTGACACATTTTTATAAGACTAAAAGACTTCAAAAACATATGATCTTTTAAGTAGTGTGGTGAGTAATTTAAAAGACTTTAGTATTCTGCAGAAAAGGTTATAAGACAAAAATAACCCACAAAATCTTTTAAGTTAAAAGAAATAGCACCTGATAAATATCTTTTAACTTCTTTAAGTTGGCAAATATCATTATCTATTGTTTCATTCTACTCTTGAATTGAAATAAAAATTTATAGTTTTTATTAAATAATAAAAAAATAAAAATATAAATAATAATATAAAAATTTAAAATAGGTATTTATTTATTTATTTATATACAGGTTTCGTGGTACATAAATGTGCCAGGTAGCTATAACCCCTGTTTCCTGGTAGGAATGTGGAATGTACGAGATATTATGTGATATATTAAGTATTTATATATTGCGATATATGAATATTTTTTTTTTTTTTATATTATAATTATTGTACCCAGCCGGGAATCGAACCCAAGACCTCTCACTCCCTTATGAGTGAAAAGCGGTGCGTCAACCACTGCATCAATGGCTGGATGAAAATAGGTATAAAAATTAATAATAATGGAAAATACAGAAAATAATTAATAATAATGGAAAATAATCGTATTGTTTGAGTTAAATGAATTAATCCAACAAACTGAAGAGAAGTAAGTAGATTTTTTAAATTTTAAGTGTAAATACAAGCACCTAGTATAGTTTTTAAATTTTTTTAGCCGAATTCAAAAGATTTTTTTTGAGAAGTTTGAGAGATAATGGTAATCCTTTCATAATTTCGTATGCCTCAAGGTAAATGCTTGGAAATAATAGAAAAGTGCTGGTAGCATTAAATTCGAAATCGAAATATTCAAAATATTTAAAAAGTGTTAATTAATGTAAATGTGATAACTACTAAATTTAAAAAAAATGCTAAAATGACAATCTGTATGTAGAGATGTCTCTGAATGCTTTTTGTGGTGAATCTTAAACCATTTTAAACCTTAAAATTTTATAACTTACCAAATATCTTTTACACAGAATAGATTTTCCCTAAAAGATCTTTTATCTTTTTAGTTATAGGATTATAAGATCTTATAAATTTCTTAATTTCAGAATAGGGGGGTAAATCTTAATAATATAAAGATTTCTTTTCGCCTTATTCATATTTGAGAAAATGCCAAAATTCTTTTGATTTAAATTAAAGACAGAAGCAAATATTTTGAATCATTAATTTCATTAAACCCTAAGCCATATAGGCTGTAGTAATTACAATAAAAAATTACATAAATATTTTAAACTTTTTTTTACGTTTGTTTGTTTAATGTATTTATTATGAACTATGGACGAGACTGAAACTATCAAATTTTAACTTTTCTGACTACCACTAGTACTAGTACCCCTAGAATACATTTTTATACTTTCATTAACTTTAACTTCACAAACAGAATAATAGAAGATTTGCATGTGACCTTTAATAATATTAATATTCCACATGCAAACTCGGCTAAATATCTGGGAATGAACCTGGATGCAAAACTAAGGTGTAAACTACACGTCAGAAAGAAAGCAGAAGAGTTGCCTTTAAAATATAAATAAATGTATTGGTTACTGGGTAGATTGGTTACTTTCAATTATCTATACACAATAAACTTGTGTTCTATAAACAATATGGAATTCAACTCTGGCGTTGTACAAAAGCCTGTAATAAAAACATAATTCAAATATTCCAGAATAAAGTGCTGAAGGGTATTGTCAACACTCCTCGATATGTTCGAAATTGTGACCTACATATAGAGATTTTGGTATGGGAACGGTTGCAGAAATGATAAAAAACCAATAAACACCAGGAGAGACACCATCAACACGCGACTGCTGAAGTTACACGTTTGCTGTATCAAGAGGGTATTAGAAGAAGACTCAACAGAACTAAACCTCTTGATTTAACTAGTTATTCCGCATTATGGAAAAATTCTAAAATAACACTGAATGTAAAACAAACATTTATGTGCCATTAATTTAAAATATGTATTAGATGTAAATGTTGTTAATAATGACTAGGTACTTTAAAAAATGTTATGTTATAAATTTTTAAGCAGTAAAAAAAAAAAAATTAACTTTAATAATCAACAAAATACAGCATCATCTTCTTTACGAGAAAAAAACAAAATAAAAACACATGTCAAACTACAACTTATCTAAAAATAAAATATTTACAAATGATTTTATGCAAATTTTAGAAAGATATTTAGCGTCTATGTAAGCATTTCCGTAGAAATAAATAAAAAAATATGAATTTCTTTTTTCAAAATATTCCTTCATCTCTCCTGATCTCCATAATAATCCTAAGTTTCTCAAACCTCATTTCCTACATCCTTATCTCCAAATCCTAACTGTACAATTGAATGAAAAGTTTGATCCAATGAAAATGAGAATTTAAAGAGGGGTGAATTTAGTTATTTAAAGTCTAACACTACCGAGTACATCCTTGTGTAGCTTCTCTGGTTGACTTTCGATGTTATTCATCGATCCTCGTAAAAAAAAGAATTAAAAATTAAAGAAATTGAGAAGAATTAATTCCCTTTTAGTTTTTTATAACATTTTGAAATAAATATGATTGATATAAGATGAATCTATATAAAAATCTAAAGACCTACATATGTAATATTTTTTGCAATCAACATGTGGAATAATTGTATAACATTTTTCTGTTTAAATTAAAAATTAAGTAGCTATTTTAAATAATTATCTAATTATTATTTTTATTTATATTTACATAACAATTTTAAAGATGTATGTATATATATAAATATTTATGATAATTATAATGTAATTTAATTAACTCATTTGTTTTTTTAAATAAATAAACAACACACTATACAAATGCAATTTACAATTTAATTATTCTAAATAATTAAAATTTTTTTTTTTAATTAAATACAAAATAAATAAATATAGAATATTTAACCTATGACTTTCTCTCATGTTAATATAATATATTATTTTATATATTATTTTATTATATTATATACACAACTTTCATAATTATTTGTCTTTAGTCAGTTCTATGTGTGTCTGTGCTGTGATAGTGCTGATATTTGTATAAACTTCCGATTATTTGAAATCGATTAAAGACACAAACCAAGCTTCAATAATTCAGCAATATACACAAACCAATTTCTAAATAAAAATGCACATGAAATTACATCTGATTACATATATAAAATCTTGAAAAAAATTAACGATTAAAATTTCAAAGCAATTTTCTTAAATTCTAAAGTTTAAAAAAAAACGAGGAAGAATACAGTTGACTTTGTCAACTCTTAGATACCCGTACGAACTGTTAGTATGTTAACAGCCTGTCACTCTGCTCACAATATTATTTTTTTAATATTTTAGTATTTTAAAATAATTTGGGTGAATTTTATAATTTCTAGAACTATGGGTTGTACATATATTCAAACTATATGTTTATATGTACATTCTTCGAAAGCAGATTCTAACCTTTCACATAACGATTATCAATCCAAAACTTTTTCAAATATTCTATAGTACCATTTAATACTAAGCGGTAAATGTATATTAAATTTACTAAGTACAAAACAGTAAAGATAATTTTAAATATTATATTATATTATATTTAAATATTCCATTGACAGAATAATTTCTTATAAGTACAATAAAATACATATATGTATGTAAATACGGCGCTATATAATATACATCTATACTCTTATCATTCATTCACTAGTGACATATACGATATGTAAATAAACATGATATTATATAAGTATGTATGTATATCAATATCATATAAATAAAAATTCTTCAAGCAACCGTTATGTTGTATATTTATTTACATTTTTATGTACTACGCATTATATCCTCAACAATTTCAAATTATCGAATAAAACAAATGCAAAAAATTTGTTGAAGAAATTTGTTAGAAAATTTGAAAAAATCAAGTAACACTTTCGTCAATTATAAAGTAACCCTATATTATTAAAAAAAGTTGTTAACATAAATAAGAGTATGATGTTGAAGCTTTAATTTTTGTGTATTACTTCAAAAAAATTCTAACAGGTGTTCAAGTTACAAGTGTTTAAAAATTGAAAATTTTCAGTTTCTGACCCCTTACAGCTCCTAAACGGGGGGTGATACAAAAAAAATTTCTGAAATGATTCATACTTATTTTCAAAGATCTAACTTCTGTCAAAATTTCAAGTTTCCAACTTTAACCGTTTAGAAGATAGAAGGGTTAAAGGATTTTGCAAAATTTTAGTTTCGCATAACGGTAAATTAAGACACCGTATGCCACAAATATATATTTATTGTATATATACTTTTAAAGCTAATAAAAGTAGTAATCGTTTGGCGTTTTCAAAATGAAGATATACCTTATACAACTTGTGCTATAACAATTTAAATATAGAGCTTTTTTGAACCTTTGGGGAGCTGTAGCTCCGTAACGGGTGGGGCTACAAAAAAAAGTTGTTAAAAATAAAATTAATATTTTTGTGAGATCTATCAGTAGTTAAAATTTCATAGCTCTATTGCAAAAAAAATGTGGGGATCTAAAAGTTAGGTGTTCGAGAGCTACCCTAAGGCTTGGTCCAAACTCAACCAAAAAAAATAGGGAACCTACAAATTACTCCCAAAATATTTTGTGTAAATTTCAAGATTCTAGCTTTCTTAGTTTTTGAGTTAGCGTGCTGACGGACGGACGGACGGACGGACATGGCTCAAAAGTTTTAGAATTTTTTTCTGATCCGATCCATACCTTTGAAGGTATATCTAGCTCGCTTATTTCGAGGTGTTACAAACGGAGGAGTAATTTTATTATACCCGATCCTATCGTACGGGTATAAACATTAACATTTTTGTTCAAAAAGTTTCTCAAAATTTTTTTGCCCTTCATAATCTTAAAGGTTTTTCCTAAACTCCTTTTTCCCAAAAATTCCTACCACATCTCTCTCACGTGAACCAAACTATACATTTGTATCAAAGGTCTCAACATAAATTTTAGTTTAATTAAAAAAGGCGGGTATGGTTGGATAAAGTCCAATATTATCTGGAAGAAGCACGTGTATTTTTTTCTGGGTGACTTTTGAAGTTTTTCATCATCTCGTAAAAACAAAAAAAAAAAAATTGTTGTAATGTTTTTTTTATTAACTAAAAAATTTTAAGTAAACATCGATTTTTAGTTGTTGAAATAATGGGCCGAATACATAAAACTGACATTAAACTCAAATCTCACTTTTTCAAAGAAAATTCTGCGCATAAACTCGTATTTTTGTTTCAAAATATGATACAAAAGTTCAAGTTCATTTTTATGCATTCAATCCAATAGTTCCGGTTTCTGAAACAATCCCAAATTCTCAGTGGTAAATAAAAACTTTCAGAAAATTTATTTAAAGCTACCTATAAATCTTTAGTGAATTTTTATTTCATATGAGAAACTCTACTTCCTCTTGCTTCATTATGAATGTAAAACTATTTAACAAAATAATTAAATGTAAAAGAAAATTTTTTTTAATTCGATTAAAATAATTTTGTGCGATTAACTTTTGGTATGATTTAATTAATTTTCATGATATTAACTATTTCACTCGATTACAATACTTATCCTTACATTAGGTATATATTATAAGAAAGTAATAAAATATCATTAAAATAATAAACAAAATAACACTAATTTAATTTCTTTTGTTTTGTACATTGCACTTTATTAAAACAAAATATAATTAGGGTCAGTACCTAGTAATTGATCAATTAACTGTAATTTATGTACGTTGGTAACTCCGTAATCTATAATTTTGTATTCATTTTGTAAGTTGAAGGAATTCATTAAATTTTTTTTATTTTTTATTTTGTTAGTGGTGCACTTTAATGACGTATCATGTCATTAATATTATTTAATACAATCTTTAAATGTGTGTGTGTGCGTATTATAAGTTAAATATTATAAAAAAGGTAAACAACATATTATTATATCGTGAGTTAACGTAAAATAAAATAATACAGAGACAGAGAGAGAGAGAGAGAAAGAGAGAGGAGAAAAATAACAGAAAACAAAATAAAAATTAAAATGATGGATTAGGAGGATTAAATTAAAGGCTAGGTATGTCTGACTTGTATATAATTCCATAATCGTTTAAAGCTTTTATTTTTTTCTTCTTTTTTCTCGAATATCTACTTACTTAGTTGTTCTAAATAATTGTTACTGCTTTTCTATTAAAATTATATCTACTAAATATTTTCTATAGTCTGTTAGTCATATTTTGAAGAACTGACAGATGGGACAACAAACAAAACAAAAGTAATCATATCATTTAGCATTGATACTCTTGTTAAAGTTTGTATGTCTTCAACTTATATTCTAGACTATGACCAAAGATACTTGAACTACTTAATTCAAAAAATTTAAAACCGAAGTTGGTGTATAGGTTAAATAATAGAATTAATAAGTTATTCGGCAAGCCTAAAATTTTTTAGGTTACCATAAATGTAAGATTAGATTTAAAAAAAGACGATTTCAAAAGTATTTTGTGTAGCTATTGCTATTTAACAATAATTTTATTTAGTTGTAGGCGAAGAGTTAGTTGTAATATAAATAGATTTTAATGAATATTTAATACCGAACTTTTGATTTTTTGACTAATACATTTTAGTACTTATAGTTGTTAAGTCTTAGGAGTTTGGACTTAAAGCTATAATTGTGGATAGAGTTTTAAGAGAGACAGATAAACTAATTATCGTTTGCAATGATTTCTTTTTAGTTGGGACGGTAGTTTTCCTATATTTAGAAGACGGAAGTGTAACCTAATAATTAGGAGCTGGGGCTAAATTTTACAATAAACAAATTCAACAATTAAAACCTACAAAAACTAAAAAAAAATTGGATTATTTCCTTATAAATATTTAAAATTCAATTTAGAAACAATAAAATGAAATAAGGTATGGCTTATGCTATTGAAGCAACGTTATTAATTTAACTTTTTATACAACATTTTTAATATAATTCACTGGAAATTTTGTTGTGAATGACTTGTCATTTATTTTGAGTGATGTCAAAAGAAACATTTAAAAAAACTTTTATTTTATTAAAAAATTTTCTTGTTTACGTAATTAAATTTTACAAAGTACTGATCACTCTTCTTATTCGGAATAGTAAATAGTTTAAACTTAAGAAAATTGAATTATATTCATTAACAATAAGATCAGGGAAATGCCCTATATTTAAGAAGTTTTTTATTTTTTTTTGTTTTCTTTTTTTTAATTATTATGTAACGTAAGTTATTTTACAATCATGTGATATGATGTAAGTTTTTTTTTTAAGTTTCAGCACATCAATTAAATCATGTATTTGTTTATTAATTTGCTAGGAAAGTTTTTGTTGTTTCTAAAAATAATTTTAAATGTTAACTTTTTAATATAACAAATGTCACAAATGTTTACATATAGGCTATTAATATTATCTATTTATTTTTCGTCTATAGTTTTTGGTTAATTGTATTTCAAATATAGTTAATGGATTACAGATTCCTCAGTTCAAAAACAGAAAATAACCGAAAATTGATAAGAATTGCTTAATATTAGAATGAAATAACTAAATCGAAATTTATTAGTAGCGATAATTTCATCAGCTTTTTCGATCAATCAAAAACAGAACTTTATAACAAATACATATTAAAACCAAGCTAAAGAGTTGGTTTTTTTCTTCCAATTATTTAGTTAACATATTAAAAAGGATTAAATGTAACGTGATCTTCATACCATATACAAAACTCCGCTAATCAGGGAGACAGAGCGATCCTTTAAATTTTTTTAAGGCATTTCCTGTTTACATCTTTATCTAGTTTTGTTTACGAAATTGCAAGTCTACACACCCATACACATTTGACTCATGGCGCAGTAGTTAAGTCGCCAACCTTTCAATCGAAGGGTCTTGAGTTCAAACCCCGGTCAGGTCATATAAATAAAAAAGTAGTAATAAAATATGTAGTAATTGTATATCGTAATAATGTATATCATATAATTAATAGTAATAATAACAATAATAATAATAATAGCTGTAAGGTGTTGCAGTACTGCAGTAATATCATGCAGTAAGGTGTTATATACTGCTGCACGTTGTAATCCACTGATGGCCCTGACTCTGTAGTAAAATCATAATAATATTAATAAGAATAATAATACTAATAATAACAGCCGCTACAATGACAGTAGGGGTTGTCTTCAATAATTACCTCATGTAGTAAGGTGTTATATACTACTACATATTGTAACTGTTGTAACGGCTATAGTCACTGTTAGCAAATAGTAATAATAATAGGCGGATTCATTGTTTCCTTACAATTCCACTCCCAATTCAATGTTTCCGTTTCCATTTTTCTATCCTTTCCTATCCGTAATTCCTAGCCAATATACTGCGTGCACAGGTAAGAGTTTCATCCCAGTTAAAGGGGGAGGTGGGTTTAGTCAGTAAGAATCTGACACTACCAATGGGGAAATTCTTGGTGTCTTTGGAAGATTCCCACCTCCCTTAGGAAAAAAAAAAATAAAATTTTGCTATCGAAGTAAATAGCCAAATCACTAAAGGACGACTTAAACTCTATTGGAACTTTTATAGAGAAAAAAAAAAAACTTCCTCATCCTTTCATCTATTGGTTTACTAAATTAAGGGTTTCAAAATATTTTTTTCAAAAATTTCGCATTTTCAAGTTAAGTGTTTCCCAAACCAGAAAATGTCTGGTAAATCAAAATCTAGAAATACATACATACTTACTCTTGAAAAGTATGTATTATATTTTTATACATTAATATATATTTCAATAACAAAGTAATGATCTAACTCTAGCCATTAGTAAAGCTTTTTTTATTTTGGAATATTTGCTTAAAAAAATTTATTATTCCTATACTTACAAACTTTATTTTCAAAAATGATGAATTAACTGATGCTTGTACCAAGCAATATGTCTCATACTTTAAAAAAACAAACTAACGTATAATTCAGAATTTAAAAAACAATTTTATATTATATAAAACTGTTCACTCCATTTATGATCGAAAACTAGTTAAACCGATTAATTTTAATTTAAAAATCAATTTAAATTCGTATCTAAAGTCAATAATTATGTTATATAAGTATCTATCAATCATTAATTGAGAACGATTTTGATCGAACGATTCAACAGTAACTTTATTTTTAATGTCAGTTTATTTTGTTATACTCGTATATAATTTTTTTTTTTGAATATAAAAAAAAATTTAAACTATTAAGTTATGATCTCAATAATTAAGAAAATAAAAAATATAAATTTTATATTTAATAGCTTAATAATTATAACTTTTAACTCAATAAAATGGTATGTAATTGCCAATAGCAACAAAAACAAAATTTTTTTCTATATGAAATTAACCTAATAAACTTTAGATCCACAATATTCTATTATTAGATGTAATATGTCATATATAGTATAATTTATCATATATCTTCTCATATGCAAAACAGATTGCATCTTCGATATGTTATTAAAGAGAAAAAAAAAAAAATTTAAACATTAGTTTAAAATCGGATCAACTTTAATTATGGTTTGTTGATGATATTTTTATATTCATAATTCCATGCACCAAAGTTCAATTCTAATTTGGTTATATTATATTCTAATTTGGTTATATAGGAGTATAAAACATCTACTAAGTCGCTTATTATTCATATTAGACATAGCATCAATTTTTGAACCATTACTTTGGTTAAGCCATTGATTGCTCGACAAGATTGCTTGTGCAAGATTATAAGATACAAATATTATATTTGTGCGCTATCTATTATCTTATACAAGTATTTTGTATTACGTTATAAATTACTGCTCTTGGATATGACCTCACTGGAGTTTGAATATAAGATCTTTCAATACCTTACCCCTCGCCATATATCAAATAGGGTTTATACGAATACAGGATTTAAGTATTTTGTTCTAGATTTAAATTTCTTAATTTTGTGGCAAAAAAGTTTTGTGGGAATTTCTAAATAGCAGTAATTAATAGCCGTAAAGACAACAAATTGCTTGAAAGCATATTAATAAACAGTTCTTGCACTTTTTAAAGTTTTGCCTTAACTTTTCTACTGTCGAGTTTCAATTTAAGTAGCCTTACAGAATAAAGTTGAAGCCCAAAATTCGCATGTAGCACAAACGTAGAGAAAAAGTACATATTCAAAATTTTTTTAACTTCGTAAATTTCGTTTAATATCGAAACAGCAATTTGGTTAGGCGAAAATTTTATTTTGAAATCTTGGGGCCTGAACATCCATAAAAAAGTTGAAAAACCAGCAAAGCCTAAAGATGATAATGTATTTTTTATATTGTCATTGAACCACTAATTTTGCCATAAACTTTCAAGCGAAATAAAATATTCCTGACATACAGATCACTCATAAGTGACAGTTCAAATATTTATTTTTAAGCTCATTTTTTGTTTTAATGGAAAAATCTTAAATCGAATCTTTTCCTTATAGAAATAAACTCAGTTTTTACTAAAAAATATTCAACATATAATACAAAAAAAAAAAAAAACGTAATATCCCGCTGTAAATAAATTTATTCCAACATCAAAATCAAATTAGACATGTGTAAAAACAAAACATTTAACATGTATCTATAAAAATTCATTCGTCCTCCCCAAGAAAAAAAAAACAAAAACGCTATTTTCTATCAATTGAACATATTTTTGTTTTAAAACTCTAACATGGATATTGTTGATGACTTCAAGCGATATTATGATGATATCTAATAATTTAGATGATCATCACTATGTTGTATCTGACAGATACAACAACAAATTTTGAAATGAAATAAAAAAAAACAATAATAACTAGAATTTAAAATACTATACATCTGCTATCATTCAAAAAAAAAATTTCTAAAGACAGATTATGAAGGTGATAATTTATTGTACAATATAAAAACAAAAACAAGATTAAGTCGAGTTTTGAAAAGTAAAACAACGGAGAAAAAAAGTATGAATATTTATCATATATATACGGTGGAGGGAAAGGAAGAAAAACAAAAGCAAAGAAATAGAGTTGAAAAATTATTACAAGTCACCATAGGGCTATTGTATTCAAAGTGGTCATGTTTAACTTATTCATATTTGAGAAAATACAAGTAAGATTGTTTTTTTGTTTTTGGCTACAGAATTTAATTGTGTCTGTCTCGAAGTTCTTTCAATCATATTCATGTATTTCTTTCATGTTGTGATGATGTACTCCCACATTAAATCTTATATCAACATCTCAATATAAAAATTAGAATTAGTGGGGGCATCAATAACCTAGTAGTGTGTTAAATAAACTGTAAACTAACGAGAGAGTGTGAATTCGAATCTCACACACATCGTAAGAATAATTTCCCCTTACGATATTTAGAACTACACTTGGAAAGCAAAGGCTGAGTAATTTATTTTCTTGTCACATTTAAGTATAAGACAGAAGAATAATCTAAAAATTACAGTGATCTTTAATGCGATATTATAAGATTGATTAGTTTCTTCACTACTTACAAAGCCCGATGGCAAAATTTTACATTTTTTTGTAAGTGCGCATATTCGTTTAGAAGATATCATGAAACTTTCACAAATTTACCAGATTACAGATAAATTTTTCGATCAATTCTATAGCAAGAGACTAAAAGAAAATTTTTAGATTTTCTTTTTAACCACAATAACAGTAAACTAAGGTTTCTAGCCAAACGAATACTTAATTTAGTTAATAAATAAGAACTATCTTAAAAACGATTACTTAACTTGAAAGGGTCGGTGGAAAATTTCAAAAAATATCCTGAAGAATTGGTATATGTAATAGTTCCGGCTAGTGTAGAAACTTTAACCAACCACTATTTAACTAAACTTTAGGTTGGGACCTTTGTACAGATGTGGTTAAGGAGGGATATAAGGAGGATTCTCGGGAAAATGGAATTTAGGAAAAAATTTGGTTAGAGTGGGTAAGAAAATTTGGAAAGACAGTTTGAAGAAAGATGTTAATGTTCCAATTAGAAACAAGTGTTAGAAGTTTACCAACCACTATTAAACTACACTTTAGATTGGGATCTTCAAAACAAATGTACAGTTTGGTTAAGAGAATATGGAGGTGGGTAGGAGTCTTGGAGAAAATGAAATTTAGGAAAAAAATGTTGATTATGTATGTAGAATGAGTAAGGAAATTTGCAGGGACAGTTTGAAGAAAAATGATTATGTTCTAATTAGAAACAAACAAAACACAATATGGATCGAAGACTTAAATGCAAAGGATGACTCTTAACCTGCAATATTTCATCTCATTAAAATGTTTAGAAAAGCTAATTTTACTAAATTAAGAGTTTCCGACATCTTTGTTTTACCCCACCATAAATATTATAATAAACGTTGTACTTTCTGGTATGAAATTTAAATAATCATTGGAGAAATTACAAATTTTCAATCAAAATATGAACAAAAAGATATAAATTTAAATTATTTCAACGTATTTTATGTATAGTATTATTGAAATGTTTAAACTTTGTATCTTACAAAATTCATACTTCTTACAAAATAGACAATTAATAATAACGATTTAAATTTAAGCTTTATTATCTTAACAATTCTATTTCAACAGGTTTCAGTCTATGTTTTGTTTCTTTCTTTCTTTTTTTTCTCTTTTTTTTATATTCATAGATTTTTTTTTTATATTCATAGGTTTTGGTTTTTGTTATTTCCAAAGACTTATCTTGTACATTGAACCTTAAAATTTATGTATCTAATTAAAATTATATGATTAATATCTATAAAAATAGATTGAAATACAAAAAAAAAAAAACAAAAAGCTCTGTACGATAACATTTCTTTGTCTCTTTTATTATTAGGTAAAATTTTTGATTTTTTATGAAATTTAAATGTCAAAATGAAGAAAATCGGATACTAGCCACATTTATAATAATTTATTATCCAATTATTGCAGGTTTTAGTTTAACATTATTTCATTTTTTTTCTCTTTTACATCTTTTTGAAAAGTTTTAATCAACATAAACTTTTACAAATTTTTGACGTTATTTTGCATGTGAAAAATTTTGACAATTCGCATTTATAACTTTTACATAGAAAGGAAATGGATGACGATAGGTGATTTTTTCATTCTAATCTGAACATTGATTTATTATCATTCTCTGTCCCTGTCCCTCATTTTTATTATTAACCTCATTTCAAAAAACAAGTTACTAGAAATTTTTACGTGAAAGGTCATCGGTAAAATATAGGTATACCTGATATTTTTTATTGGTATATGTATTTCAAGTTTTTTTTATTAAAAATTTCTTTTCTTTGATATGTTTTTATTTTGAATCAATCTCTTGTCATTATTTTCTGCCTCTTACTATAATCATTAAACCTCCAATTTACATATGTTTTATTTTTTGCGAAAGGAATGATTAATTGATTGATTTCAACAAAAAATAAATAGGGATTTACCGTTTTTGTTTAAGGAAAAAAATAAAATGTCTTGAACAGCTTTTATGGATGTGAAGAAAAGAAATAAATATGATTCAGGTGAAACAACAAATGGGAGGTAATATAATATGTAGACTACTATTATAATTTGATTAGAAAAAAAAAAATTTCTAATTCTAGACTTCTGATAGAATTGACAACTTTAAAAAAAAAATAAAAAAATATTTATTGTGGTTTCTAAATACAAAAAGTGGTAATTCTGGAAATGTTATTAATTTTTTTTGTTTAATAAAACCTCATTCAAATCAAACAATACCTAAACGATTTTTTTTTTTTTTATTATATTATTATAATAGATACTGAATATTAAAGTGGTTTTACATAACAACCAAATATAGTAAAAGTGAAAGATTGACGTCTAAATAAAAAGTAGTATGGCATAAATGTTTCACACATGGTAAAGTTCTATAAATATTATCTATGTATGTACATGGATACATTTTTTATCTCCTTACTATAGACTGATTTTAAAAAAGTTATATTTTTGTTGCAAATTAATTTAAAAGTCTTTTATTCCGCTTTATTCTGACATCATTCATTTATGATTGAAAAATTTATATATCACTTTCAATACATGATGTTTAATTAAACTAATAACAGCTATAACCTAATATCTAAGTTTTATGCTTTGCGATTTCTAAAACAATTAAAAATCAAAATTTAAATTTTTTCATGTTTTTTATGAACAAATATGTTAAAATAAACATGAATATTAATATTTAAATGCCAAAAAATGCCAACAAAACAACAGAACCAAACTGAAAAATTATATGTGTTGATATTTTGGTAATTAATCTTTAATTTAAATTTTTCTAACTAGCAAAATTTTAAAAATTCGAGTACCTACTTCTTAAAATTTTGATGGCAACTTTGTATTGAAATATATTCCATTCAATTCAAATATTCGAACTCTTCTTTATCTAAAAATTGAACAAGAATTCGCCCTGTGACATTATATAGCTTGGGAGATTTTTTTTTTTTACAAATTTATAGCTGTAAGTCATAACAGTTGCTTTGTAAACAAACTCCTAAGTCAGAAACTGCCAAAAGCAAAAATGAACTAATTCCAGCTATTTTTAAGTCTTAGTTTATTTTGAACTAACACCTAATACTAATTGTAAGCTAAAATCAACAAATACCCAAAAATATTTTTGGAATTTAGTTTGCAGGAATTAATCGCGCCCAAATACTAAAATTTATCTAACCCCGACAAAAACTGAATGAATGAAATGAATGAATTAATCCTCAAGTTAAATTTTAGCAAAAAATAATGAGGGTTTGTTCATTTAGGTTTTGGTGGTCATCGATTTGGGTGTTAGTGGTAAATCACCCTTTCAATTGTCGTCACAACATTTTACTGCCCTAATAGTACAGAGTTTTATTTACTTTATTTTGTGGAAATCCTCAATTACCTTTTAATTACACCGACAATTTTAATGAGTTCATCTTGCTAATTTCTAAGCTAAGAGCATTTTAAATTTTCTTATTACATCAATACTTAATAAAAAAACCAAAAAATCTTCAGTGTAAAAAATGTATGTTAAATTATTCGACTTTATAAATTAAAAAAATATAAAAAAAAGAAAGCCAGAGAGAAAGAGAGGAGGATCGTCAACAATAAAAAAAAAAACATAAACAAAAAATCAAAACAAAAGAAATACAATAAAACATAAGTTATGTTCATTTTATAATAAATTGACTTTGTAATTATTATTGTATGTACCTATTATTGTTATCATTTACCTGAATTCGCCGCATTTATATAAAATCAGTATTTTTCGTTGCTAACGGTTAATAAATTATATGTATATAAAAAGAAAAGTATTGACATGACGTATCATTTAAATAACATAATATTCTCATCCAAATACATTTTTAAATATGTATGTATGCATGTATGTATGTTTTGCAGGCATTAGGTACATATTTTTTTTTCGAACATTTTTAATACTTTACAGTTGTGTTAAATTATTTTATTATCAACGAAAGAGAAGAATGCGAGCGTGTGCGAGTGTGTGGGCAAAAAAATAATGTTTTTTTTTGTATTTTAGAAGTTTAAAACCGTTTCGAATTTCATTTACTACAGTCTTGTCATTATCTTGGTTTTTTTTTTGTTTTTGGCTTGTCAATGATCAAAATTTAATGAAATATGAATAATATGATAAAATAATTCATTTTTAATGTCAAATCAAACATTTTGATCTGAAATTGAAATATTATAATTAAAATAAATAGGTACATAAATAAAATTGAAATAAATTTATCAGATTTATATAAAGAAAACATAATAGGTATGTACATAATTAATTTATAATTTTCTTTTTTTAAGTCACAATCAAATTTTTTATATTGTAGCTTTTTACAGTTTATACGAAAGGCAAAGAAAAAGTATGGTGATTTCATTATTTTCAATAATAAGATTAAAAATCAATCATGATTGTAAAATAGGAAATTATATGTTAACAATATAAGAAGTTTTCATGTACATATTTTTAATTTATTTTTTAGCCTTGTAAACATTATTTAAATAAATGTAACAAAAAAAAAAAAAAAAAAAATATGTGAAAGTTATATATCTATACTATTATTGGTCATTGGATAAGCAGTTTATGGAGTTAGACTAAGCAGTTTATGGAGTTAGACTAAGTATTTTAGAATATTTAAATTACAAAAATATAAAATACAAAAGCCTATTCTATACATTTTAATTTTTGGTACTTAATAGGTAGTACTTAGTCTGGCTCCAAAAAAATGTTCATGCTGGCTGCTAAAAAGGACTTAAAATTTTTATATTTCTTTGAATATTTGCCCTAAACTTACTTCTGAAGTATAACTACATAGATGGAATTTGTACTTAATATGAAATTGTATTTGTTTATTTATTTATTTATTTCGGTTCCTTCACTACATACAATGTGATGAGGACATAAATCAACCTTTGTTTTTAGTGCGGTTACGGTACAATAATTGTTAAATTATAACTAAAATATTTATTTACTTTACATTATATTATTAAATTTTATATAATATTTAGTTCTGACCAAGGTTTAAAACCGAAATCTTCCTCTCGAAAGACCGGCGACTTATCGGTTAGTCAGATAAGAAATTACCATTAGTCAGATGAGAAATTGTATTAAACATTTAATTAATTCTGAATAATAAAATCAGTTTAATCAAAATTCAATTAAGATTAAGATTTCTAATCGTTAATAAATTTTGAAAAAAAAATGTTTATAAATTATTTTGCTGAATGGTACGGTAAATGTATAGTACATATTATATTGTATCAACAATATGTCATTTTGCCTGGTTTTAAAATTCGTTTAAATCACTTTTTATCGCGGAATCAAATAGACAGGGCAAACATTTTTCGTTCACACCTTATAACTCATTTGAAAATTAATCGTTATTTAAGATCAAGTAACCATCTTAGATAATAAACTTCATCAACAAATTCTCTTTTATGTATTTCTTTTAGACTGATGATAAGTTTTGTCTAACTAAATTACTTTCATATAATCAATAGGTGGTCATAAATGTGGAATAGGTTAGTCATACTTCAGGTTAGTAATTCTGATTAAATAATAATATAAATTTACAAACAATTGTTTGACCATTAGTTTAGTTAAATTTAAGTAAGATTAATTTGTTTCAAAACTATGTCACTGAATGGCAAACTATCTCACTGAATGGCAAATTAACTCACTGAACGGTAAACTATGTCACTGAATAGCAAACTATCTCACTGAATGGCAAACTATGTCACTGTTCTTCAAAATAGTGTTGCACCAAAGGCAGAATAAGACCACAAAATAATTTTACATTAAATATAGGTGATTAATTTAAGCTTTTATTTAAGTCATTCCAAATTAGGTTTAGCGTCAACGATAACGTTTTAAAGAAAAATACACCATTATTGTTTCAATTTAAATTAATAAGACAAAAATTATAAGTAAAATATTGTGTTAAAAATTATAATAGAAACATTTTAATTATTTTTTAACATAAAAACATAGACAAAAAATAGTAAACAACTTTTTCCGACATATTTTTCTCTTCTTTCCTATATAGTCTTAATAGAAGTAGAACAAATAACTAAATATCACTAATTAATTTCTCTTTCGAATAAACTTCCTGCGTCTTTTCTCTAAAACATTTCACTATATTATGTACTTCAATAGAAATCACAATTAAAAACAATTATGTACAAATTTTTACGATCAGAATCATATCAATAATTATTTCTTTCTGTGTAGTACAAAAAAAAAACCAATAATTACAAGTTATTATAGTCGCCTACTTCTTGTAGGCTGATTAAAAGTTTTTTTTTTATATAATAAATTAAATATAATTATTAGAGCGGCACCTTATCTTTTTTACTTTTTTCTTTAGATGTTTTTTTTCTCCATGACTAGGAACAGTTTTTTATCAATAATTGTAAACCGCACCTTATTAAAAACGTTGGAATACTAATGCCGCTGCTATTATACTGCATTTGGTGCGACTTTTGAAAAAAAAATTTCATTTAAAAGAAAAAAAAATAAGGCAGTATGTTAAATTAAAGGTATTAAAAGGCTCACATTTTTAAAATTATTTTTAAATATCTCAGAATTGTGATTACTTTACATAAAAAATTTATACTGTGAAAATTTTCTTCAATTTTAAGGAAACCCTATATAATAAGAAAACCCGTTAACACAATCATGTAAAAATTTCATTTTGAGGCTTTAATTTTGTGTCTTGCATTTAAACAAATCTGCACAGGTGCCCAGTTTCTTAACTAAGAGGAGGTACATGTAAACATTTTTGTGAGGTAATTACTTATGATTATTCTCAAAAATTTCTTTTCAGAGTTCCATAAATATACAGGAAAGAAAATTTTTTAAATAACGGTAAAAATAAGTACCAACTTTTATATTACCTAATAAAATATAATTAAGTCGAATATTAATTTGTAAAGTTAAAGTAATTTCCTGTCACTTTATGTTTTAGATTGACAAATTATTGACACAGCACTCAGAACTTGAGACTACTGTAAATATAAATAAATAGAAGCTTATCCAACTTTGAGAGTATGTCGCTTTGAGAACAAATAGGACTATATAAAGAAGTTTTTTTTGTTTTGGGAAGTTAGGTGGGACTCATCGAAAACCACTGAAGAGGAGTAAACCGAAAACGAATTCTATATGAATGTCTGGAATTTTAATCAGCTAATAACCATCTTACTTTTTATCAAACAATATAGATTATATGACATTTTGTACTCATTCACTGCCTGGTTAAGGGAAGTTAAGCTAAGGGAATGAACATTAATTCAAATTGACAGGCACATTGTGAATAAAGTTGTAAATGTTCACCAATTCTAGCGAACACATGAATTGAGAGATGATTCCACATTCGTGATGTTTGTACAACACACGATTTTTTATAAGCCGAATTATATCATCTATGAAATTGAACTACCAAGGTACGGGGCAACAGAATCTCTTCTTGTTTTTCTTCATATGTTTTGAATGAAGGTATCAGAGTTTTCATTTCGTTAGACGAAGTACCCTTTCTTAATAACGAATCTATTAAACAGATTAAGTTTTCTTACTTTGTGGCGAAGACCAAATGAAAAGAGACTTGAAGCTGATTGGAAAATTGAAATTTAGATCGTTTATTAGACGAATTACTCTAAAATTGTTCTAAAATCAGATCAATCCATAATTAAAGTTAAATTCCTTTATCTCCAACAATGTATAGAAGTTTTGTAAATAAATGGACGAACGGGCATGTAAAGTGAATTTGATAAAGAGTAAATTTAAAATCTTTCAAAATAAATTAAAAATCATTGGACTTGCTTGGTGAAAGCTATTACCAACAACGAAAAAAAAAAATCAAACGACACAATAAGAAATTCAATTTTTATTGAATTGAGTACAGAATCGTTATTATGATCTTTGATGATAAAGTAATTAAATATAATCATTATATCAATAAGTAGCTAAACTCAATTAAACAAAAAAAAAAAAAAATTATAATAAAATATAAGATTGTAAATAATTTTAAATGATGATTAAATTTAATTAACAATTTATTTATAATATGATATATCTAATGATAAAATCGGAAAAATTTATTTGATTTAAAAGTTATTTTTAAAAGCATATTTTAACCATATGTAGGGATTAGTGTGATAAATGTATAGTTTTAATTATCATTAAAAAAAAAAAACCAGTTTAAAATTTTTAAAATGTCTCTATATAAGTATATAGTCTAAATTGAGCCGATCTGATGGAAATCTATTTCTCATCTTATCTGTAACATCTGAATTACCTTTTTTAATTGTCATAACATTTATGATTGTTTTAACATTTTTTTAATTTCTATTTATTGCATTATTCAGATTTAATCGTTTTAATTAAACTTTAGCAATATTGTACCTCTATACTGAAACGCGAAATGATTGCCATTTTTGTTTTGTGAACAAAATTTATTCTGTCAGGAGTGCCTATATATATACTTACACATGATTCAAAATTAAAAAGATTATGTAACAGTATAGTCCAAAAACGGATATATAAAAAATACGAAACAAATAAATAATAATATATTTTATTTCTTAAAAGTTCTTCATATGCATTTTAGTGTATATTTTATTATTATTCAATTAGATTTCTTAAATATACGAATATAAATCTCATATCTACATATAAGACATATTATGTATATATGAAAAAAAAATAAATTACACACTCAGATTTGTAAAAATCATGGAAATTTATTGATTATTTTTGATTTTCTAAGGGAATTTAAAATTTTACGGATCTTTTGTATAATTATTATTAAAAAAAAAAAATTAATCTGTCTTTCTGTCTTATTTTTTTTCTAAATTTTTATTATTCAGTTAATTAAAATTTTGTTAATTTACACACACCACAATTCTTCATAATATAATCTGCATGATAAATCCAAAAAAAACAACAGTCTACTTGCTAACACAAGATGGTTTAATATTAAGATGGTCTCGTATGGTCAATGTACGTATCAGGTACTTTTCATTTCGTCAGACGAAGTATCCTTTCTTAATAACGAATCTATTAAACAGATTAAGTGTTCCTATTTAGTGACGAAGACCAAATGAAAAGAATTGAATTCCTTTATCTCCAACAATATATAGAAGTTTTGTAAACAAATGGACGATAATCTGCAAGATAAATCCAAAAAAACAATAGTCTACTTGCTAACACAAGATCGTTTAATATTAAGATACTATCGTATGGCTAATAATCGTGACAAATACTTGAATACTAAAAGTCATATTATAACATATTGTTTCGACAAAAAAGAAAATAGTGTTTTGTGGGTTGAAGCGCCACACATGCATAAAAAACTTGTGATTGTTCCACTCCTCTATAGTAACTTTCCATGTTTTTCCAACTACTATCGTAAAAAAAACAAAAAAAAAAATGTGAATAGATTTTTTAAACACCCTATAAACTTTACATTAATACTACCTTTTATTTTAATGAAGTTTATAATAATTAAACCCATTTAAGATCAGTATACAATCTACATTTGATATATTTTCAATATTATTTTAAATATTTCTAACACTCATGAAAAAATCATTATTTAAAGCAACTGGTCTATAAAATTCTTTTGATAATAATTGCTGCAAATAATATAAGTTGTACCAGATTGTACTTTTAAGGAAATATACTGGATACATAGTAAATAATAATATATTCCAATTAAGGAAATTGAATCTTAAAAATAAAAAAAAATAAAAAGTTTGTTTTTATTTTTTAATCATTAAAAATTCAATGTGTTTTAATGACAAAAACTTTACAATTTGAAATTTTTATATTGTAAAATATCTTAAGAAAACATTATTAGAACAGAATTAGTAAATGATAAAATCAAGTATCCATCATAAATTGAAATATTAGGTTCCCACATATCATTTACACAAATGATTAAATATAAGAATATTGAACTGCATGAATTCAAATGACATAACCTTAATGATGTCAGTCGGAATGATTTATACTGCATTTACAATGTACCCTCTTGTTACGCTCTCTATACGCATCGAAGTGTCAATTTTATAAATTAAATTGTATGAATGTGTTCACAATATACATTTAATTTTGTATTTTCCTTTGTTCAAAATTTTTTTTCAGTATAGTTACTTATTTTTATTAACAATCTTCATTTTTATTTCCTATAATTTTATTTAAAATATTTCATTAACTTAAAACAGTGGTTCAATGAGGAGTTCTTCACTAAACAATGTTTTACTGATGAATCGTCATTCAATACTTTAACGGTAAATCATTTTACCGATTTAATTTATAAAATATTGTTTGTCTATGGTATAATTTACCGATTAAAATTTTGGCAATGGCAATACTGTTCATTTTTTATGTATTGTGAAAAATTAACTTTTTAACCGGCTTCTTGCGAATTGAATTACCAAGATCATAATTTTTTTTTAAGAATTTAATATTCGATAGTTTTGCATATAATGCATCAATACGGTAATATAAAACCAGTTTTAAAAGCGACATAACATCAATTCACTTTGCAAAAGGCAAAACTAACCTTATGTCATTTTAATGAACATAAAAGTGACATAAAGTCAGGATGTTTATAAAATCGAAAAAATGTAATTATTTTTATCATAAATGTTAGGTGAACCCAAAAAATAATAAAAATGAGTTTTACTGTTATAAATATTGCTGTATTTCAAAAGTGTTCGAAGTACAGGATGTTTTAATTTTTCTCAATTTTGTTTCTAACCTTTCTTTAATTTTTTCAACATTTGGATTCTGTTATTGATTTTTCAAATATTAATGAATTATAGCTAGACGAACGAAATATAGCTTTTCGAAAAAAATCGAGATATCGTTACGCTACCGATACGAAACACCCTATATTATATAGTGTATACGATAATATACTTACATTTTTTAAAATTTTTATTTTGATTGGTTATTACAGATGACAGGTGACAGATAGATTCGACAGGTGACTTTTTTCATTTTGGAATAAATATATTGTAGTTAGTTATGTCATTTTCAGTTTTTAATTTAGTACACATAATGTCAAATCAAAAATGGAATAAGATCATTTGTAAGTTTTTCAGAACGATTTAAAGTCAATTGATTTTATGTGTTTTGGAATATAAAGGCAATTGACATTATGACAGTTGCCATTAAGGCACCCCACTCCCCCATAAATCAATATTTCTTAAATGAAAACGGTTCATGAATTTTTATTACTGTTATTCATGCGGTTCCTTTTTTGAAGTCTATTTTTTAAATTTGTTTCAATTTGTTTCAATCAAGTTAAATTCAAACATTCATAAATTATTTTTATAATTTTATTGTGGTAAATCATTAAAATATATTTTTAATATATTTATTATTCTATAAGTAATTTTTTACACTTCCATAATAAATTTTCCAAAACTAATCAATTTTATTATAATTAAAAAGTTAATTACAAATGCTATTATAAAATTAATTTCCTTAATTTGAATTTTTTTTTTTTTTTTTGTGATATTCAAAATATTTTCAAAAATTTAAATAATAATTTATAAAAAATTATCACGCTCCAAATTACAAAACAAGAATCTATCTTTGATTACAATTACAATTATCATTACCCATTTCCTTTCATTAAACATTAAATTAAAAGTAGATATGTATGTACATAAGTATATGTATATAAAAAAAAATTAAACTTTAGATAATAAAAAAATTTTTTTGTTTAAAATAAAATTTTTTTTTTCTTTTTGCTTTTCAGAATTATTTTGTTTATATTTCTTGTAGTTAATAAATATTTCTTAAAATAATAAATTTCCAATACCATGACCATATGAGTAAATTTTGTATAGTCAACTTATTATACTCGCTATGTTTGAAAAAAAAAATTTTTTTTTTGTTTTTTAAAAATTTTCTTTTTTATTACCGTAAAAAATGTTCTAAGAAGTCATAAAAATCAGTACTAATAAAAAAAAATATGTATACTCTTAGCATCCATTCATAATTTACTATTTTTACTCATTTGCACAATGTACTGCACAATTCTTATTTTTAAATAAGTACAGAGTTTTTTAAACTTTACTACTGAATTTTAAAAAACTATTTTCTTAGTGGATTTCAAAATTAGTTTTGTTTTCTATTCTATTCTTATTAGTCTTCGACTTACTAATTTTTTCTATATATACACTATAATATATGTTTCATAAAAGAACTGAAGTTTATTTAATTTGAAGTTTCGGACCTGAACAGGGCGAAGTTATTGATATCCACTTTGTCTGGATACCCGGACGCAGTAGCTTTATTGGAAATTGCAGAGCTAAAGAACTCCATAAGAGCGGTACAAACATTCAAATTCTCCAAAAAAAGGAGAATCGCGGGGTTTCTATCACAACCTGCAAATATCGGTCTGAACAAAATGCCAATACACTCACAAAGCGCCGGTGGTTTTCTATTAACACTTGCACTGCGGCCAAACAAACCTGGCCTATATTAGACCAGGTCCTATATTATATGTCGACTAAACTATTATCCCTAAATCGCCGCAATTTCGGTAATGTAATAGGGGTTTTAATAGGACATTGTCCGATCGCCAGGCATGCTAAAAAGTTAGAATTTCCCTTATATGATTTTTGCAGAATCTACAAAGATGAAGAGGTATGGGAATCAATTTTTCAGCTACTGCGTGAATGCCCGGCTCTTGCTCTAAAAAGACGAAAATTTCTGGGGAAATTTTCCTTAAACAACTTTTGCGATCTGTCGGAAATACACTTAAAAAATTAACATCACTTCGTAAGAAACATTGATCCAGGATATCACAACGGACCTAAACTGCCGTAAGTGTGAACTGCAGCCTCTACCTACCTACTTATCTACCTTCTACCAGACATATTTATTCCAATGAGTTCGAAATAATCTATAGCAGCAATAAATTTTTGCTTTTATTGATGAGGCATAAAATAGAATTGTTATATCGATGCTGCAATTTAAGGTACAGCTTTAAGATTTTGTTCAAGTTTCAATTTTAAGATTTTCAATTGGAACAGACCATATTCAAGTTCCAATTGAATGGTAATTAGGAGAAATTTCATGTCACTACACTCTATTCAAAGAGTATTAAAAAGAGAAAAAGATTTTCTTCACCCCTTCATTTATCCCAATTATGTGGGATCCGCTCTACGGATCCTAATAACATTTTCTTATCTTGAGTTGCCCCTTGGTTTGTCTGCTACACTAGATTTTCTTTTAGGTAACTTGAGTTTTAAAATTTTTTTAACTGGGTTAGTTTAATCTCTTTTAATCTCTTCATAACCAACGAAGTATTTGATACAGAAATTTGTTTATCAATTGACGATATTTTCATAGAACCACTAATGTAATAACGTAATAATTTCTTATATACGATTTCGTATATTGCACCATTAGCCCATCTTAGCATTCGAATTTCAGTTGTGTTAATTTTATTTTCATGTGCCATTTTTGCACTCCAAACATTCAATACCAATAAAGCAATATATTAAAATAGGTCAAACAATTTGTTTTATAAACTTTACCTTCGATCTTAATTTTTATTCGGCATTTTATTATCATAGAGAACATATCAAACGAACTGCACTTTTATTGAATCACTGTGGTTAATAACATCATCACCATAACTTAATGTGGTTTTTAACATCATCATCCGTTTGATTAAACATAAAAACATCTTTGAGACCCCAAAATCGAAAAATGTTTAAGAAACTTTAATTCACAAAATTGAATACCCTTTAAAATAGAAAACAATACAACACAATTATATATCAGATGGTATTTTAGAATGGCATTTTAATAGTTTTTATGCACGCTTATATAAATAGAACGCGAGAAAATGCATTTCCAACAATTAACAATAACAAAAAAACCAAAGGAAAAAAAAAGTTTCTGTTTTTTAAACAATGTTGCACTCTGTTGCAGCATCATAAAAAATTAAACTAAAAAATACAAAAAAACAAAAACTGTTTTTTTTGTATGTATATTTTTTTTTTGTTTTTTTTTTTTATAAATTTAAATATCTAACCCTACAGGCAACTTTTTTAAAAAAAAAAAAGTCGTATATAACACATTCTCATTCAATCGTATCAGACTTCAAACAGTGATACACAAAAAATTTTTCTATTCTATTCTAGTTTCCTATTATAGAATTTCAATTAAATAAAAAAAAAAAAAAAAAATGAGTTCTTAATACATTAAGATACGTTTTAAATTAAGTTTTATTATTTTTATTTTTTTTTTTAAATTTTAAATCTAAAAATGGAAATAGCCACGCAATTTTAAATGTTTACGGGATGAATAAGACAAAAAAAAAAAAAAAATGAAAAGGTTGATGAACGCTGTAAAACGATTTCCTTTTGATTGTTCCCATTTCAGTTCCTTCTCATTATTGAGAATAAAGTGTTAAAAAAATTTAATTATAATTAACAAAAATTAAAAAATATACACATTTAATTTAAATGTTTTAAAAATACAAAATAGTAAATACTATACATATGAAGGTTTACTACCTACACAAAATTTATAGCATGACATTTCTATCATGAAATAAAAAAGACTGCAAAAATGAACGATTGCTACAAAGTGCAAAATTATACATATGCATAATGCAATTAAAAATTCAAAAAAAAAAGTAAAGTAAATAAATTGTAAAAATATAACAATTCTAAATTTAATTACTATTTCTAAAGTCTATTTGTGTTTTAGTTATTATTTTTGAAAAGTACTGATGTTAGATGTTGCTGATATAAACAAGAAGTTATAATCTGCACCAACATTTTTGTTTAGATAAGATTTGATACAAACTTCGAAGCAATTTTTAAGAACATTATGGTTCGTACTGTTTAAACTTTATTATTTATTTTTCCCAGTTCATTGGACAACATCAATTAAAAGGTCTTAATATAGATCTTATTATAATTCTTACAGTATAGAATTAGAAAATCATGTTTTCGATAGAATCGAACAATAGCGTACAAGAAAAATTTTTTGAAAATTTTTGTAGATTTTCATGATTTTATGAACTGTAGACTTTTGTTTTAACTTTGGAAGAAAACATTAAGTACGTTAGAAGTATATGTGTTGACAGATTTATAAGCGAGTCATGGTAATTACGTATATAGGTATTTTTTGGTCATGGCTATAAATGGTCACTTTTTATTTTAAGTATTTTTATATTGAACTCTCTTACATAAATAGATGTACAGATTATGACATTATTATGATTTATATATTAAAATTTTTAAAAAATTACTAATATTCAGCACTAAGTTGTAGAAAAATGTTGACAACCCGATATTACGGATTACCTTAATTCTAAAATAAAACATAACAAAGTAAAAATTAAAAAATTAAAAGAAAAAAAACATTTTTAATTTTTTTGTTTTTTTTTTTTTTGCAATTCAATATTCGTTTATTTTCGTGCAGTAATTGACACGTGCCAATTCACAATTTGTTGGTAAATTTTATTTTTTTTTTTCTCGTTTTATATCATTACATCTCTTTCTTTCTTTTTTACTTTCCATGAACTCTTCTTTTCCCGTTTTTTTTTTTTTTTTTGAATTTCTTGTTTCTTTTTGCAATGCAATATGAATTGAATTACAATAAAATAAAGAAAAATGTTCGCTAAAGTGCAGCGTTTATTTTTCCTTTTTTTTTTATTCTTTTTTAATTTGTTATTTATTGCACGTTTATGGTAACAGATGTTAAAGTTAAAATCATGTATATTATAGAATTAGCAATTGATTTAGAGCGCCACGGAATAACTCAACGTAAAAATTAAGTCATTTTTTAAAACTTCAAAAGAAAAAAAGTAAAGAAATTGTTTAGCTGAAAGTAATTTTATGTGCTTATTATTGTAAAAAGTGATAATATAGCTTAACATAATTAAATAATATCAATAAATAAATTTCTTTACTACGTTTTTTAATGATTTACAATTACATTTACATTTACAATTTACAATATTGTTAATAAACATTCTCTATTTCTTTGAGTCGTTTTGTTGATTTGATTGAATTGTCATCCAACTTTACTTGAATCTTGAAATTCCTATTAAATTCATTGCTAAGAACAAACTTTTTTTTTTTTGTTTGAAAAAGTAACGCTCGTCTAAAGCTTTATTTTCGCAAAATCTTTTGTCCTCTTCTCTTGTTCAGTAGCATAAATAGGAAAGTGTAAGAGGTAAGTTGTAAGTAGTACGTGAAGGAAGTTTTTCTTTAAGCAAGAAAAAATATTGTATTTTTTTTTTATTACCTTGTTATAAATTTTGCTTTTTAATTACGTCTGTATACTTGCATATCTAAATTATAAGACCGCACATTTTTGTGCTAAGGTCATGAATAAACCATTTAAATTTTATCTATAAACTAATTTTGTTAACCAATTATAAATAAAAATAAAGAAGCAAAAAAAAAAAGAAAAGTGTTATTTAGTTTTTAAGTTTTATTATTTGCTTATCTGAAAAGAATTTTAGCTTTAATTTTAATTTTTTTTTTTTTTACTGGGAAGGTGGGAAGCATCAAAAGCCAGTTCCTCTTATATAGTGTTGTAATCTAATCAACCAAACACCACCATCCTTTTAAGCCAAACTTCAGGACGGGACCTTTAATACAAAATGTATAGTTTGGTTTTAGTGATAAGGATCTAGGAAGGATTTTTGGGAAAATAAGAATTAGGGAATTTGAGATTAAAGTGGATATGTATGAAAATTTGGAGGGGAACTTCAACGAATTACTAATTAACACTAATTTTGGGATAGTATATGGTTCCAAACTTGCGACGTACGCATGAAAAACGAATTTCCATCTTGAAAGCTCTATTGTGTAGGGATGAGCATCAGTTGCACTAATTGTTTCTCGTTGGAAAACTATGAGTGGAGGGATTAATTATTTAATTTCTTTAGAGCAGGTGCCTATTTTAAATCAGATTTAAAGTTCTTTCTGATGTGCAATTCATAATTGAAAAGTATAAACTAGAATAGAAGTTCACAGCAGTTGCTCGGTACAACTGTACTGCAATATAAAAATTTACTATAACTCTTTTGCTATTATTTTGTTTTTGAAATATTGTTTTTCTTTCATTTTTTTCTTTACTAATTTTGTTAAATTTACACAACATTATTTTAAATGCATCACCAATCAAAGAAATTCCGTCTTTTCTGTGATTTTTTTTTGTTTTGTTTTATGCCCCACCGGAAGGGATTTCTTCTTTTATTATGTACTATTTATACATTATGTTTGTTTATAAAGTTTTTTTTTTTTTCTATTTTAAATAAAATGTACTTACATTTTAATTTGTTTTATTTTGTTTGTTTTTTTTTTCTCTCTCTCGCTCTTGTTACTTTCTCTTTTCACATTTTTTTCATTCAGTTTATTCAACGTATACCTTACGGTAAATGTAAATAATATTAAAAAAAAAAATGTATACATAATGAAGAAAAGAAGGGGAATGGTAAAACCTATGATTGTTTTTTATGCACTCACAATTTTTTTATTTATTTTATTGAGAAGGGATTGGTATTTGGTACACACATATATATGTATTATAATACATGTGTCATTTATGACCGTAAAAAAAAGTTCTAGGACGACGCAGATGTACTTTAATAAATATGTAAAAAAAAATTTAAAGAATTAAATAAAAATAAAAAATGAAAAACAGAAAATAAAATTGATGAGAATTCAATTTTCCTTGTTGTAACTGCATACATTCGAGAATAAAAATGGCTTTATTTTTTTGAAATATTAAATTAATTCTTCATTTTTCTTTACATTTAAGTAAAGAATTTAAAATAACAATAAAATGAAAAATAAAATTTTTATATTTAATTTAAAAGATTTACGAAATAATAGAATTATTTTGAGAAATGACATATGATAGTTTGAGAAGCTTTTATTATAATTGATTTGTTTTTTTTTCCTCTCGATCGAATTGAATTGAAATTTAAATTAAAAGATATTTAATACTTAACTTAACACAGTTATAAAGAAATAATGTCATTCATTCAAGATTTTTTTTTTTAACGATTTCTTTTGAGTGAAACTATTTATAAATTTAATTTAATTTTTTTTAAGCTGCCATCAATAATGAAGAAAATATTGAATTTTAATTACAAAATAATGTCAAATAATAGAAGTTACGAATGGGTATTAAACCGTTTAGCAAAAAACATAAGATTATTTTTTTGGTGCCCTAGTGAGTAAGACCGTGTAAAAAATACGCTGTATAAACACTGAGAGAGTGTAGGCTTGAGTCCCACACACGTCCGTCGTAAGAACAATTCCCCTTTACGAAATTTACAACCACGGCTGAAAAAGATAGGCTGTGTAATTTCCTTATCACGTGTATCGGAAATAAACTAAAAAAAAAACATAATGTAAAAAACTCATCTAAAAATAATTGACTTCCTGACTTCTGAGTTTAAGACTCAATAAATTCCAATTTAAAGTCGAAAAATACAAAGTTTACACCAAAAACTCAACTTCATTCATTATCTTGATTATCTTATCTTGATTCAATATTATATCTTGTAACCTTTAAACGTTTATACTTTTTTAAAGTGATTTTTACCTACCACATACATAATAATGTGTGATGGACCAAAATTTTGAAACTCAGATTTTTGCATACATGCATTTATTCAATACGTAGAAACTGGAATTAAGTGTTTTTGGAGTGGTCTATCTGTGGAGACGTGTCCACTCCAAATGACTGAACGGAATTCTATAATATTTAGGTACCGCTGAGAATTTAAAAAAGTAATAGATCCTTGATAACTTTAAAAAGTCTATTACTTATATTTAATCCATTACAATGTCTTAAATTGTTCTAAACAATAACATTTTGAAACAGTATTCTCATTATCACCAATAATATACGCATTCGCCTTTTAACAGTATACCAATAAAATAACATTTTGTGCTTCAAATCTCTTGAAAAAAAAAATATAAACCCATCACATTGGATATAATGTTTTATAAACGATTTTTCATATAATTTTTAATAATCACTATAAAATGAACACGAATGTATATATTTTATCTGTTCTCGACTTTATAATGCGCAAAAAAAAAAAATGTTGTAATATTATTACATAAGAACATTTGTGTTAAATTTATTAAATGTAAATGTTAAAAACAAAAAAAAAACAACTCCTTTCATTAGTTTAATTAAATATATAAAAAAAAAAGATTTAAAATTTATATCTTATAAAATATCCTTGGATTCATTTATACTTAAAAATTTTCCGCTGCAGTACTACAACAACAGTATATGATTCTTATATAAAGAAAATGTTTTGTTTTTCTTTTTGTACTTCAAAATGTTATTCAATATTTGTATGACCTCATAATTCATCATGATAGATCACTTTAAATTTAACCCAATTTTAAGTAATTAATTACTAAATAACCTACCTATGCACCTACTACATATATAAATATTTTAAAAATTTCATCTAAAATTATTACAATATAAATTCTATTTAATCCCATGTTTTTTTTCTTCTGTTTTATAAATTACATTAATTTCATTTTGTTTATTAATATTAACATTAATGTGACCTCTTGACATGCAAAAGTTTTTTACAACTACTCTGTTAAACATTAAGTGGGTATTTTAGTTTCTTATAAATATAAAAAAAAAAAAAGTTGATTTTTTTTGTTTTTTTTTTTTTATGTTTTTTGTAAGTACTTAAAAAAAAACTCAAAGAAATTCACGAGAGTATTTTGAAAGAGAAAATAACAGAGGGGAAGAAAAAAAGAAGAAAAAAACTGCAGAACAGAAGCTATATACAGTACTTCAGAGGGTTTTAAAGTCAAAGAAAATATTGAATAACGGAAAAAAACCGAAAATTTTTTTTTTTCATAGTAAAAGCGTTTTGTTTCTTTGCATTTTAATTTTAAACCCTTTATTTATAATTAGATATAATATTTACTTATATATAAATTTTGATATATATATATATATATATATATATATATATATATATTAAATATATGGGTTTATTTATATGTACAATGTTAAATATACGTACAGAGTGTACAGTTTCAAAATTGTATTCTGAAATTAAAAGTTTAATTTTTTTTTCATTTTCAATTACTATACAATCAAGGCTTCAATTTGGAAGCCTTCCCAAAAGTTAAAGTCAGTCTACATGGGACAGTTACTTTTTGGCATTAATTAACAAATATGATAAATGTTATTAGCTTTTAAGTTATTTTCGCGGGAATTGTTCATTGTAATTTTGTTTATTTTATTTATTTTAATGTAAATAAATAAACTTACCGGGTTCACCGCGTATATATAAAAACACCGCAATTGATTCGACGATGTAACGACGTTTCGAAGAAGATTCTATCTTCATTATCAAGCGTTCACTGAGTTGGACAGTATAATTATACATACAACTATATACATACAAATACAATTATGCACATTAGTTTTACGCATTCTTACACTGCTCAATCCATGTATGTATGTATATAAATACTATACGTCATTTCTTGTTAATTTTTTAATTTTTTTCAATTTTTGATTTTTAATCTTTTTTTTGTTGTTGTTAATTTTTAATATTTTTTTTTTTTTTATAAAGAAATGTAAGAAATATTGTATTATATTTCTTTATATTTAGTATTACTATTACAAGTTCTGAAACATAATTTTGATGCTCGAAATTCGTTAAATATTGATATTACATGTAGCGTTTTTGACGAAACTTGAAAGAAGCAGACCACTTCTTCACTTTATGCGTCAAAGACTACTTGTATTTAATTGAATTAAAATGAATAGAAATTTTTCCATATTTCCATATTTCCATGTCATAAAAATTATAAAGTTATCTTTGACATAGCTGGAATTTGATAAACTCATCACTATCATGCCAACCATATCCCTTACTTAACATAAAAAATATATTGTGACTTTATGTGCGATAGATTGTTATTCTGCAATTAATTACAAAATTTTGAATTGAAATACAAATTATTAGATTTTAATTCAACATTTAGATGGGGTACCGGTAACCTGGTGGGTAACAGCTTATGACATACGCTGTAAAAACCGAGGGAGTGTAAGTTTGAATTCCACACACATCATAAGAAAATTTCTCCTTACGACATTTACAGCCACGCCTGAAAAAGAAAGTTTGTGTAATTTCCTTACATTTATGTGGCAGAGCAATGAACTGAAAAAAAAAACACTTTATTCTATCCGAAGAAAGAAAATTTTTTTGAGAGGCCAGTTTCTAAAACATATTAAAATTCTTAAAATCGAAATAATAAATCGAATCTCGTCAAGCAGTTTAAAAATTATATTAAAGAACTTGAAAATTTAAAGGAAAGGAAAGTTTTAAAAAAAAAACCATGTTCATGAAAGTTTCATTAATTTAAAATATAAAATTTCAATATAACATTTTTTTTTAATTAACATTTTGCAACATGATTTCAAATTGTAATACACCGATTACTTTATATTGGTTCACAAAAAGTTCACAAATAAAAATAGGTACACACATATTAATATCCTCTTCAAGTTTGTTTTTATATTTTATTGTTAATTTATGAAATATCTACTTACTTTATATAATAATTTTTATTTATTTATTTCATATTTTTCACTCTTTACATTATTCTCATCTAATTTTTTATTTTATTCCTCTATTTATTAAATTCTTCTATTTTATAAAACTATTTATTTATACATATAAAAAATTTTCATTTTAAGTCATATATTGTTGTTTTTATACATACATATATACTTATATGCTTACATAATATGTATTTAGATTTTTTAGTTTAGATTTACATAGGTTCTACAAGAACTATTAATGCAACCTACAACTAACAACAATCAAAACAACATCAATAATAAAAATAACTACTACTACTCTTACTGTACTTCCATGTTACTTATATTGTCCATATTTTTTGCTACAAAATTTCATTAGTGAATAATTCCATTCAAATGTTTTTTTTTTTTTTTTAGTTTTTGTTTTCAACAGAAACAACGACACAGTAGCAAAATAACAGCAATAAAAAAAAATAAATATTATTCAAGTCAAAGTGAAGCGAATTAAATTATTTTTAGAATTTAACAAAATGCAATAAAACAACATCTACAAAAAGTATTATAATAACAAATAGAACCCAAAAGGTATTAGAGAGAATGCAGAAAATTGTTGTAAGAGGGCTATGAAATGCAATAAAAACTAAAAAAATAAAATATGAATAACAGAAATAGGAAAAAAGCAGGATGAGGCTCTACCGTTATTTTGATGACAGTAGACATATTACTTCATGCATGTAAACAATTCTTTTGTTTTCTTTCAATTTTTCAACTTTTATTTGGCTTATTCTGAGAATATTTCATATCATGTATGTATTCATGTATGTATGTAGATTCCATATAAATGTTATTGTTTAGGACGGGCCAATCTAGATCAAAAAACATAATAATGCCATATCAAAAATGTCACTTCACTAAAGTTTTCAAAATACTTTGAATACTATAAAAATTAATTGGTTTGTACTGCAATTTTGCGTTTAAAATTTGTTCTTAAACATAAAGTTTAGCAAAGCATTAACTTTTAACAAATGTTAAAAGTTATTATAAATCTTATGCACAGAAAACCTAATGAAACACGTTACACTGGAACAACGACGGACAAATAGTCATATGAACTTCCAGTTTTAATCAATTTAAGTCAATTTTTTCCAAATAGGTAGGTACTCAACAAAAAATGTAAAGTAAAATATTAATAATTTATGTCTACATTTTCCATAAAAGTGCATATAATAGAAAGAAATTTGATTGCTTCTTCTTAACATACACATACAAAAACCATTTTTATTAATTTTTTTTAATTTTACTATAGTAGAGGGCGCCTTTTAATTCATAAACAATTTAAACGTTACATGCATAGATACATAATTATTGTGTAAAACAAGCGTAAGGTATGTTAGTTAAGGTTGAATTCAAAAAGTGAAGAGTGAAAACTGAAGGAAAATTTTTTTTAAATTAATTTTAGAAAAAAAAAAAACAAAAAAAAAATTAAAATAGAAGACGTCATTTTTGTTCGTTAAGAAAATGGGTGCATTGTTACTATTTTTGCTTTTGTTGTTCTAAATGATAATGGAATTGGGAAGTAAAGCAAAAAAAAGTACAACTGCATATTTAATAAGCTGATGCAATAGTACCAATGTTTCATTTATAAAAAACATTTTGTAATAACAGGCAGGCAGGCAATAAGATGACCTACATTTCGTGTGGACTGTTTTTTTTTTTTTTTTTTTTGCTGTTTTCTTCAATAAAAAAAATTAAAACAACGCGCAATTATTTATATATACTATATAATTATATATCGGTATAGTAGGAGTATAAGAGAAGTATATGTTAAGACGTTAAGTTAACTATTTACAATATGAATATTATAATCATACATATATAATATATACATATATGCATTTTAAATTATTTAATGTACAAGATGAAACAAAAATTGTGCACGTATTATAACCGAATGGAAAGAAATAATAAACAAAAAATTAGAATGAAAATTGTTTTTATATTAATACATAAAAAATTAAAGTCACCTACAGGTTAAAATCAATATTTAATAAATAAATGTTAGTGAATATTTTAAGAATAAAAATAATATTAAAGTTGTTTTTATATGAAATTAATAAAAAATATTTAATTTTTTATATTAGGTACAATTTTTGTTATAAAGTGTTTCATAAAACATTAAAGTGACTATACATATAACATTATACATACATATAACATATTACATAATATTATGTATTTTAAATATGATATATAAAAAGGAGTATAAAAAGTAATTGTTAATTGTTATATTTTTCAGTAAAACTTTTTTGATGTTTTTAATATACTAGACTCAATATTCTTATGTCTGAAGAATAAGTTAGGTTAAGTCACTTTTCAAACATACTGTTTATGGTTACCTAAACTACAAAATTGGTCTCTTTAAATGTTAATTATATGAAGAACATTCGATTACAAAAGATCTACGTATTACTTTTTGAAATATTTAAACTCTAAATCAATATTGTTTCTCTTTTATTCACCAGTCACTGAGTGGATCATTAAGTTTAAGGTATTGTTTTTTTTCAACTCTTCTTTTGATTCTTAGTTTTCTAAACATCGCGTTTAAAACGGTGTCGATAACAAAGTTGATGTATTCACTACATTGCTTATTGGTATAGGCGTATTTGTTAAAGATAAATTTCGAAACTGAAACTCCCATAAAATTGCCGAATATTATTTAAGAGCCATGTGCTTTCCTTTTACACGAAAAGAACAGTTATGAGTAGTTGGGCGAGTAATTGATAAATGGATTGATAATTTAACATAACCGCATTTACTCTTATATACTTTTTCTCAAAGGGAAATGTAGTTTGGTTTGGAGTAGAAAAGAGTAATTTACTCTGTAAAAGAAACGCAAAAATTACTTTACAGATTTATTAAGAGATTAGATTTAATGATTTTCTAGTTGTTTTTAAAAAAAAGAAAAATTTGTTTTTTATTTTTAAAATTCAATTTTTTCAATTAAATCATCAATAAAATTTTAATAAAATAACCTCACAAAATTATTATTAACCCTTATGTCAAACCCTTGGTACAAATGTAACCTTTTTAAGTTTAAACAGCTATATATCCCACACTTTTTGAAGTACAAATCTGTACCTTTGTGACATCTTCAATTAAAGTGTTATGAATCAAAAACATACTAAAAATATATATAGTTTGGTGGAGACAATTAGGATTTGGGGGACTTAAACGATCTCAACATTTTATTTTTTACATATTATTTCTTATACAAAATGTATGAAAAAGTTATTGGTACAAATGTACCAAGAGTTTGATTACAGAGGGTTCAACAAGGGTTTGACATAAGGGTTAAATTAACAAATCCAGAGAATCTATACCTTTTTAAATTTTTGATTCTTTTATAGATAAAAATAAAAATAATGGTGGAAAAAAAAAATTAAAATTTAAAATAAAAATAAGTATGTACCTATATTAAAATTCTATTAATTAAAAACTTATTTAAAAAATATTAAAATAATGAAACATATAGTATACAGCAAACCACAAACACTCTAAAGCCGCAACTACGGCAATATTTTAACTTTTTTATAATATGTATAAGTATATACTTTATCTACCGCATAGTATACATGACGTATATTCAAATGAAATGCACTGCATCATATTTTGTTTTATGAAGAAACAAAAAATGGCAAAAAAGAAAAAAAAACCTCAAGGATCACAATTGAAATTAAAAATAAAAATGAAAAACAGTGCAAGACAGAGATATGTATATAAAAAGAAAAAAACAACTTTTTAATTAAATCAAAAAATAATTTTTATGTAAAACAAATACTTATATACATAATCTTTAAAATTTTTTCTATATCTATCTCACTCTTTTTTTCTTATTAATTTTAATTTGTTTTCTTATTTATAATAAATCGTAATTATAATTTGTTTTACCGTTATATTACTGTTATAAATATTTTAATTAGATCAAAAAAAAGAACAAAATCCAAAAAAAAAAAAAAACAAGAAAGAGACAACAAATTCTGTATTTGATTTAAGATTATAATATTATTATTATGTAATATATAATTAAAAGAGAGGTACTGTACTTCTTAAAAATTTTGACATTTGTTGCATCATAACATTTTTGTTTTATTTAACACGAGGAATACTGATTTTTATAACAGTTTATTTATGACAGATAATAAATGTTTTGTTTTTTTTTTTATTGAATACATGTAATAATGACACATGTAGTACATCAAATTAATACAAATATTCATACAATATTATGTATAGGTTTATATTTTGTATGAATAATTTGATTTCTTTAATATAGAAAATTTTATTTTTATGATGGTTGGTTGGTATGCAGTATGCACTTATTTCATATTTTTAAGTACCTACCAAATGTTCATTGTTCAAGTGGATTGAACACAAATGTTCTTAAGAATGTCAAGAGGTGTGCACTGAATACACTGTTTTTATAAAATATGTTGATCTTATTATTATGTACCTATAGTAAAGTATTCATATTCGTATAAATATGCGAAAGGAATATTAACAATATCATATATATATGTATACAATATGCCTATATACATATTTAAAAAAAATTTAGATATGGGGTGCATTTATGTAAATGTATATTAAAGGTGTGACAGTATTTTATCATTAATAAATGTCAACTACATATATGTACTCTATATATTAGACATAATTCATATTGCAAGACATTTTTATGTATAAATTAAAATGAATTTATTTATTTTTTTTTCTTTTTTATATTTTTGATATTATTACAATAAATTTTAGAGTGATGTCTTTAGTTCTTCAGTACTTTTGTATTTAATCTTTACAGAAAAATATAAGCTCAATCTCAGATATATCAAATTTAACAATACAAATGTTTTTTACAAAATATGTGAACTTTAAACTGATCGCTAAATTCACTTTTAAATGAAATTAATTATTACAGTTGCAATTACAAGTACTGTAACAATTCCAGTTACGTGCAGCGAAATCAACTTACGGCAATTCGTTTATGATAAAAACATCGTGATTAATTGTGGAAGTATCTCCCGCACCTCATTTGTTCCAAAGATATAGACAGGATTGCATATATAACGTCCAAAGATGTTTACTCAAGATAAACATTGTTAAAAATTTTGTTATCAATATGCCTGTCAATTTAAAATAAATTTCCATTCGCTAAAATTAAGTTCCATTAACCCTGTTTAGTGGATATATGAGTACTAAAGGTCATATATATAACGTATTGTTTGATCAAAAAAAAAAAGGTGGTGGCCTTTAGTAAGTTAAAATCCGGCACACTTATGTGGATTCGTACTCCTTGCACTTCTCTCTACAGTAGGTCGATCATTTCCACCTAACCTCGCAAAAATTTAAAAAAACAAAGCCATTTTGCGCATTTTTAATATTTTTTTAATAAAACCAAACAAGTGATATTGTAAACAGTTAATATTTAAAAAATTGTATTTAATTCAAGTTCTTTTTTTCTTTAACGCAGAATCCTTTAACGAAATTAAGTTTTTAATGGTAAATTAAATTGTAATATAGGTATAATATATTAAATTAATTTTGGTTGCTCAAATTTTACTTTATTTCGTCAATTTAATTTTAAAAATTAATTATTTTAATATTCAAAGCTATTTTTAAACTTGACTTTATAAATATATTCAGACAGTCAATTATAAATACGCCTTAACCCCAAAATAAATAATTTAAAGTTTCTTAGACAAAAACCACAATGAAAAATAAATTTTATACAATAACAAAAAAAAGAAAATTTTAAATAATTTTCAAAAATTATTTCTCTTTTATATTTTAAATCTATTTCAACCCTCTGAAATCTCCAAAGAATAATAAAATATGAGTATAGAAAAAAGAAAAATTGTTATGACAACTTTAAATTAAAAAAAAATAAATAAAATAGTAATAAAGTGAAAACAACAACCATATAACAACGAACCACATTTAATTCAATGATGCTTAAAAAAGAAATAAATTCTAACTGTTGTTTGTTTCTACGGCATTTCAATAATTAAGAAGAGAAAGAAAAATTAAAACTATACATTGGGTGGATGTTGTTTGTATTCAGATTTAAGGATTCTAGATTTAATGATATACATACTGTATATGTATCTAGAAAGATGTAAAAAGATCAAAGTGGGATGAGAAAGTTTCTTTTATTTTTTAAGTTAATTAGATTTAAAAAAAAAATTTTTTTGTTTGATACCAAGGATACTGTACAAAATTTAGTACATTTTTTGATACATACAGACAACATTATATGTAGGTACTATTGTTTAGAAAAAGAAATTGTACTTGAGCTAATAAAAAAAATAGAATACCTTGTATAAAAAAATAAGTACATATGTATGAATATGCATTTGTCTTATAATACGTCATATTTCAAAGTACCAAGGTACTGTTATAACAAGGTCAATTAATATTTTTATTTCAAAATAAATTTAGTTATGAGTACCTATATATTATTTCAAATAAAATATTTTTTTTTGTATTTTTATTTACTGAGAATTTTTCAAAAATTGTTTATTGATTTTAAATTATTTATAAAATTTATTAGAATTTTACGGATTTCTGGAATTCAAATTTTTGTTTTTTTAATCCTTCGAAAATTCGATCTTTTTTTTACAGAAAAATATTTTAAAGAAATTTTAAAACGTTAAGGTGGTAACCCAATGTCAATGTCAATTCGCGCATCATTTTGACGTTTAAATAAATGTCCAGATCCCGCTAATATGTATTTAAATAGCAAAGCGACGTTCGAATTTCGAAGCAACAGTAGTAGCTCGAAAGGACACTAGAGTTGATTTATGTTTTTGGTAGCGATTACAAAGTACACATGTAGATATTATTTTAAAAAATGAAACAAAATGACATTAGTCAAAAAAATAAACATGTAAATTCTATAATTTTTTCGGTACTTATTTATTTATTTTTTTTTTTTTTGTATTTGAAATAGAAGATTATTATAATTTCAAAGAAAAATTTAGAAAATTTTCGTTATTTTGAAATATGTTATTTTAAATGACTACAGAGAAATGCTATGATTGGGTCATCAAAAAACTTGCGAAACGGCGCTCGAAGCGTTACTTAACGCGGCGAGCATTTAGTTAGTTATGATGACTTATGACCTTTCTATAGAATAATTTTCTCTCAAGAGATCAATTAGCTTGCGTAATGTAGAAAAGTAAAATAAAGTTTAGAAACTTTATAACAATATAAAGAATGACATATTTGAGTGGTATACGTTTCAATTGCTGGAAATTTAGGAAATCACATAAACCACATACTTTTAAATCAATACAGTGACAATATTATGTTAATAAAATCATCAATAAAAGTGTTCCAACATTGGTATATTCAAGAGATCGCTTACTTTAGAAAATATATTATAGAGCAACGTATCGATATTCCTATAACGTATTACAATATGGAATTGACTAAAGCGGCAACAATAATGTACTAATTATAATAAGGATCAGAATAATACAGTCAATAGAATATGTAATAAAATAATATAAGAAATAATAGAATAAATGAAAAATGATAATAAGTGCATATATCTGTTTGAAAGTTAAAGAAATCTCATCTTGTTAAAAAGAATTATAATTGTTAATTCATAATGATAAATTCACATACAGTAAAACCCGTTTAATGCTCTTACAAAAATGTTAGCAATTTTGAGCACTTATCAGAACAAAGCACTTAACAGAACTCGGATAAGTGCTTTAAGTAATGCTGGATTCACTGCTTCAGTACATTTGTTACAAACTAATGCGCGGGCATGTTTTTTATATGGAAATTTGAATTCTCTCAATCTTTAATTCTCTCAACTATTTTTTTTTTTTTTTGCTGTCATTTTTAATTTTTTTAACATTTCTCACATAAAAAAAAAATTATTAGACGGAAAAAGCGGAGTAGCATTTTTTTCTGTTTAAATTATTTTTCATTCAGAACAGAATGTGCCGAATAGAAGTTTGATGTGATTAATTTTTTTTTAAGTATATATAAATAGTTCTGCTATGACAAATAGATGGAAAAAGATATTTTTCAAAAATTTCAAGTTTTTTGGGTATCAAAAGTAGATGTCTCCTGAGAGATTTAAAAGTAAAATTTTAATTAAAAATTTAATACTGTGCTTTGAAGAACAGGGTACTTAAGAGGTTTAGGTGCTTAAACGAGAACTTAAGCTAGTATATTTGTACGCAATTCTCAGAAAATTTTAAAATGTCAATATTTCTGGTATCTAAAACGAAAAAGGTACTTATCAGAAACGTACTTAAGCGAGTTTTACTGTTATTACATATAATATAAATTTAGGCCATATCTTGAATCATCAATGAATAAAAAAAATTTTTGAATACTTTTAAAGCAAATTTATTTTTTTTTTTTAATTCTTTATTTATTTATACCTATATGTATCAACTCAACTAAACACTTTTCATATCAGATCACCATATTTTTGCTTTGTAATATTATTTTCATATTGTTGTAAAATAAAATGTCAAATACAAAAATCGAAGATTTAAAAAATTGTATTCAAGCGTAATTACACAAATTCTTATTTTGAACAACACAAATTCTTAGTAGCTATAAAAATTTTTAAATATGTTTTTGTCGCTTTAGCAAAAAGTAGTTAAAAAAAACGGAAATTTTAACTTAAAAAATAGTAAATTTTTAGTTGAGACATTTTATTTATAAAATTGTTGAAATATTTAACTTTATTAAATTCCATTCCAAATACCATTTTAATCTTAAATAACTAATTTAATTCCCAACAAAATATAGGATATGACCTACTTAAATTCGTTATCAATTTTATTGGACATGCAAAGAAAACAATTTTTTTTTTCTCTGTTATCACCTTTGACATTATTTTTACATAATCAAAAACGTCGTAAGATACAAACTATTAAGTTTTTACTACTGTTATGGCTTTTTATTTTTTGTTTTTTGTAATAAAATTTTATTCTAAAAATTGTAAATTAAAAGTATTTAATGTTTTCTACTGAAAAAAATAACAAAATTCCAATTTTTTGTTTATCAAGAAATTGTGGCATTTTAGTATAAAATTCCAATTTCCTTAAAAATGTCAAATGAAAAATTTTTTACGATTAGAAAAGAATTTTTTCTCAAACCAATTTTTTGTGTGTCTTTTTTCTATGTGTACTTGTGTTTAGTTTAAAATAAATTGGAAGAACGCATAAAATAATTTTTTTTTTCTTTTATTACTCATTCTCAGTCGTCCCAAAATAATTATTACCACCACCAAAAAAAAAAAAAGTATTACCTATGTATTCGTTTTTATTAAAAATGAAATTGAGAAAGTTAAAATATACCTTCAAAAAAAAAAATTTTTTTTTTTTTTAATTTCCTTCCGGTTTGATACCTATTCTGTACGTCGAAAAAGTATTTTGTGCAAAGTATATACAGTAACCTTAAAAAGTTTAAAATAAAAAATTAACAATTTATTTGTAAAAGTTATAACTTATAAGTGTATATAACACGGTCATTGTTACTTAAGCCGTCATAAATTATGAAAGAAAGCTAAATCCTGACTTATTTTTCTTTTATTAGGTGTTTTTAGTCCAAATTTAAGAAAAATGCTAATTTACTTTTATAATTTCTGTCTAAACAACACATCAACAAAAATGACAACTTATCATTTTCACTGCTAAACATTTTATGCTTCGCAAAACCCGAAGCGCAAAAATTCTCACTGATGAAATTAAGCAGTCTTGGATACTATATAGCGGTATAGTTATAATAATTTATTTCCTCAAAAATTAGTAGAAAAAAAACAGACCTTTAATCAGAAAGTAGCATTACATCATTTTTGAAAATAACTCAATATAATAATATAAACAAAAAGGTGTGAAACTTAGATAATAAAACTTTTATATTTTAGAAAGAAAGGAGTTTTTCTTTATAATCGCTTATTTGACGTCCGAAATATCGCAGGCCAATAATTTCTTTATTTAAAATTCAAATTGTGTTTTTATAATTACATACAATATGTATGGTGTTTTTTAAAGATTTTAGTCAAGAATTTCAAAAAATTTACAATACAATGTCTAATTTGTGTAATAATATGTAAACGTCAAAGTCGATATGGTTTGTGTCTTCAATTTCACGATTTTACAAATAAGTAATTTAAAAAAAGGTGGCAGCAGTATTATAGATATACCCGCAATACTGAAGACAAATATATTACGGAAATTATATATTATATAAAAACTGTTGCAAAATACTTGAGAAACTTTAGGAAAATAAGCTGTTAAGTTGACTAGATAAGCTAATATTCAATCTGAAATTATTTAAAATATTTTAAAATGTACAATCAAAAAACCTCAAATTTTAATTTTCGTATTTTGTGGCACCACATCAATTTTATCACTGTCTCTAAAACAATTCACTCATAAGCAAATTTTGTTAGTCACTGTAGTTTGGTTGTTATTAGAAAACAAAGTTATTTTTATTTTATTAACTTGTAAATTGTAACTTGCCTCACATTTTTTACTTTTCTTCCCTCCTCTTATCTTTTACCGTCCTTGTTGTTTGAATTCTATGTAAGAATTTTTCTCTTTGTCCATGTAAAATGAAAGTTTTACGAGTTTTGAAAAATCGAACTGTTTAACTTAATTACTTAACCTACATCTAACTATTATTCCAATTGGTATATTTTATTATCCCATGTATTAAATTTGGTATGAGTAGAGAGCAGTAAAATTGTAAAATGGCATGTTTTTTCATGATGTCGTATTATTTACTTTTTTTTCACTCGCTTTTAATTTAATTTTTTTTTAATTTTTTTTGTTGTTCTTTTTATCTTAATTGTAATTTTCTATACAGTATTGAACAAAAAAAAAAAAACAAATGAACTTATCAATTAATACAATTGTTAGTTTTTTTGAGAGGAAAAAAATTGCTTTAAATAATGATGTAAATTTAAGTTGATATGTAAAAACTGTTTGGGACATCATCATTTGAGATGCCAGTTAAGGGACGATACTGTCCCAAAAGTTAACAATGTACTGTACATAATTTATCAAACTGATTTACAATCGCAAAAAGTCTATAATATTTATTTGTTTGAGGTTTAGATTTCAAAAATAATATTCTTCAATAATGACTGTAAATGTCACTCTTCAGAAAACATATTAGCAAATTTAACTGTTGTTTCTCTTGTGATATGTCGTGAACTTGTTCACCTTTTTACTTCTATTAAAAAGGCTCCTAATTCTAAATCGTTTATTTCACTCATTATAACACTTCATTTCACTGCAGTTATAGTGTTCTTCGCATTACTCTGGCTATATTTTATTTTATATGTCAAAAGGTACAAAACAACGAAATTTCTTTATGTCTTTCGAATATGGTCAGTTTTTTTTTAAAATAGAAAGAAAAATTAAATGTTATTTTTTAATTTTCATTTGATTATCGAACGGAATACCTAAATTTAATTTACATAAATTATATTTTAAATAAATTAATACAGTCTAATTAATTTAGTCCGATACTGTACATGGTTTTTTTTTTTCTATAATTTAAAAACACACTCCACTTAGTCATTCTATTGCCCCATGATGTCGCCTAAATTGGTTTGTTTTTTCTATTTATTTCGAAATTTATATTTATTTTTCAATTAGTTGTACCTTCTTGGGTATTTAAAAATCCATCATGAATAATGACGATTCATCTTTGTTAATGCCCATCAGTCAGAAAAGCAACACGAAATAAAAACAACAAAAAAGAAAAGCAGAACAAAACGATACGGAATAGAACATAAAAAAAAAACAGAACCCATCAAGAACATGAAAAGGTAATGATCTCCAATAGGTCGTCGATTTAATACATATTATATGTATATTATGTACATATATGAACATAAAGGATGAAGAGTGAAGAGAAAGAGGAAGAAAATAGTTTTTTTTTTCTAGTTTTTCAGGTGAAGGTGAATCAATATCGATTCATGAAAAATAATTAAAGAATATAAGTAAGTAAATAATATACAAAATGTAGATAGGTGTAGAGAACATGAAAAAGAATAATAGTTAATAATTTGATATTTTATTTGCTTTTATATTTGATTTATTTACTAATAACGAATACATTTAAAAGTTATTTTTTAATTCTTAAATTACTTAAAATGTGGTTAATTTAAAGACAAAAAGTTTACTGTATAACAAAGGTAACGATGTTATAGTTTCTTTTACGATAATCATGTTGAATCAAATTTTCAACTATAAGTATTTAAAGTTTTATTCAATCAACCAGTAAATAATGTAAACGCTAAGTTTTAAAAAATTCATCTAGCATTAAACAGAGATATAAAAATATCTTTAAGGTTTTCCTCTTTCCTCTAAATTAATTCCGAAAAAACTCCGAATTTTTTTTAGTGCATTCGAAAATAGTGACTAAATTGTCTGATCGCACTTCATTATCTATCAATATTATAGTGCACTCTCGACTGAACTAAATTTTCGTCTTAAAAGAGTAACACATGTAAGAGAAGAGTGTAAAGTGTCTAGTGTCAAGTGCGATAGTCTAGTGTCTAGTAGGATAGATAGTCTAGTGTCTAGTGGGATAGATTCGGAAACGGCCTAAGACTTCATTAAAAATATTAGTGCTGTATCTAAATGAATATAATTATACTTATACCTTTATTTATAATACCTTTTAAACACCTTAAACTAAGAGGCAGTATCATATTTTGCAACTGATTATGAATAGCCAGTGCAATCACTCATAACCAGAATCAGATAGTAATTAATTTAAACACAAATTAAGAAGATTCATAATCTAGAACTATATAAATACCAAAACTACAATGAAATCTTCAAGAAAATTAATGTTAAAGCTAAATTAAATAAATTGTCGAACTATCAGTTAAAGCAACATAGCATTTGAAATTCGTTTGTCATGCGCACGGCACGTTTTTGAAACCTCATACCATGTGTACGCTTTAATGAAATTTAAGAAGAACATTACCATCTTTCTTCATAATAGCTCTCCTAATATTCCCCTTCATCCTCCATAATCGCAATTTGTCCCAGACCCAATTTTGCATGTATCCTTCCCAGATAGCATCAAAACCAAACTCTACATTATCTCACTAATGTTTGGTTTTAAAGAGGATGGTTTTGGTTGGTTAAAGTCTAACACTACTACAGTTACTTTGCGTGTAACTTTCGATGTTTTCGACCGTTCCTTGTAAAAAAAAAATATAATTTAACTGAAAAACATATTTTAGATAATTCAGTATTTTAAAACCGCAGTTGGTTAAAGATCTTCATTTAAGTTTTCTGTGTAGCTTCTGTGTGCAAAGAATGAGATGACAGAAATTTTACATCTTAAAGAAATCTCAGAAGATTTTAAAAAGAATAAGTGATCCAAGCGTTATAGGCACTGAAAAAAAAACCCATAAATTACTAATTATTTGGTATGCCGAATAACATTAGAAGACCAAATTTGACACTGAAAATTTTGAAACAAGTTTTTGATTATGATTAGAAATAACTTTTTGTATAGATTTATGAAACGTTATTTTGAATCAATCTCTCTAAATAAGTGAAGAAAAAAGTTCTATTCCCTATTTGAAATCATTTTTTCTTTTTTTTTTAAGTACAACAAAAAATCCTGACAATTGGTTTCATTTAATTAAAACATATCAAACTTTTTGGATATGTTGTTCCTTATTATTTACAAGTAAACATTAGAAAATGTTGTGACAGACTTTAAGACTCTAAAAGTCCAAAACGGTCTAATTACACATTTTATTATGCATTTCTTTTATTTTTTTTAATAAAAAACGGAAACAAATAAAATTTCTTTTGTTTTTATTTTATAATAAATTCGCTTGACCATCCATAAATTTTTAAAATAAAAAAAATTTACCGTATCTTTTTTAGACATCACGTGCAAAAGTTCTCATATACAGTTAATTCCCAAACCTAATTTTTTATGTTGTTTATCAACTGGTAACAATTATAATTATTATATCTTATATTAAAAGTAGACAAGTACATTATAGACAATTTAAAATCAACTTATAAAAAATTAATATTTTCGTGTTTTCGAATAATTTTAACATTTTCATTTATAAAAATTTCTGTATACCACCATAATTTTTCTTTTCTTGTTTTATATTTGCCAAAATGCTGCCAATACATAATATAATAATTACCTTGCCGTGTTATGCTCAAACATGCCATCATGCCATGCTTTTTCATGTATTTTGTTTAATTTTTTTTAATATATTTTTTTTTTCCATTTCAAACCCAGTCCAATAATACCCATTACCCAACCATTATTAAGTAAACAAAAAAAAATATTTAATAGAAAGTTAACAAAAACACTGACATCTATTGGGAGTTATACAATCGTTTGTTTGCTCATAAAAATGTTAAAAAAATAACATTAAATTAAGAATATGTATTACTAACAATGTTTGTAAACAAAACAAAAAAAAATTATGTTTGTCTACTATAAAATTATGTTTTCCCTTTATTAAAAAGGCGTTTACAGCAAATGGAATCAAAATAAAGAATGAAAGGACTAAAACAAAAAAATCCTTTTAAAAAAGGAATTGAAATTTAAAATTTTTTTACTTGTTAAGTAAATTTTTACATGTTTATTTTTGAAAATAAACTTTTATAAAATAAAATTGTGATCGGCTCTTGATTAGAAGACATCCAAATTGATAAAATAATATTGAAAATGTTTAGTTAGGTTATCATAAAGTTTTGTTATTATGAATACTTTTAAAGAGTTAAGCGGTGTTTACATTAGAACTGCGTAAAGCGTTAAAAGCTGCAATTGAATATAGCGATAAAAATATAGCTCTCCTCTTTGTCTTTATATGGTGTTTATATACCACAGTTTTTATAACAGCCATTTAAAATAGTTTTGTTTTATTGGAAAAATTAATTCATTACAAAATAATCATAGAGAATATCTGATATGGAAGACGATGAAATATTTTTATTAAACTCAAGTACAACAGAATATTATGTGTAATAAAATCAGAGAAAGAATGCATATTGCGTACTCATCGTATTAAAAGAGAAAAATATACGATTTGGTGAATTTTGTCACTATTCTGAAATTTTACAACAATATAAACAGATTCTTAAAATAGATTCTATTTAATTTAATAATCGTAATTATAATATTGCAAAACTCGTTCTGAATGAATCTAACAAATGGTTACAAATTATCAAAATTTGTAGAAAAGTTACAGAAACATATGGTATTATTTTCTGTATATAAAATAATTGACATTTTCTATCTAAAAGAATTTTTTTATAATCGATAAGAACGAAAAAAAAATATAATTAAACATTAGGTCAAATACAAAAAACTGAGATTGGACTCAAATCTCCCTTATTCAAACAAATACTACGCTCTCTCTCTAAACTCATAGTTTAAGCTTTTAGTTCATACTTAGTTTTATCGACATGACCCATTATTGATTCTCTTATCGTTTCTAGTTAAACAACTTTAACATCACTTCAAAGTTTATTGTAGATATTACCAATGCTTAATTCCAATGAATAATAAGCATTTCAAAGAAAATACATTTTTAATTTTCTACGCTTCGATTTTATGTCGTACTTATCGTTTATTGCAACTGTAATGTAAATTCACCTTTATAAATCATAACACAGGAATTAGAAAATTAAATACATATCTTAAAATTTTAACTTTTATGTATTGTGTACCCATATAAAAATCTAAAGTTTAAAATACATACTCGTACATACATATGTATAGTATGAAGTTTTTTTACTTTGACCTCTACTGCTCTTAAAATCTGAAAACTTAAAAAGTTCAGCTTTAAAACTTTATCTTATATTCTCTCTCTCTCTCTCTACAAAAAAAAAAAATATTAATTAGAGCAAATTACAAATTATATTCTGTATATGTCATAAGTACCATATGATATCATGCAGTTATATTGTTTATCAAAAAAAAAAAAATACAGTACTTTTATTTGTTTTCTTTCGGTTTTTAGCACATTTTGTTTTTTGATTTTAATTAATTTTTTTATTTAAACTTTGATAACACATTTTTAATTATAAATTTTTTTTCTTATTCTCAATAAAAAAAAAAAAACAAAAAAAAACATCTGTACGTGCACAAAATTGTATTTGATTTTATTTTTCAAACAAATATGTTTACTAAATTTTATTTTCGAGACATTTTGTTTGTTTTTAAAAGTAATCATAAAAGTACTTTGTATCTATGTATATAAAAATGTAGTTTTAAGAAAAGTTTTAATCATACGTATGCATAAATGATTTTAATTTAATAAAATATTTGGACAATATTTTGTCTATAAATCAGTGTTTCTCAAAGAGATATGTAGGTAATGCTGAAACTTTAAAAAAGTCAATTTTTTAAGGGGTGGAAGAAAATAATCGATACGCAGTGAGAAACGAAACAGCAGCATTAATATGGTTATGCTGAAATCCGTCGGAAATGTTTCGTTGAACAAAAATTCTACTAAGGTATGTTGAAATCAGAATTTTATTCATGGCTGCAAAACTTCATTTTTACTTCGAATTTTTTTTTTGTATGTATATGCTGTACTGTTAGTCAGTCGAAATGGAAAATGAATGAAAATGAATGAAATTTGTTTCGACACAATTAATCATTTGAAGACAAGCAGTTAAGAAGGAAGTGTTATTTAGTGCAAAATATAATTTTAATTTAAAAAAAAAAAAAATTAAAAATAATTTTCGTTTTTATAAGTTTTTTTTGAAAGTTATAAATTTAAAACAATTTTTCTTAAAATGGGTGCATTGTTCAGCGTAAAAAATAATATTTTGAGTAATTTTCTTTCCAAACGCAATTCTTTGAAATTTCTGTTTCCTGATTTTCCAATTATTCTAAACCCGCTACAAAATTCATCATCAATTTATAAAAATGATTTTAAACGTATTTAACTTTTGAATTTTTATTTATACTGAACAGACACATAAAAAATATCTACCAAAAACTAGATACCAAAAATATTTTTCGAAGCATTTCACTTTACCATATCTACAATGAATGGAAAAATAATAAAAAACAAGACAGAATGTAAACCAACGGTTTTTAAAAGCGGTAATACAAACTATTTAGAATTGTGACTTCCACCAATATTAGAAAATTTCATATAAGAAAAAATGTGAAAAAATAGGACTTTTTTTCAATTTTGAGGGGCTGAAAATCCGGAACCCCATATAACTAAGAAAAACTGTTACACACACGTAAAAATATATTACTGGTGCTTTAATTTTTATATATTGCCAAAGAAAAATTAGTACAGATACCTAAGTTACAAGTGTTTAAAAATATTTTCAATTTTTGGGCCCTAATAAGTCTTAAACAGGGGGTGGTACAAACAAATTTTCTAAGGAAACTTATACTAATTCTAAAAGATCTTTTTTTTCTCAAAATTTCATGTTCCTATCTAAAAGAGTGCCGGAGTTATGAAGGTAGAAAAATCATGCAAAATTTGGTTTTCACATGACGGTTAGTTTAAATATGCACCTACTAAATTTCAAAAAAAAAATGTATAATTTTGATATTGATTTACAAAGGTAAAATTTCTGTCGAATGGCGTTTTCAGATTGAAAAAATGTTAAGCGGAACATAAAATATACGCATTTAAAACTAGAGCTTTTTCAAAGTTTGAGGGGCTGTAGTTCTCTGACAGATGGGGCTACATGAAAAAGTTATCCCACAAAATTAATTTTTTCATGAGACCTACCAATGGTTAAATTTTTTTTTTTCTATCTTTAACGGTGTAGAGGTTTTGTAAACAGACGGTCAGAGTAAAACTAAAAGGCATATTTTTTCAAAATTTTTTTGGAAATGTGCTAAAAAAGTATCAACATAAAATGTCAAAACGTAACAACAATACATAAGTCATTCTTTTACAATTTTACAAACAAATTTTTTGTTTTTTTTTTTTCAAAGTCAAATGTGTTTTTTCTATAAAAAGTGTTTGCAGCCGAATGGACCTCACTTTCGAATGCGGAACGGACTTTTTCATTCGGACGGATTTTTCACCGGACTTCAGCATAACCATATTAATTTAATTAAAGTAAAAGGAGTATCTGTTATTCAAAATATGTACATAGTTTAACTCGCAGTTTTGAATTTTTAAAGTTGTTAGTTGATTTTTAAAATTGTAAAGTTGAAAAATATTGGAAAATTGAAACTGTTATTAAAACTAACCTTTTTAATTTATCCTATTTACAATCATGTTGAAACTGGCCTTAGTCAAATTATTTATCTGCAATGAAAATAAAGAAACAGATTTAAAAAAAAATGTTTTAATATTTTATATTATATTAGTGTTATATTAATATTGTTATTTATATTATATTAAAATGTGAAAAACATTATACCATTAAACATTCACAAGTTATCAGTTAAAATTAAGTCTATAGTTATATTATAACTATTGCGTTGCGATGTGTCGTTAAAATAATTTTAATAAATTTTGTGTTTGTCGTCAAATAGTTACCATACCCGATCTTTTCGAAGTTTTGCACAAAGAAAATATAGCTAAAATAATGAACTCTATGAGGATTCCTCTGTGTGAGGTAAATTACGCTGTATGAGATAAAATAATTAATTTCTGTGAGGGGATGTGTGCTGGTGCAACAATTATATAAATATCTCTAAATGTAACACTAAGTAAATATATCTTGTAACACTAAGAGATTAGCATCGGTTGAATGCTAAAAGAAAGGTGTTTGTATGTTCATTAAATATTAAATATGAGGTATTTAATGTGTTAATATCCATTTTGTTAAATTATTCCTCCGATATCAAAAGAAAGTGAAAGAAATCTCTAGTCAAATTAGAAGATCGCAGGATAAAAAAAAAAGAACTGAATTATATTGTTATCTCTTAAATAACAAATATCACATTGTAAATTTTCACCACCTAAATTAAGACGACTTTAAAAGTTTTAACTGTATTAAACTATAAACTGTTTAAATCTTTCTAAATGAAGATCTCTTTTGCCTATCGAGTATTTTTGCGACTATTAAGTGGTGCTTAGTAATTATATAATTTGAAATTATGATAAAACTCATGCTTTGCAATGTCCTCAAATATTACAACTACAGCCGTAGTATTTCGTACTTATAGTTTAGTAACCAAAATAGATTTCAGGCAAAAATTTCGTAATTTCAAATTAGTTGTTGGCCAACTTCAATTTTGAGCGGCAGGCTATTTATTAAAGATTTACAGGCAATTTAAATTTCAAAAATAAATTACTCTATTCTAATGTTATTTTTAATTTTTTATGTTAAATAAGGTAAACTATAAAACACAATACAACTCATTAAATTAAAGTATCATTCTCTAAGTAAAATTTTTAAGTTTTATTTGATTATAATTTTTTTAATAAATAAATTATGTCATGGTTTATGACCAATCATAAAAATTTATGCAAAGTAAAAACATAAATTACCTAACAATAATTTTTTTTTTTTTATTTTTAAACAAAAAATATGGAAATAATTACGATTTCTAAGTGTTGGCATAATGATTTGAGAATAAAGGGTTAAATTAGCACTAAAAACAATTGAATTGGAATATATTAGGGATATGGCTAGTAATTTTCCTTAACTACTTAGTTTTACACTGTAGTTAATAATGCAAATTAAGAATGGAGTTTTTAAATTAATGATTATTGCTTTTTTTTGTTTTAAACTACTAGAGTTTTAGATAATTTATTTTTATTTCTTTAAAATTATTTTACATTGTATTTCGAAAAACTTTGGTATAGCGAAGCGACCTTAAGTAGTCATAGATTGATCTATATATTAACAATGCTAACTTAAAAAATATAGAGAAATTTTATGTGGTGTGGTTATGCAAACTATTACAATTTACGATATAAGATTTAAAATTCTCTAAAGTTTTACAATCTTCAAAGTATTAAACTAAGTTGTTGAATGGAAAAGGCTGTACATGCACACGTAGGCCCGTTGTGTTATTTCTCATTTATTTTCTTCGAAATAAAACACTAGCTTGGAAAGCTTAGTGCAAAGCGCTGGTAAATTAATTAAGTTAACTTCTAACAAATAGAAAAGGTCATTTAAGAATAATTTCCCCAAAAATTTTTTTCTTTTTAGAGCAAGTTTTGGAAATTCACAAAGGTAAACAATTTATTCCTCTTCATTTTTCCAACTTCTGTCAAAGTCATATAAGAAAACTTCTAATCTCCTTGCATATTTGGCGATAGGACAGTCTTTCGTTAAAACCCCAATTAATTACAATAGGAACCCCGAGATTCTTCTTTTGTTGGAGAATTTGAAGCTTTTATTAAAGTCCTAGCTAGTTCATTAGTGGTGCGGGTACTCAGACAAAACAGATATCGGTGACTGTTATTCTGTTAATTTAAGGATGAGAGGCACTTGCTAGTTCATCAGCTCTACATTGCTAGTTAGTTCATCAGTTCTGCAATGATGCGAGTACTCAAAAAATACGGATACTGAACGACAACTTCTTCTTCTACTCTGTTCATGATGAGAGGCAGTTGGTTACGACCGACGATTAAACTAAATACCTAACAAAGTATTAGGTGAAAACGAAGTAGTGTTTTAATTTACCTTTCACTCACAAATACTATTCATCATAAATATTGTTAAAATTTTTTTTAATTCAGCCATTCAATGCTAATTTTACTTTAGTGCAATCTTTAATTTAATCTAATCCAATGTTCTGAAGTTTCCCCATATATTTTTTATCAGTTTTAGAGAGTGTACACAGTTTTATGAAAAAAAAAAATTGTTAATTTAAAAATGATTTGAAAGAATTCGTAAAGATTCTTTCCTGTAGATGTGTACATATTTATTGTATTTTTTGAAATTTAAGATTTGTTTTTTATTTTAAGATTAAATTTTGTAGGTTTATGTACCATACGATTGTTATGAGTATTACGTGCGTTTTTTTTTCTAAATAATTTTAACGGGGTAATTAATTTTTTTTAACCACAACAAAAATTAAATAAAAATTACTTATCAGGTAAAGTATAAAGGTGTGATTTAAAAAAATGATGATAATTTTCTTAATGTTTTTTTTTTTTTGTTGATTTATGGAAGTTAGTTAAAAAGATAAATTGAAATTATCATCATGATAAGTATTAGATTTTATTTATTTGTATTTTTTGGATTTTTGGTTGCTTTTTTTTGTTTTTAATCAAATCAATGTATCTTTATTTTAATTGAAATTATCTTAATGTTAGTGATATTAATTGATATATCTATACCTAAAGAAACTAAATACGACCTAATAATGAACATAGTGTGAATAAGGCAAAAAATACTACCTTGAATATAATTTGTTAATGGAACTTTTGTAATTAGAAACGGTCTTCGAATAAATAAATTATACTTAATGTAATAAAAAATAAAAAAAATTGTAAGATTTTGATAATTGTTTTATTTGTTTTTTTAAATATTTTTTATTAATAAATCAGTAAAATCGTACGCATACTTATGTACTTATTAGGTGTAGTAGGAGTGATCTAGTTATTTTTTACTTCTCGCATAAATATAAGATTGTCAATTTTGTCATCATTTCATATTTTAGTAAAATTTCAAAGAAAATGTTTGTTTGAACTTAGCTAGTCTTTAACTTGAGTTTCAAATGGGGCTGTTAAAATTTTAAACATAAAGGGAGTTGCAATTTTATATGTCCACAAAGACTTATAGCCTAATTTAGTTGTTTGAATTAATTTTATAGTCGAATTGTAGCAGCCAAATGTAATATTTCGGTTCATAATCGATTTACAATCATATCATTTTACAAAATGTTTCATCAACAAAAATGTTTTAAACAAGAGGAATATTTCGTAAAAAGACTTTTAACCAAATATGCATAATTTTTAAAAAACAAGGTCCTGTTGAATCATCGAAAGGAAAATAGAACAAGCTTTTTTACTTAAATTTATTTCTCAAAAAGACATTTCGCCTAATATTATATGACAACAGAGACTTTATTATACCAAAATGTTACTTCACAAAATGGCTTTAAACAAAAAGGACACTTAGCAAAAAGACTTTTAACCAAATATGTATAGTTTTTAAAAAACAAGAAATGTTATAAATTGAAATATCTATGAAAAAAAAAATAATTACTATATGGAAAGGCTTAACAAAATCATGGTTATACCTACCTTTTTTATACAATATACATAATATTTGTAAAGTATTTATATTTGTAAATATTTCAAATATTTTTTTGCGAAATGTTTCATTATGCCAAATGGAAAGTTAACAATCGTCTCTTTTGCCAAAAGATATTAGGTAAAATGGCGTTTTGTAATTTAAAATTCAGTTATCTGTACATAAATCATATAGGCAAAATATATTTACTATATTTTATTATAAAATACTAAAATAGTAAAATATCAACAGAAACAACTATAATTCGATATTAATTTGATAGAAAAATAAAATCTCGTAACACATAAAAAGTCGGCGCACAAATAGCTTAGAAGTATTGAAAAGTTTTCGGACAATAGTTTTTAATGCAAAATAAATAGTTACAATCTGGGAATTAAGGTTAGATTAGTCTAATTTAAATAAAATTTATATAAGTGCGCCTTTCTTCTGGGATGATATTGAAAGAATATTTTTAGGACCACCATATGTTCTAAGTTAAACCTTCTAAATAATTTTGTTGTTTTTGTTGTATAGTTTGTGAAAATATAAAATAAGAAAATGAAATTTAAATATTTTGTAAACCATATTAGCTGTTGAAGTAAGGAGTAAGGAGTAAAAAGTAAAAATATCATTTTTCCTAAAACTTTATAAAGAATTCAGTATACCAAAAAGAGTCTTAATAAATTTTATTCTTTATTTCTTTATTTCGAAAAAAAAATTTTCTTCACTTCATTTTCAACTTAAGTAAAGAAATTAAATTGTCACCAACGCTTACAACATTTTATTTATATATATACATATTTATATTGTGATTATTTTGTACCCACTGTGCGCACATAAAAAGTTTTAAATGCTGCTTTTCAAATAGACATCTTTTTTTTCTATACAATAATTTTTTTAACTTATATTTTCCTCTTTTTAAAATAAAGAAAACTATAATAAAAGTTTTCCACTTACAGAAACAAATATACAAAATTAAAATAAAACCACAATAAAATTGAAAACACAAAAAAAAAAAAACTTTAGAATTTGTGAATTTTTTTTTTTTTTGCAACACATTCATTGCGTTTTTAACAGTAAGCAACAACTCACAACTGAATAAATAAGCTGTTACAAAAAAAAAAAATTTTTTTTTTTTAATATTAAAACTATTTGCAAAATAAATATTCAAATAAATAAAAAATATATATACTTAAGTACACAAAAAAAAAAAAAATTCTTCTGATATATTAATTAGCAAATATATTCGAAAAAACGAAGAAGAGTACAGTAGAGTAGACTTTGTCAACCGTGGGATATCCGTATGAACATAATATGAATAAACTCTTTGAAAATTTGATCATCTTTTATAAAATTTCAGATGTTTTAGTACCGACGTTAAGTACCGAGATATATTTATCTAAATTTTGTAATTGTATGGCAGATACTTGAACCATGTTACCGGTAACCAGCCATATTTTACAAATGTGTTTGCCATAAAACTTGATCATCTTTTACAAGATTTTAGATGCCTAGCTTCATAAAGTTCCAAGAAGTGATGTAGTAAAAATTTCAGAATCCTATAGCTTCTTTATTTTTTGAATTATTGTCCGAATGGGCGGACGTACATGGATTAATTCACTTAGAATTCCATTCTGATACGATCGATACACTTGAGTTTATATCTTCCTCGGCTCCTTTAACACTTTTTATATCACGTCAAATATGAATGACGATATTGTTTTACTTTAGATATATTCGTATTCTTTAAAGGTGCCGACGACATGAGTTTTGTTTTCTAAGAAATTTTTTGCGAAATCGTAAATAGTGTAAAATTTTTTCGATATACATACAACGTGCAGAGAACTGCATTATTACTGAAATACATCATTCAAATTTTAAATCTGTTCATCGTCTATGCTTGTATTGTAGATACCTTTTATTGCCAATAATTTCAACACATCAAACAATACAAACCAAAGAGTTTTTCAATTTCATCAGAACGGAATTCATTTAGTAGACCTTCCATACTTCTTTTGCGATTTTTTTTAGTATAGTTTGATGATCATATCTCTTGGTTTCAGTTACAATAAAATTTTTAGCATCGTTATCTATCACCAATCGGTATATTAATAAGTAAATCATATGGATGTGGTACATAACTAACTTAAAAAAAAAAAAAACGAGGAAGAGTGCAGTAGAGTAGACTGTGTCAACTCTGGGATACCCGTATGAACGTAATATATCCTGTTTCTATAAAACTTGATCATCTTCTAAAAACATTCAGAGTTTTAGTACCGAACTACAGAGATATATTTATGTAAATTGTGGATTTGTATGATAGCTACCCGAATCTATTACGCCTAGCTTCATTAAGTTCCAAGAAATGCAAAAAGCCTGAACCGGCTGCTTTAGACCATTCAAATTTTACAAAAGTTTTTGGCATGCAACTCGACACTTTTTCACTAAATTTCAGATAGCTAGCTTCAATAGACACTGAGTTATTTTCATTTAAAGAGAGAAGTTGTATGGCAACTATCCGAGCCTGTCATATCATCACAACAAAATTTTACAGAAGTTGTTGCCATAAAACTCGATCATCATTTGCAAAATTTCAGATACCTAGATTGAATAGACACTGGGTTATTTCCATTAAAAGAAAGAAGTTGTATGGCAGCTACTCGAACCCGGCGGCCGAAAATGCTGGAGTTAAATAGCAAAACTAACAATTTTGTAAAAGTGACGTAAAAAAAATTGCAGCCTCCTAACTCCTTTATTTTTTGAGTTATCGTGCGGACGGACACTGAGTTCTTTCATTTAAAAAGAGATTTTGTATGGCAGCTACCGAACCCGTCACACCACCACAACCAAATTTTGCAGAAGTTGTTGCCATAAAACTTGATCATCATTCGCAAAATTTCAGATACCTAGATTGAACAGACACTGGGTTATTTCTATTTAAAGAAAGAAGTTGTATGGCAGCTACTCGAACCCGGCGGCCGAAAATGCTGGAGTTAAATAGCAAAACTAACAATTTTGCAAGAGTGACGTAAAAAAAATTTCAGCCTCCTAGCTCCTTTATTTTTTGAGTTATCGTGCGGACGGACACTGAGTTCTTTTCATTTAAAAAGAGATTTTGTATGGCAGCTACCCGAACCCGTCGCACCAGCACAACCAAATTTTGTAGAAGTTGTTGCCATAAAACTTGATCATCATTTGCAAAATTTCAGATACCTAGATTGAACAGACACTGGGTTATTTCTATTTAAAGAAAGTAGTTGTATGGCAGCTACTCGAACCCGGCGGCCGAAAATGCTGGAGTTAAATAGCAAAACTAACAATTTTGCAAGAGTGACGTAAAAAATATTTCAGCCTTCTAGCTCCTTTATTTTTTGAGTTATCGTGCGGACGGACACTGAGTTCTTTTCATTTAAAAAGAGATTTTGTATGGCAGCTACCCGAACCCGTCGCACCACCACAACCAAATTTTGTAGAAGTTGTTGCCATAAAACTTGATCATCATTTGCAAAATTTCAGACGCCTAGCTTCATTAGGTTCCAAGAGGTGCAAGAAGTCTGAACCGGCTGCTCTAGACCAAACAAATTTTACAAAAGTTGTTGGCATATAACTCGACACTTCTTTACTAAATTTCAGATTCCTAGCTTCAATAAACACTGAGTTATTCTCATTTAACCGGATAAGTTGTATGGCAGCTACCCGAACCCGCCGCACCACCACAACCAAATTTTACAAAAGTTGTTGCCATAAAACTTGATCATCATTTGCAAAATTTCAGACGCCTAGCTTCATTAGGTTCCAAGAGGTGCAAGAAGTCTGAACCGGCTGCTCTAGACCAACCAAATTTTACAAAAGTTGTTGGCATGTAACTCGACACCTCTTTACTAAATTTCAGATTCCTAGCTTCAATAAACACTGAGTTATTCTCATTTAAACGGAGAAGTTGTATGGCAGCTACCCGAACCCGCTGCACCAGCACAACCAAATTTTACAGAAGTTGTTGCCATAAAACTTGATCATCATTTGCAAAATTTCAGAAACCTAGCTTGAATAGATACTGAGTTATTTCTATATAAAGATAGAAGTTGTATGGCAGCTACTCGAACCCGCCGACCGAAAATGTTGGATTTAAATAGCAAAACTAACAATTTTGCAAAAGTGACGTAAAAAAAATTTCAGCCCCCTAGCTCCTTTATTTTTTGAGTTATCGTGCGGACGGACGGACGGACGGACGGACGGACGTACATGGCTTAATCGACTCAGAATTCGATTCTGAGCCGATCCATACCTTTGACACTATATCTAGCTCGACTCCTTTAAGGTGTCACAAACGTAATGGCAAATTTATTATACCCTTGAACATAGTTCATACGGGTATAAAAACAAAGGAAATCCAATATATGAAATTTTAGGCCTTGACCTGCACGGAAATTTTTGAAACAAAAATAGCTTAGCACGCAATGTGTTAGGATGTCACAAACGTAATGGTAAATTTATTATACTCTTAAACATATGTTCATATGGGTGTAATAAATGTCGAAAAACAAATAAAATAGCAAATATGAATTGTCAATCGTTCAAATCATATAAAAAGAACAACGCTAAAAGCATTTTTTATAAAATTATTCGTTTTGTTTTTTTTTTCCCCTATCTTTATCATAAATTCTCATCCCATTCTCAGCCGTTCTATGATAACAAATATTTTTTTTTTCTTTTTGATAAATAAATCCAAACAATTAGGTACTATATACCAACTTGACATTATAAACAATCCACAAATCAAATATGTACATAATACATACATACATCGATTATATTATTTGTATTTTAAAAACGAATCGGTCTGTATGTATTTGAGAGTTTTTTTATTATATATTATTTACACAATTCATAAATTCAACAGACCACATCATATATTCACAAAGTTGTTTTTTTTTATTTTTACACTTCTATATGACCCACCACACTTCACTAGACACTCAGATGATGACAATAAAATTATTCCAAACAAAAAACCAACTATGTATTAGAATAACCTTACCAAAATGTATAGGGAAAACAATTGTATAGGTATAATATAAATTCGTATAATCATTTTCTGATTTTGAGTTACCAGATGTGTCTAGTTTTAGTAATATTCAATAAAGAATTATTATCAAAATAATTGAAATTCGTATGTACGATACCAAAATAATAATTTTTTTTTTTTTTAGTTCATTTCTCTGCCACATAAATGTCAACAATACACAGCCTTTCCTTTTCAGGCGTGGCTGTAAATATCGTAAGGGCGAATAACTGTTACGAGGTGTGTGGGATTCGAGCCCACACTATCTCGGTGTTTACAGCGTATTTTATGCACTCTTACCCACCAGGCCACCGAGGCCCTATAATAAAATTAGGAAAAGATTCCGGAAAAAATTAAAATCTAACTGATGTTAAGTCAAGATGACGAGAGAAAATACCAAAAGTACCTAACAAAAAGGGAGGAAAGAAAGACGGTATGCCACTTGGAGGGATACAATTTAAAAAAAAAAAATCAAACCACTAATTATATATGTATATATACAATTAGTGCAAGAAAATGAATAAGAAGAAATAAAAATTAAATATAAATTAAGTAACCAACTTCGAATCATGAAATCATTTATAATTTTAGACAACAAGATTATAGAAATAATTTCAAAAAGGACAATTTTTTTAAAGTCAAAATATTGTTAACATCAATCGACACTTGTTGGTCGTCTGAATTATAAGGTACAAGGCTATTTTAAAATTCAATGACACTGGGCGTCGACGTCGTTCGTCCGAAATTTGTTTATGTTATTAATACTTATTATGATTTATTTGAAATTCTCGATAAAATCTTGAAAAAAGTACATATTTATTTCTGGATAGTTTTTAATAGTTATATTAGATTTTGTTATAAAAAGTAACATAGAAGAATAGAACTTCCTATGTTCAGAATGCGCCACTAAAAAACTACAAACTTTCTTAAGTTTGACAACAAACAACAACAAACTTTCTTAAGATTTCATATCATAGTAGAGTATTCTAAGACTACACGCTGATCGTTTAGAATTATATGGTTATGCTGAAGTCCGTCAAAATGTTTCGTTGAACAAAAATTCCACATATGGTCAGGTATGCTGAAATCAGAATTTTATTCACGGCTGTAAAATCTCATTTTTATTTCGAATTTTTTTTATTTTGTCTGTCAAAATGGAAAATGAATGAAATTTCTTTCGACACAATTAGTCATTCCGATTTCCGAAAGTAAGCAGTTAAGAAGAAAGTGTGATTTAGTGCAAAATAATTTTTATTTTTCAAAAGAAAAAAAAAGTAAAGATAATTTTTGTTTGGATAAGTTTTTTTAAAGTTATAAATTTAAAAATATTTTTCTTAAAATCGGTAAGTACATTGTTCAGCGTCAAAAATAATATTTTGAGTAATTTTCTTCAAATCTTTTGAAATTTCAGTATTTCGATTTTCCAATTATTCTAAAGCCGCTACAAAAGTCATCATCGATTTATAAAAATTATTTTACACGTTACACGAACAAACACAAAAAAAAAATCTAATAAAAAATACTAAGTAGACACAAAAAATATTTTTCGAAGCTTTTGACTTTGACATCTGCAAAAAGTGTTTGCAGTCGAATGGACTTTATTTTCGAAACGGACTTTTTCATTCGAACAATTTTTTCACCGGGCTTCAGCATAACCATATTAGTAAAAAAATACTATTTGAATAAACTGTAAATTTTATTAAGTGACGTTTCAAATTGTGTATAAACTTATTATGATATTTCTTAATACTATGTATATATTATGTTCTTTTATTATTATTTTTAGTAAAATATGTACATATATAAAAAATGTTATATACATTTTTATTTATTAACTTACGAAATTAAAAATGTTTTATCGAAACGAAATTAAAAATGTTTAAACGAAATATGAAAATAATAAAAATAATTTTAGGTTAATAAAAAACTTAATACTTATTTTTTTCTTTAAAAAATAAAAAAGAAAAAAATGAATAAGATGAATAAGTAAACAATAATAATTTTCTCCCACATGCTTAAGAGGCAAAGGATCCATAAACATTATAATAGTAAAAATAGATGAATAAATGATAATCAACACCAAAAAAAAGTTTTTTTTATTTTTTGTTTTTAATCAACACTTAAAATGTCAATTTATTTTTCTTTATCGTGTCTGATATATTTGTTATGAACATGTAGAACTTGATGTCGATCTAAAGATACTCTAACTTAAAATAAAAAGAGGTATTTACGAGTTGCTCAAGCTCTCAGAACAAAACAAAACCTAACGAAAACAATTTTTAAATGTCATGCCCTGCTTTAATTTAAAAAAGAAAAACACTTATTAAACAGAGTGGTCCAGACCATGCGTATCAGCTTTTCAATAAGGAAAGAACTCGTTATTCTAAAATATGAAAAAAAATTTATCAACTAAGTCGCCGGGCAATGCTCTATCGATTGGTGACATTTTAAATTTCCGGAAAGAACCGGAAATTCAACGAAATTGAAACTTTCAAATAGAAACGGGATATTTCTTGAAGCAAATTCGGATTCCCGCGTCAAAAAAACTTTTGTCTTAATAATTTTCTGTTGTTTTCTAACTATTTCCCTTTAAAACTAATAAAAATAAAATAAAAATCTTTAATTGTTTTTTTATATAAATTTTAGCAATTTCAATTTGAAAATTAATTTCCTTTCTTAAAAAACTTATACGCATGGTTTGAACCACTCTGTATACTTACTATACCTAAACCTAAATTTATACTTTTTCATATACCTCTTTTACAAATGAGTACTTTGGTCACTTTAATTTATTCAGCTTCTCTTTTTTTTTTATAATATTTTTAAACTGATATTAAGTAGTTTAAAGTGTTGAAAATTGCTGATACCCACTTTCTTTCTTTCTATCTTTCATTTATTTTATAAGCATAACAGATTTTCTGTGAAAAAAAAACCATATCATAAAAATAATAATTTGTTTTTTTTTTTTTATATTGTTTGTTGATTGCACAAACCATACACCATATTATAGACATATACAACAATTTAACAATTTCGTTAAAAAACCATTAACCAATATTTTGTTTTTTTTAATAACTATAACTGCAATATTGTTATGTGGCTACTGCTATATGGTATGGAAGTTTACCATTCATATGGAACCATTAAAATAGTAAAAAAAAAAATAAGAAGAAAAGAAAAAATAAAAACTATAGTTTTTATGATTCTTTAACTTTACAAAACCATTGACTATTTATTCATTTTTTTACTGCTTTGGTTATTAAAGTTTTCATCGTTTATTTATTTTTTAAATACTTATAAACAAAGCAACAAAAATTGCAGAATAGTATAAAAATTAACCCGGACAAAACAAAAAAATTAGTAAGAGACAGATACAAAAGAAAAAAAAAACAAACAATACAATACAATACAATGAAACGAACCAAATAAATAGTTTGAACCAGTTGCGCAATTGTTGTGCATTTGTGAATTTTATAAAATTAAAAATTAAAAAGGATTAAATTTATTCGGATTAAAACGCAAATCTTCAATAATCAAATTTGAAAATGTAGTTTTTAAAGTACTCTTTTCATTTTCTACTAAATGTAGCCCTTATAGTTCAGTTTCTATATAAATTGAAGAGCAACTGTTAAAATAAAACACACAGTCAAAAGTTTAAAAGGAAATCGTATAGAGACGGTTCGAATTCAAATTTAATAAAATAAAAAAAAAATGTATCGTATCTCATTCACTTCATTCAAATTACAAAAATGAGCTGAGCTATTTAACTTGTACAAAAGACAGGAGTTTCATTTCTTACGCTGGATAGAGTTTATACGTCTATAGAATTAACTACCACACTCACATGTAAAATTAACTTTAATCTGTCATTTCGAAATGATAAAAGAAAAATATGAATTTGAACTGTCAAAATCAGATGACAACAGTTATTTATTTCAAAAAATAATGATGCCTTATAATTTAACTTTCTTAAAAAATTATAATTTTAAGAAGTATTATAAGTTCAATTGAACAATATCTTTTACAATTATTTGAATATATAAGTTTATAATATTAAAATTTGAACAATAATGACATTTCATCACTAGTTAACTCTACTCCCGAGTTCAATTAAAAAACTTAACTCCATTAATTTAATTTTGTATTTTAAAACGCCATTTGTCACATCCCTGGAGTGTTTTAAACTTTACTCTGTCATTTAAATGATTTTATCTGGAATAGATTTACTCTAACAAAAGTAGAGTAAGGAACGAAACGAACTCCAGTTGAATTTTTTCAAAATTTATTTTTATCACAAAAATTTCAACTTCAAAAAACGTTTTTTACCGCCTATCAGAGTCAGTAAATTTTGATCAACAGTAAGATGTTGCACAGTGTTTGTTGCTAACAATTGTTATCTATTAGAATCATAATTTTCTAACAGCCGTTACAGTTTAGATAAATTGAAAATTTTCTCCGTTAATGACAACAATTTCAGTACGTCTGATAAGAAAAAAAATTATAATCATCATTCTTATATACATTCATATATAAATTTATTAATCGAGAACTCATTTTTAAACCGGATGTGTTGATTTAATCCTATATATACAAACAAAACAAATATTCATATTTTTATTGAATTAATTTTTTTTACTGATTTTATTTTCTTTTTGCTGTTTATATGTTATTATCAATATCACAAGTTCGCAACTCTGCAGGATGATTACTAATTCAACTGAAATTTAACGAAATATTCAACAAATGGATGCGCAGATTCACAATATTTTATTTAATCGAATTTTTATTTTAGTTTGTGTAAATAAATGTAATAATAATGTTAAGTTATTTTTTTTAAATTTGCTAATAAAATGTTGAAGCAATGCCTACACTTTAACAAGCCAGAAGACTTAATCGGAAAACTGTCAAAATTTAATCGAAATTTAATTTCGTTACTACTTTCGTGTTTGAATTGCGCGAATTTTAATTAAAAAATGTGCTTATATACAACAAAATAAAATTTTTATTTATGGTAAAGATTTTTTAGAACAATACTGCAGATGCTACTTCGAAGAACAATAAAGAAGAAAAAAAAAACAAAGAATAAGAGCTTCTTAAATTCTATTAAAAATTGTTGTTAATGTGAGTGCATACCAAGTCGGCTATGCCAGCGCCATTAAATACAAGTATTTATTGGATTGCACTACATAAATCAAATCATCACTAGAATTTTCTTTTTGCGCAGTGCATTGAAAGACATTTATTTTAAAACGGAAGAAATTTGCCTGCTTTTGAATGCTTGTCTGTTGTACTCGTTGATTTATTTCGTTGAGATCCGCTTATTAAACCAACCAAAACAAACTAAAAAGAAAACCAAAACTACTGTATACATGACAGATGTCAAGCAGAAGGTAGCTATATTTTTAATAAAAAACAATATGACGTTTAACAAAACTCTAATATCGTCGAGGTATTGGACTACAACTACGAGTTAAAACTTATTTTATTCTGAGACAGATTATACATATCTACTGATTTCTAATCTGAGAGCCTAACAGCGTGTGAACATACAAATTTTTCTGATTATTTTATTTTATTTTTTTAACTGAATAAAGAAAATTTTTCATAACATATATAGACAAATAAAATAAGTTCCTTTTTCAAAGCTTTTCCTTGAATGTTCCTGGCTTGTAGTACAGAGGTATTGGTTGAAAATTAAAAAAAAAAAAAAAAATCATGTAACGGAAATGTTGATCCAATTTATTTATCATCGAAAGTAAAAACACGCTGATCGTTTTAAACAATATGTAGATACATAAGATTGAATGCTTTAAATTTATTTTGTTAATTGATATTTTAATAAATGGCTGGCTATTTGAATATTTTTATCTCATTTGAAAAATTATTTTTGCACTTGTAAACGTACTGTACAATAATTACTATTACTATTACTAAAACTAAAATTAATACAAATTAATTTAAATTGTTTTATACAAAGTGTTGTTAATAGTTTACTTATGTGTTATGTGTTATGTGTTAAAAGCGGGCCACGGTGGCCAAGTGGGTAAAAGAGTATAAATACGCTGTAAACGTTGAGGGAGTATAGGTTCCAATCGCACACACGTCGTAAAAATAATTCTACCTTACGACATTTACTGCCATACCGGATAAGGAAAAGCTGTGTAATTTTCTTGTCACATTTATGTGGCAGAGGAGTAAACTAAAAAAAAAAAGAAGTTAAACGCAAACAATAAAATTAATGGCATCAAATGATATTAATCTAATTTTTAGATTGCACATTTTTTTTGTTTCCTTGCCACTCCTCGAAGGAACATATAGGGCATCCACAAAGTCATTTATTATTCATATTTGACTAAGCTTCAGTTTCGTGAATCATTAATTTCACTAAGCCGTTGATTAGTTGTTGTACAAGACTATAGTGACATTACTTTTATTTCTACGCCGTCTATTATCTTATGCAAGAATTATAGTCTGTAAAACATTTCCATTTTTATACCCTACACATTAAGTATAGGGTATATTAAATTTCCGTCCGTTCGCATGATAACTCAAAAACTAGTGAAGCTATCTTGATTAAATTTGTATAGTAGGTTACTAATTACGAAAGGAAGGCTAAGTTCGAATCTTAACAAAATCGGTCCATGGGTTCGGATACCTCCCATACAACTCCCAAAACCGAATACGCATATCTTCGAAATTAATAAAAATAGAATCTTAAAATTTTGTACGAGGATGTGTTTTCCTAAATCCCTGATATCCGTAAAATTTGAGATGAATTGGAGTGGTTGTTCGGGTACCTCCCACACAACTCCCAAAACCGAACAAGCATATATTCGAAATTAATAAAGATAGAAACTTCAAATTTGGTACTAGGGTGTTGTTTCCTGAATTCCTTATTTGTCCAAAATTTGTGATGAATTGGGGGAGCTGATTGATTACCTCCCACACAACTCCCAAAACCGAACATGCATATCTTCGAAATTAATAAAGATAGGAACTTCAAATTTGATACGAGGGTGCTGTTTCCTAAATCCCTGATTTGCCTAAAATTTGAGATGAATTGGAGTGGTCGTTCGGGTACCTCGCATACAATTCCCAAAACCGAACAAGCGTATCTTCGAAATTAATAAAGATAAAAGCTTCAAATTTGATACGAGGGTGATGTTTCCTGAATCCCTGATTTGTTTAAAATTTGAGATGGATTGGCGACTTACTATTACATTTACCTGTTTTTTCTAATAAATGTTCTAAATAAAATTCCTCTTGTATTCTTAAATCATTTGAAATTTAACCACCGGCATTTAAAATTGTAATTTTTCTCTTTAAAAAAAAAAAAATTCTGTAATATATATCAACTTCAAGATTTTTGTAAATTTATAGCCTGCATCAAATTAATTATTCATATGTACCTATAGTAATAATATTTTGAATTTTTTTGTACCTATTTAATATTTTACTCATCATAAAAATTTGTTATAAAAACGCATAATTCAATAATCTATAGATACTAAAACTACTTACACATATAAATTTTATTCGAAGTATCCGAACTACATAAATTTTACCATTTAAAAAAATTTTAATTTAATTCAAAACGTTAAGTAATTGTTACAAACAAAGAATAAATCTTTTATCGGGCTAATATTGTAGGATGTTGATAAATACAACGCCACCACATATCCCCATAACAATAATAAATTAATACCTATATATAAGAATAATAATAACTATCTTTATAATATGTAATACAATAGAATGGAGGCGTATTTTTGAATCTGTATTTAGAGTATTGGATAGCCGATATCTATCTTTCTTATGCAAAATTAAGATAATAAAAATTATATTTAATATCAGAGAAGACAAAAAAAACGCTTTTGTTTTTTTTTGCCATAAATAGACATTGAAGGTAATTCTGAGGTATAAAATGTAACATTAATAAAGTGATTTAAATAATGATCATTTTTTTTTGGTAGTGAAAACTAAATGATGTCATTTTTGAAATTTTTATTATCACAAAACGAAAATGAAACGAAAACAAATGAGTATATATATATATATACATATATATATATATGTATATATATTTTGATACTTTCATTAAAAAATTTTTTTTATGTTATATGAAATTTGATATTTTTTTTTTTGGTGTCAATTTCATTAAAGGTAGAGGTCATCTGTAGAAGCAAATTAGTGTATTTGTGTATTGTAATTTGTTTATACAATGTATAATGGAAAGGTTAAGTTTATTTGGATTATAAAAAGAAAATTTATATTAAGCAAAAGAAAAATAAATATTTATTCTTATATAAATTTTGTTTTTTTTTTTTTTAAATAAACTTAATTTTTAACCACTGATGAACTCCATATTATAAGTTTTTATAATACAGTATCAAACTTTTTTTTTTTTGCTTTGAAAAATGCGATATAATTAACATTTATACTCAATTGAAAAATCTGATCACACTAATTTCTTAGATATCAATTTTCAATAAACAATGTAAATTGATTTTAGCCACAAAAAAAAGACAATTTTATTGTCTGAGGGATTTGTAATACATACATATTTTGTTTAAAGCCCATTTTTTAAAAAAAAAACAATATCTAATATGATTAGAAGTAAAGAAATCTGGCAATGTTTTGTAAAAAAAAATTTATGCCTGAAAAGAAGAAATTTGATTATCAACTAAAATAATTTAAAAAATCAGTAAATTTTATAGCTATATGGGACAAACCAATGGTGATTTCCTGATAAAATGTAAAATAAAGCAATTCGTTTAATAAACAATTCCAATGTCATCTTAACGCCTCTGACAGTCTTCAATGTTTAGTACATTCTCTAACTTGGTTTTACAGATATCTAGTAGGAGTGGAAAGTTATTCGACAAATTAAAAAGTCTGATGTCTGCACTCAAAGTTTTCTAAAGAGGAATAAGGAGAGCCTCTGTTGCTCAATTTTGTTTGTTACTCTAATGTGAAATGATCTTCCGCTGCATGTGTTTCCTTTAAATTGTGGACAATAACATTTCAAATTTACATAGATTTAAGCAGAACATCAACGTTTCATCATATTTCTGCAGACATTGGTTTAATGTTTGCAGAACGTTCATTACATTCCTGCAGACATTAAATCAATTTTAACTCTATAACAGAATTTTCCTCTTGCCCAAACAATAGAGTAGTACTAAAAGTTTCATAATCAATTCCTTCGGCAAAAGGAAGATGGCCTTTAGTGGGTCAGAACTCCATATGTTAATAGGGGAATTGTATACCATTATCGCTTCTCATTAGCATCTTTCGATGGTTCCCATTTTATCTTCTTTAATCAACTACTTTACTTCTTATAAGGTTTAATATCTTTTTAACTGGTAAAAATCTACATAACGGTATCATAACAGACCTCATTTAATCTATTGCAGTAATTTCAACCGAACCTAATCAAATTTATTTTTTCTTTACTAAGAATTTATAAGAAATCAATAAACGTATAAATCATAAAAAAAAAAGAAAATATAAATTGAAATTTGGAGGAATTTGGGAAACTGAATTACATTTCAGAAGAAGAGTACAAAATAGAGAAAATACAGAATTCAATTAAAAATATGAAGCCATTATAAAAATAAAATGTATACTTACTTTAGAAATAAGAATACAAAAATAAATTTAACTACAAAAAAAAAATAAGTTTCAACATTTCAATTTAAATATTTAAGTCATTTTTAAATCTAAAGATTTATAACGAAATTTAAAATTATTTTACATACAGCTTTATTAAATAAAAAAAAAAAAAAAATCATTTCATAAATGAAAAAACTTATTCTAACTTAAGATACTTTAAATTTTTTTTTTTTTTTTAAACAGTTTCCTTAAAAACTTAAAATACTTTAAAATATCAAGTACTTATTTAAACTTATTATAAACTTTTTTTTTATCTCTTGAACTTATTTCATTTATTGTAAACCATCTTTCATTGAGTGTTTAAAGTATATCATGTAATACCATTTATAAAATCTATAAATTTTTTTTATTCCTTAATATTCTTAACATTATCTTTAATTTCTTTACCCTTTATTTTATTTTTTTTTCTTTTATTTTAAAGTTCATAGGTTAAAAAAATTTTTTTTTTTTTTTTTTATTGATAAAAAGCTTACCGTAGTCTCAGAGCCAAAAGCCGCATTACCTACATTCATTCTAACCATTTACATTTTGGCCTTTTCATTTTCTAAATATTTAAGGTCGTCGTTACTCATTTTTCCAAAAAAAAAAAAAAAAAAAAAAGAAAAGGGTATTAAAATTATAAAAATAAAATTTAATTCAACAGAAATGTTCATAAAAAACAAAAAAAAAAAAAGTATCTTATTGCATTCACCATTTCTTATTTTTTTTTTTTTCTAAACCCCCATAAAATACTACCTATCCACCCACTATTTATTATAATGAAATGCAAGACTAGACTAAATCTCTTTCCATCTTTCCTCTTAAAATTTATTCGGAATAAAATTAGAAAATAAAAAAAAAAAAACAAAAGAAAAATTTCCATTCATACAAGTGATAACCTCATCATTTTTAGAGGATTTTGTATCTTACAAAAAAAAAAAATGAAAAAGAAAGAAAAGTAAAATAAAACTTTTTTATACTTTTTTAAATCCGGTACTCTTAAAAAAAATAAAAAAGTTTGTTTGATCCTTTTACTCTTATCTGGTTTTAAAACCATCTGTATATTAAATTAAGTTTGAAAAATAACAGGGAAGGATTAAATTTTAGAAAAAGAATACTTAAGTATAAAAAGAAAATATATTTTTTATTTTTGATAAAAATTACGATAAAGAAAATTCATAAGTTTGTCAAGAGAACTCAGTTTATGCAGTTTATAACAGGTATATTAAGTAATAGATATTCTTTTCAAACTTAATCAATATGAATCAGAACAAAGATTTCTTTTTTTGAAATTTTAGTACTTAAGTTATTTTATTTCATTTGAAAGTATAAATAATTTTCTTGTAATATTTAATTTGAAAAGAATTTTCGAACGTATTTATTACTTTGAAATCCTATTTTTAGAATCTACAGTTAAACATTTCCTTTGGTTAGTATCAAAATTTTGTACCATATTCATTTATCTATTCTTGTTTAAAGAATTATTCTTGAATAGATTCCCTCGGAATATCCATTCTTTACCATTCCTAAAAATTGGGAGAACGACACATTGCAAAAGTGTTTTTTTACAAAAAGTCATTTCATACAAAGTCCTTTCTGAAAAGGATACATTTTACAAATAGATAAATTGCAAATAATACACTTTGCAAAATGGACATTTGAACAAAAGATCCATTTCACAAAACTACAAAAAGTTGTAAAGTTAAAGATATACTTGTTACAAAAAGCCATTTCAAAAATTGAATTTTTTCAACTGATTAGAGATCAGAATTTGCTCTTTTCCCAGAATATTTATTTATTATGTATATGCAAGATTCTAAATTAGGAGGGATTTTACAGTTGTATTAAAAATCAGAGTTTCCCCTTCAACAATATTTATATATACTGCTTTTTTCAGACTAATTTAATTGTTGTTTGTATGTATATGAATCGCCTTTTTTAAATATTCCAAGTGAAATATGTGAGTTTTGCAAACGAGACCTTTTTTGAGCGATTTTAGAGAGCGATTTTAGAGTTGGAGTCAAAAGCACGCTTTTTTCAGAACATTTATATATATGTATATGTGAAATTCTAAAACAGGAGGGAGTTTAAAGCTGGATTAAAAATCAGAGTTTCCCCTTCAACAATATTTATATACACTGCTTTTTTCAGACTAATTTAATTGTTATTTGTATGTATATGAATCGCCTTTTGTAAAATATTCCAAGTAAAATATGTGAGTTTTGCAAACGAGACCTTTTTTGTCAAATGAAAATTTGTGAAATGAGGAATTTGCGAAGTGGCTGTTTTGTGAAGTGGAAATTTGGGATGAGGCTGTTTTGTGAAATGAAAAATTGCGAAGTGACTTTTTTGTAAAACGACTTTTAATGAAAAGTATTTTTGCAATGTGTTATTTGATAAAGTGACCCTAAACTGATACTAAAACTTAATATTATGTTAATCTTATACTGAATTGCTTCAATGTAATAGTTTTTAAAATCTATTATAAAATTGACTGAAGAAATATTATTCGGGTTATTAGTAAATTAAAAATTACCATTACACCATTATTAAAACTTCTTCAATTTCATCAATGAACCGTCGGAACCGTCATCGTGTTTTAAAAATTAATTGCCCACAGCCAAGCAAAAGATTCAACAAAAAATGAGTAATAAAGCAAAGACAAAGTTGATTAGTCTCATGGAAGCTATTGAAGTTATAGGTCTAAAAGCCCTGAAGTTCAATTTTTATTACATCGTATAATTTTAGTAAATAAAAAAAATTTTTTTTTTTTTTCTAAATTTATTTCAATGTTATAGGGAGGTGTGTAAATTATGAAATTTTTTATTATAAAACATTGAAAAAAAAAAATTACTTTTTAACTTGTCTACAAAATTGAAAACCAAAAAAAAGCCAAAACAAAAAAAAATTTTAATAAATTACTTTCCCTTTTCAAAATTTTTGTCTAATCTTTTCTTTAACTTTTATCACATTAAAATTTTAATTTTTATGAAATTTCACCAGAGGCGTTTAAAACACTCTTTTTTTTTTTACAATTTCCCTTTACTTTTAGAAATATTTTGTTATTGTATTAAATGTAATAACTATGTATTAGGAAAATTTGTATCCCTTATTTTCAAATTCTGTTTTTATTTTTTTATTATTATAATATTGTAAGCGTTACCTTTCACCTTTTAGTTTTAGTATATATATACCTACAAAAGGTTAAAAAATAAAGAAAATCGCTTTGTTTTTTTTATTTTTGTTTTTGTTTTATTTTGTTGTTGTAATCCTTTCAGTAATTTATTTAAACAGTTTTAATATATAATCTTCTCAGCTTAAAATTTTTTTTTTTATTTTGTTTTGTTTTTAATTTTTTCACTGTAATATCCAATTAAAAAACCTTAATATTAATTTCATCAGACCGTCAACATTAAAGGTGTAATGAAACCCTTTAAAAAAAAGGACATCAAATTCTACCTTCAGAAAAAAAAAAAACATTTTTTTAAGATAAAATTTAAGTAGAGAGTGATTAAAAAATATTTCAGAATCATATATATATAAATATATATATATACCTATAATAAGTATATCTACTATATATGTACATATATAGATATACCAAATAACAGTGACGGACATCTTATTTAAAATTTTTCCTGATTACATTTTGAAAGGAATAAATTTAATACTTGGAGTTAGTTAAAAACACCATTGCCTATTAGGGTTACATAAAAATTAAACTAAATACTTAAACGTAAGAAAATTGATTTTTTCATTTTTTTAAATGGTTTATAACAAATTAGACATTTTCAAAGAGCTCAAATAAATTCTAATGACCGTAAATAGATGACTTTAAAATAAATTAGTAGTTTGTATGAATGTCAACATATTTGTACACTATTTAGTATCTCTAATAAAATTTGATAGAAAAAGTACTTTTTGTACTGAAATTTACAAATCTATTGTTACGAGAAAAAATCGTTCAACCTCCTTGAGTTTACTTTTTTATCTGAACTCCCTTTTATTACTGAAATTTCGTAATTCTATTCTTCCTAGGAATAACCGCTTAGTGCCCTTAATTTTTTAAGTTAGATCTGTCTTTAATTTTTCTATGATTTTTCGCGCTCTGAAAGCTCACGTGTCAAAATCTTGTGTTTCACGATATTTTCCATATTTTTCATTGCGCCCCACTATTTTAAATTCTTTGATGTTGAAATATAAGTAAATTTATGTTAAAAAAAAAAAAATAATTTTAGGAGGGATTTTAGAGTTGTTACAAAATCAGTGTTTCAATTGATTGTTTAGTGGGAGTCTGGAGGTGGCACCCTTCTTTCTTTCTCTGTCAGACTGTATGTAATACAAGAGTTTAAAAATAATAGGGGTTTTTTACCGTTTCCATTATAGTTAGTTAAGTTACAAAAAAAGAGAATTTCAAACAAATGTTTCTCAAATATACGTGAGTTTTACCACCACTTCCTTTCTCTGCCACTGATTATTATAAAAATATTATCAATCCAATTTATATCGTAAAAATTTTAAATTTATAATGGGAATAGAGTGTTTTTGTTTTCATAAAATCGCGAGAAGGAAATCGCGAGATTTTAAAACCCGAGATTTTTAGGCACAACATTTGGATAGGCGAAATTTGGAGACGCGAGTTTTAGTACGGCACTTCAGATCATGCAGAACTTAACAGATTGATACTTGAAACTTATGTCATTATTAAAATGAATAGTTATAAAAGGATTTTCCAAATTCCTCGTTTTAGTTTTAACCAATTTAAAGCTACTTATTTTGTGATAAGATAACGTGAAAATTTCCATTTTTTCAAATGAAATTTATATTATACTTCCATATTTTTTGTCCACAACTGTATTCAATATAATTAGTCATTAGTCATTACATTAAAAATATAAAATCAAAATTTGCATCATTGTAAATGATTACAATAAACATTATCGTAAAAGATATGTATGCACATAATACGCTTACAACCAACCACATTCATTCAAACTAATTTCCGTTCCAATACAAGCAACTAATACGACAATAAATATATGTATCTGAGAATGTATTGTACACAAGTTTAACAAAATTATATACGTTGCACAATTTTATTACAAACTATTTTTCACCACATGTTCTATTACTTCTAATGTCATTTGTATCTTAATGTTTTGTATATATCAGCATATATACATACAAACAATTTTAAATGGATTTTTCTTGTTATATTTTTCAAGTCTAATGACGTCCGACGAATTTGATTTCCTTACCACTACCACATAAGCAAAAAAAAGAAACAAAATGTTTACCCTTTAAAAAGGATTTTCATAAGGGTTGTTTAATAGTTATTTCAATTTATTTTCATCCCTTTCATTTCCTTTTTATTCTTGTCCTTGTTGTTTAAATAAAAAAAATAAAAATAAAATTTTTGGCAAAGAAAAATGTATCGTTGTCTTTTTTAGAAATTTTTTAAAAAAAACAAAAAACTTTTTAAAAACGATACAACAAAATAAAATATAGGGTTACATGACTAATTCGCGTAAATTCTACCAATGTATGTATAGTGTCATATGACATTATCGCAGTATATTTGTAGAACACGAAAACAAAAAATTTAGTACAATGTGTCAGCAATTACACCCGAGGGAGAATTTATAATTTTTCGAAAAAGAGAACAAAAAAAAATAAAAATAAAAATTAAATGAGAAATTGGGTTATATTTATAACAATTCTCTCGTTTTCTTTTTCATCTATATAAGGGTTAATTGGGGGTTAATTTTAAATAGCAAAAAAAAAAGAGATAAACCAAGAGTATAACAGATGAAAACATCCTTATATTTTACTTATATGCATTTATCAGTCCTTAAAGTGTGAGCTGTGACAAAGAAAGTGAGGTGATTGCGAAATTTAAAAAAGGGGGTCAAATATTTTAATTTTAAATTAATTGGTTTTTAGAAATCCATAAAAACCTTTTTACTTTCTTTTTTTATGTTCTAACTATTTTGTTATGATCCTTTTTAAAATTAGATTAATATTAATTATAACAGGATTTCAGTTGAAGGTTAATAAATATATTATCTATATATATAATATGTACTTATTATGTAAGTATGTTATTAAAAAATGTAAATATTAATAAAAATTCCGAAAATTTATTGAAAATTTAAAATCAAAGAATATAAAAGGGCTGAAAATGGTTTGATGTACATATAACATCTCTGCTATTCTGTTTCTGTAATAATTATTTTAAAATTTTTTCTTTTTTTTGTAATATTTTGCACCCAAGCGAATGTTGAATCTATTCAATCAATCCAAGCCAAAATAAAGCAATTTAAAGGATTCGGCAGTAGATATGAAATATACTACAAAGAAAATTATATTATAATTTATAATAATTTTAGAAAATGCTTTCGACTATAATAAAAATTGAAATTAGATTGTCTGAGCCCCAATTTTCCACTGCATATAGTTTGCTCTTACAGTTTTCTTCTTCCATGTTTAGTGCTTCTCTTATTTGGTGTCTACCTATACCACAAATAGGTTCGGGACCTGTACAAAGAGTTGTTTCTTCTTTTTCAAGTCAATCCGCTTCCTCATTACCTAGTTGGCAACCCATCAACACTAAGAAGTTTAGATACCGAAAAGAGATTAGGATTAAGATAAGTGCTTTATCAAAATTTTCTTGATGATTCTGTCGCGTGAACAGAATCATGAACGTTAAAATAAAACTTTCCGTTTTATGATTAAGTACTTTAGTTTTTTTTCTCAAATTTAATTGAAACACTGATTTATAAGAATCAGGAAAAAATAACCTTTAAAAAATACAGTTTAAATGATATAAAATATCGTAGCAGGTTGTAGTTATATATATATAAAAAACTGAAATAAAAATAATAAATTTTGCAATAGTAGTATCTCTCAAAACAAATTAAAGTATAATAAAAGTACTTTAAGTAACTAAAAGTACCGTAAAGTCTTAACTAGAAGAAATCTTCATAAATTTTCTAAATTTTAAATATTACTTATACTTATACCACTATACTTAAAAATTAATAAATAAGGCAATACTAACGGTTAAAAAAAAAATTGCTAACAATCATCAGATACATACATACACATTATTATATAAAAATTAAGTCATCATCTATCCTCAAGTATTTATAAATAAAAATGGACAATATTTACAGTTATTTATTTTTGTTCTTGTTCCTCTCTATTTTGATTTGCATATTTATTTTGTATCTATAATACAAAAATGTTGGCCTTTAAATCTGAAAGCTATACAGAGTAGGTATCATGCATTCTTTTGTTTTTTCTTTTATTTTTGTTGGCAGTGAATTTAAAATTTTATTTTATTTTATTATTCTGTTTTTTTTTTTTTTTATAAAATGTCCTTATTTAAACAATTTATATTTTCAATTTAAATATATTCCATATGTACTATGTACATTTAATGTATCTAAACATATGTATATATCAGAGAGAGTATATCACAGAGATTAAATAAGGGACGACAGAGATTTTATTGGCGCCACTAAATATATGCAATGTACAGAAGTAAATGTGACCATGAACTAAAATTTTTAAGAAATCGGGACATCCAATTTTTGAAAAGTTTCCAAAATAAGGATTTTTTTTTTTTTCACAACTTTAAAATAGTTTTTAAGAGAGCAAATCTCTAAAAAATATGTTACATATAAAAGCCTTCAGTGGTGTTAAGCTAAGTCGAGATAAAAGGTGCGCCTTTAAAAGTATATTAATTTTTATATTATGTAAAAAAGTTGTTTAAACTTCTATTAATTATAGATTTAGCTAATAAATTCCGGGATCTAAATTATTCAGGTTTAAAAAGATTGAGTATTATCAGTATATATACATACATACATATATACATTTTTTAATACTAAAGGTTAATATTATACCAAAATTGTAAGTAAAAACGTTTTCAACTTTCAACTGTCATGTACCTACTTTAAAAAAAAATTATACAAAATAATATAAGAATAACATCAAAAGGATATTTTAAGTTTCAGTTAAAAAACGAAATTATTGCTTAAGATGTTCTCACCTTAAATTAACTCCTCATGTAACAGATAAATGCCAGCGGCTCCCTCTCTTTTCAAGGATATAAATATTTTAACTAGAAAACTTTGAAAATAGTGGGGGTCGCCGCCCGCAAACCGCAGATAAACAAATTATTGAAAACTTGATTTTTTAACCAACTCTAAAATCCTTCCTAATTCATTTAAATATATACACATTATCCAAAAATCGTAAAACCCTGATTTTGTAAAAAACTACAAGATCCCTTCAAATAACTTTTTTCATACACAACATCATTTGACAACTAAAAACTTAAAATAGTGGAGGCTACCAGCAGCTCTCTTTCTTCTCAAGGATATTTTTGAAAAGTCTTATTTCCCAATTGAATAATTTTAAATATCTAGACATTATTACACAGTATGAGTAGTAATTTGGCAAAATTTAAATTTTTTTACAAAAAAAAAAAAAAAAACAATCACTGAAGCTATGCCAAATATGAAAAAGTATAAGCCTACATAGAATTTAACTACCACTGGCTGACTTTAAATATAAACAACAAATTATTCTAAGTATGTATATATGATGGATTTAAATGTTATTGAAAATAATGTCGACGCATTTATGTACACAAAAAAAAAAAAATCTCATTATGTCCCTTTCATTTGCTTGTTTTTCTTTTGATTTTCTATTTTTTTTATTTCATTTTCCATTAAATAGAATATTAGGTCATCTTTTATTATTTCGCAAATTCTATATATTGTCCTTTATTTTGTTTATATTTTATTTATATATATATACATTTAAATACACAAAAATAATACAAAATATTTACAATTTATATAATGGAGAAGAGGAGCGTACATTTAATTTCAAGTTAAAAATAAACAAAAAAAAAAAAAACTAAAAAATTTAATAATGGAAAATTTAACGAATGGACATGTATTGTTATTGGGTATAAGGAAAAGATTTAAAGATTTAGTATAAAATAGTATTTAGACTTTTTTTATATATTATAAATAAATTATATGGACATTTATAATAATACAATTTTGTGCATACATAAAATATACAAGGTGTCCCAGAGCATGCGTATCAGTTTTTTTTTAATTTATAAGGAAAAAATGAAAAATTTTCATCATTTTAAATCATTTTAAAGAAAAACAAGTAAATGTAATAGTAAGTCGATGCAACCGACTTATTACTACCCTACACCTGAACAATTCGAATTAAATTAAAAATCCATAAGTTTTTTGGCACCTGCTTGAATTTCTTTCCTTTTCTGTCTTATTCAACTCGAATTTCAGGAACGTAAAAGAAGCATTTTCTTGGGATATGCTTGACACTCTTGTAAAAAATTTCAAGTTTCTATCTTTATTAATTTGGAAGATATGCTTGTAAGTCCTTGGGAGGCGTGTGTCAGGTAGCCAAATTGCCACTCCAATTCATCAAATCCATCTCAGGGACATAAAGATTCTGTCCAGATTTCGATTTTGTCCAGATTTGAACTTAGCTTTCCTTTCGTAATTAGTAACCTACGATATAAATTTTATCGAGATAGCTTCACTAGTTTTTGAGTTATCGTGCGAACGGACGAACGGACGGACATTGTTAACATTGTTAAATCGATTCAGGAGGTGATCCTGATTTAGAATATATATGCATATCTAATCTGTATCTGTCCATATCTAACTCGCTTACTTTTGGTGATTACAAACTACATACCAAAGTTAATATACCCCATACTTTAGGTGTAGGGTATAATAATATTTACTTAGGAAAACAAAAAAAATTATAAAGTTAAAAGTTTTTTATTTTTTGATGTAGAATTCAAATTTGCATTAAAAACTACAACTTCGCATTTAAAACTTTGGATTTAGATAAATTTCCGGTCCTTTCCGGAAGTTAAAAATATCGCTAAAACAAATATTGCCAATCGGTTCAGTACCCCAATTTAGTTAAGGTTTTTTTTATATTTTAAAATAACCGATTTCTTAATTGCTTAAAAAATTTATAAGGATGCTCTGGGATACCCTGTATACTGTTTATATAATTATACCTGAATTTTATAAATAAATTTGTAATACATTATATTTGAATCTAGAAATTTTTTTCAAAAAATATGTTTTCTCTTTTTGCCTGAAAATGGCTGACATGAACGAAATAGAGGTATAAATAGATTCCTCTTAAACATAAATATAGAATATTTATTTTTCATTTATTCATTTGTTATTTATCAACATAGCTATAATTACGTTTGTATAGAGTGTAAAATTAAAAATAGACAGAGTCTCTAATACCTTACTATCAAGAAAAGAAGGGTAAACAAAAAAATGTGGGTTGTTATTAAACATGAAGAGAAGAAAAGTGGCATCTGTTATTGCACCTTATATTTCAGAACAATGAATTATCGGCGCCGTATAAGAAGAAAGCAAAAATTATGAATGAAGACGAAAGATTGTCGAACGAAATTTGCAATAATATAGTATAAAACAATATTATTTTTAGTTTATATAATATTATTTTTATTTAGTTAGTATTATACATAATATATTTAGTCGAAAAAAGTCGGTCAATCATACACCTAGTCCCACTATTTATCTTGAATTAAACCTTCCTTGTTAATCTTACTGTTGCATATTTTTAGGGGTTAAATGAAAATATTTTTATTCTTAATAAAGTAAAAGAAAAAATTGATTGAAAGCTAATTTTGAAAATAATTTCTGGGCTGCAAAATAAGTTCTTTTTTTTTTTTTAAATATGTCTACTTTACAACTAAATGTTAAATTTCATTATTATTAATTTTATATCAAATAACGGTACAAATTATTTTAGTTAATTCTTTTATATTTCGTGACTTTTATATTGGTGTTATTTGAGTAGTGTTGAATTTATTGTGTCGTGTCAAAAAATGATACAATGGTTGGTTTTTTTGTTATGGTTGTTGTCTTTGATGTTAAAAAAAAAATAACAACTATGTTTACTTTACTTTTGTTTTTCTTTTTTTTGTTTTTTTTATTCTTTAGAATAAAAATTAACAAATAAATAAGAAAGGCGTTATTTTAATAATCAGTTTTATGGAATAATTGGTAACATGACAATCATGTTTTAGTTTTTTTTTTTGTATGTATAGAGTTGGCATTTATTATTAGGTGAACAAAAAAAAAAAATATAATTTTTAGTAAATAATAGCATGACATAAAAATGATTTTTTGATTACAATATAAAACTTTTAATACATTTTAACTGTCATAAAACAATGTAAAAACATAAAAAAGGTGAATTTGAAAATCAAGGTAGATATTATATAGACAGTGTTAGATAGAACCACAGAAGAGATGGTTAGTTTAAATATTACTATATAGATACAAAATATTATATTCAATATATCTTGTAAATATCCGATTCAAATTTAATTTATTTGATTACATGTCATTAAAAATCAAAAAAAAAAAATATTTACATTCAATATTTGAGAATTAATTTAATAGATAAAACAGCATGAAAACATATTGTGGTTGCTTTTTTTTTGGTAGAAATAATGTGCATTAATTTGACATTTAGGTAAATTTTTTCTATTGAAAATATATTAAAGTAAAACGTTTAGTTTTAAAGTAGATTATTAGAACAAAAATGTTTTATTTTTAATATATTTAAGTAGGGTTAAAAAAAAAAATTTCAAAATTCAAAATTTAATGGCAAGTCCTTTAAATAGTGCTAAAAAATTCGGCTGAACAAGTTATTGAAACCCTGATATTGAAGCAAACTCTAAAACCCCTCCTAATTATTTTTTTTTTATACAAATATTTTAACTAGAAAACTTTGAAAATAGTGAGGTCGCCGCCCGCAAATCGCAGATAAACAAATTATTCAAAACTTCATTTTGTAACCAACTCAAAAATCCTTCCTAATTCGTATAAATATACACATTCTCGAAAAATCGTTCCCCTTCAAGTAACTTTTCAAGATCCCTTCTCTTGAAGGGGAAGGCACAAGATCCCTTCAAGTAACTTTTTTCTTTTACATATTATTTGACAACTAAGCACTTAAAATAATGGAGGCTAGTGTCCTCAACCTCCAAAATTAAGCCTTTTAAATATGTGAAATTTTGTTTGGTGGATTCCTTTTTTGTGGAATTAAATTTTAGAATTAATTTTTTTCGTTGTTTGGAATTTTGTAACTGTGGAATTTCTTTTTTTCGAATTATGACACCATTCCAAACCAATTAAGAATACTTATCAGAATGATTCCTAAAATTAAATTCTGATACGAATAAATAAATAGATGTCCTATTAATGAGAAAGAATTTTGTAAATAAAAAGACTATAACAACTAAGATCCCGGGTTTGGTTTGGATTCATTTTCTATTATCAGTAATAAAATTGGCATTGCCGTAATATTTTGGTTTTTATGTTTGAGTTTATTGCTAAAAACAATAGCATTTTTTCTCTGATGATAATTTAATCAAATAATGTGAAAATATTATTTACCTCTTGAACCATTTTAATTCCATTGAACTATTCATGTTGTGTATTTTTTTTAATTATCAACAGGTGCTTAACACCGCTAAACTACCATATACCAGAGGATAACATTTTTAATAATTAAAAATTTAATTCTATTTTTAACATTTTGTTAATAAGATTTAAAATATAGGAAGACATTTAAACAAAAAACTTGAGTTATAATTAAGGACAAGTTATTGAACTTGTAATGTCCTTCATGAAATTTAAAAAAAATCGCTAACTAATATCTTCTCAAGTTCTATTTATTTTTTTAATTAACAAATACAATATCTTTGTCTATGTCTCTATTCTATATTGAAAATACAACACACCACAAGCCGCCTACAATATTAGGCACTCCACAATAAGAAAAAAAAAACTTATAGAATAATACTGTCCTCCATTTAAAACATAAGCATTAAAAACAAAATGTTTTTATATTGCCCAAAACAAAGAAAAATAAAAACAAAACATAAATGATTGATGAAATGTTTTTGTTTTTTTAAGAACACCATTCAAAAATTTTCATTTTCAGTAAAATCTATGGTCAAGGTCAACCTGATATGATTTATAACGATGAGATATGAATTTATATATGTAAGTATGTATAAGAAATATTCTATAAAAAATGATAGCTAGGATTAAATTTACAGGATTTTTTTTTTTTATTTAAAAAGGTCTCTTAGGAGTGAATCAAGTAGAAGAGGTATAGTTAGATTTTTTTATCTTTTTAAGTATTTTCAGATTTAAATTGGCATATTTTACATTGCTTTCTTTTTCAAAAAAAAGCAATAAATTTTTTTTTTTATTTTGACTAAAATTTAATAATTTTAAGAGCTAAAAAAAAAAAATTGTTGTTTTTTTTATTTTTACTTTTAATTTGTCAAGTAGTATAGGATTCAAGTGGAGTAATAAAAAGGTAGTATAAGATTCAAGTGGAGTCAATAAAAAAAATAAGAACAAATAAATTCAGGAACAGGAAAACAACTTTAGAGTATCAATCAAATGTAGGTTTTAATGTAAATAAAGGGGTATATATTACTATATAATGTAAGAAAGCTAAACATTTAATGGAGTAAAGTTTTTGATTGATAAGTATGATAAAAAATTTTTAAGTAAAAAATAAATTAATCTTTTCTTTTGTTTTTAATTTTGTAGTTATATAATTATTTTTTTGAAATTTGAAACTTTGAAATTTGAAACCATCCCATTAAAGATTTTTTTTTTTTTTTTTGGTAAAGAAAATAAATTTTGAAAAAGAAAAGTATAACAAATGAAAAAATGATTTTTTTTATCATTCACAAGTATATATATATGACATAAGAAACTTTTAATGTGCTTTAATTATACCATCAAATAAATAAACTTTAAAATCTTTAGATTTCATTTTGAGTTCAACAAAACCAATACTAAACTTCTTAAAAAAATAACATTTCCAAGCAATGTTTTAATTTTAAGGCGGAACAAAGAAGGAAGAGTGTAGAGTTTGACTATAGAAATTCAGATACATATCTTGTTTAATTACTATGACTATGCCAAATCAACCAAATTTTATAGAAGTTGTCATATTTTTTATAAAATTTCAAATATCCAGTACACTTCACTAAATACCAATGTATGAGAGTATAAAACTCGCAGCTAAATGACACCCATCCTATAATTTGTTGTGTTAGAACAATCCAATTTTATTGTAGTTTTGTTGTAATTTTTTCAGATATCTGGTTTAATTAGACACTAGGTTATCCTAATATAAAAGAAAAAAGATGTTGTATGGCAGTTGGTCGAACCAGTCGGTCGGCTCATACTTAAGTTGACTCAGAATTCAATCAAGAATAAATTTATACTTTTGCATATCTATCAGGTCTTTGTTAAAACTTAACAAATTTAATGGCAAAATTTATTATATCTTAGTTCATATTTCATAAGCGAGACCTAATTTACGATAAAATTAAAAATTTAGGCTTTTTAGAATTTCTATGACATAGACTTTTAATATTAAAAAGAGTATGTATATAAAGAATGTGTATAAAGAGTATGTATTGGAACCAAAATACAGTAGTAAAAGTATGAAAATCTTTATGGAAGAAATTTAATAAGGAATTCTCAAAGTACTTTCTAAGGCTATCAGACTATTGTCTCAATTTAACCTGTTCATTTGTTTTGATTTTAGATTAATTCAGTTCCAATTTTAAGCCCAATTCATTCAACTTGTTTGCATTTAATTTACTCATCTTCGGTTTGTGACTTAATAAGAGGATTTAATTATAAAAAAAAAAAAAAATGTATAGCTGACAACTTTGTTCTAAAGGTTTATTTGAAAAACAATATTTCTAAATAGTTACAACGTTTCTTTAAACAAACATATACTGTATAAAAATGATAAACATAATGAAGACACCCCTTATAATAACATTTTTCCATTATTCCCTTTTTTTTTAACTCACAGCATCCACCAAAAAATTTTTTTTTTCTAAGGGGTCCTTATTTTTGCAATAACAACCCCTTCCGACTACTATGTATAATTTCATTTCTTTCAAGGCTACTTTGTATTAATTATAGATACACAATACACTACATGTCAATAAACTAATATTTCGCAACTTCTTTTATTCTACTGTTAAGTTCTTTAATTTGAACTTTTAGTTTTGCTTTAAAGAATAATCAAATCATTATACTAAGTATTTTATTTTTTATTTCAAGATAACTTTTCTAATTTAAAAGATTTTTAATATTAAAAGGCATTAAATTATTGATTTCATTAAATTTAATAACTATTAAAATATCATTAGATATCATTTTATAGAAAAAAATCCTAAAGTCTTAAAAACTTAATATAGTTAATAAAAAAATTTTTGATGTCATTCACACTAATTCAACATAAAGGTTCATTCAACCTATTCTCTATTATTTTCTTATACCGAGCCCTATTTTTTTGTTGTTACAAAAAGTATTTTCTGTCTTAAGATTCAAGGACTTTTTTTTAATACCATTTAAAACATTTTTTTTTTTTTTGGAATCTATATACTTAATTTTGTTTTTTGTTCATTTCTAACACGCACAGCACTTTTTAATATCTGTAGTAAGTATAAAAAAAAATAAGAAATGCCCTGAAACTTTTATCCCAAAGGTCTCATAATTTTCTAAGATTTAAAGACTTTCTTAAAAGTAAAAAAAAATTTTTTTGCTAAAATTTCTAAATTTATTTAATTTTTGTTTTTTTCACAACATTAATTTTCCTATTTCACTAAACTTTTTCGAAAAAGTCCGATTTCTTCTTCTCTATTGGATTACTTTGTAGTTTCTTACTGGACTTATTATACACACCATGGTTATACTGATTATAAACGACAGAGTTTTCATATCGATTATAAAAAGTCCCCAATTGAATTGAAATAGAATTTTTTTTTCCTTTTTCTTCTGCTTCTTTTTTATGTCAATTCCATTATCCCTAATAATTGGTTTGAATTAAAATGGCAAAAATTCTTTTTTCTCGATACAAACTAAAAAAAAAAAAAACGAGTGAAAAAAAAAAAAAAAAACCGAAATGGAAGGAAACAAATATAATTTTGTTTTTCCTTTAGGTTTTTAGATTTAAAAATTTAAAATTGTTTTTAGTTTTTTTTTTTTTTTTTTGTAGTTATAATTTAAAAGGATCACGATTTTCATTACAGTTATAAGTATTACGTATCTATATCATTTTAATAATTTAAAAATAAAAATTAAATTATAGAGAAAATTTGTGGTATATAATATAGGAAAGGACAACCACAAGATTTAAACTTTGATATCGTAGTCTATCCCATAATCATGGTATTGAAGACCATCATTTAAGCACAGTAATTTAAATTTAATTTAAGTGTAAATTAAAAAAAAAAGAAATATACTTATTAGCAGAGTATACTGGCACTAGTACTGGAATAGTAGCGGTAGTACTGGAGTATTCACAGTAGTACTGGAGTAGTGGCAGTAGTACTGCAGTACTGGAAGTAGTACTGGAGTACTGGGAGTAGTACTGGATTACTGGGACTAGTACTAGGATACTGGCAGTAGTACTAGAGTACTGACAATTTCACAAGGTACCGAAGACTGCCGAATAAATTGTTTCACTATGTTTAACTTTAATTTTAACCACAGCACTGTAAAGTCAATAAGCTACATCAATAGATCTCTTATATTTTAGCCTTGTTTTTCTATTTTTTTGTGGAATAAGGATTTTTATAAAGTAGCTTCTAACAAGTTGTTAGAGGGATTTATGAATTGTTTTTTAGAGAAACTTATTAGAATTTTCCAGAACAGGACAATTGTTGTACGAAATTCTGCAAAGTATTAACAAAAGTTAATTGTCTTTTTTCTTCTGATTTAAAAATTTTCTAAAAAAGAAACTGGGTCAATTTATTTTATTGAATTTGTGTACTACTAAAGATTAATCTATTTTTAGTACATTTTTAAAACAATTACTTATTGATTTCCCTCTTGGGAAACTGTCCCTCCATTTTGGGAGATTGGATTAATCTGCCTTTTCGTTCTTCTATTTAAAAAAATTCTACACTGATTTAAGATACAAAAGTGGAATTTTAATCATGGATAGATCTCTAAAAAAAATTATGTTATGCAAAACCTTTTTTATGCAGTTCCAGCCAGAACTTACACACTCTCAAAGTTGGAAGAAGTCCTATTTGTAAATACGTTATCTCAGAATTTGTTTAAGATTTATTCAATCTAAAAATGTCAAACGACCGGATATTTTTTATTTAGTCTTATAAATCAATATCAAAATAATAAAATTTCATTTTTGCAACTTAGTATATTTAAATTTACCTTTATGTGCATTGAAAATTTGCTATTTTTTCAAAATGAAAAATATTTGGTGCAAATCACAATATTCAAAATTAATTTTATTGTTTTTTTTTTGAAAAATGTGATCCTTTTAAAATTCTTTAGTTTTATATAAGCACTTCCTTGTTTTTTTTTTATCGTAATTCTGGTTGTTATCATAATAGAATTTGTAATCAGTGAAAGCTCTAATAAACGGACACCCAAGGGACCAAAATTTTTAATTTAATTCAATTTGTTACATTTTTTATTTACTTCAAATTAAATACCACAATTACATACAATTATAGTATTGTAAATATACATACAATATACTTAAACTTAAGAATTGTACATTCTAGTATATTCTAAGTCGACTTACAATATACTAGAACGTTAAGTGCGAATATATTTATAAAATGATTTGTGTATTTTTTATATGTATTTGTGTTTTGTAGGCTTAGTAATATTTGTGAGTAATATTTAAAAAACGGAAAAAAAAAAGATTATTTAAGAAGCTATTTCAATTATTTATTGATAATTGATCAATTATAAAACTCTTTTATATGAAAATACGTTTATTAGAGTTATGTGTCCGCTTATCGGAGATTTTAAACTTCTTAAAGCATAAATACACTTGTCCCCGTCCGCATATGGGAGAATCCGTTTATTGGAGCGAAGTTTATATGAAAATGTTATAAAAAAAAAGTTGATTCCTAAGATTCTGTCCGTCTATAAAAGATGTCCGCTTATTAGAGCTCTCGATTATGAGAGCTTTCACTTTATTTGTTATATAATTCTCAAAATGATGGTATAAAAACTTTTATATCAAAGTTTTTATTAGACCTATGATATAAACCATAAAATTTTCTTTTTTAATCCTCACAAAATTAATTTATACTAATTTTGAATATAGTTAATAATTATATATGTTATACATATACTAATATCATTTATATATACGTACATATATGTATCATATATATATGGGTACTCATACATAAATCTAAAAGATAAAACAAAATAATGTGAAATTATTGGACAATATACTAAAGTATTTGCAAGGATAAACGGAAATTTTATTACCTTTTGTATTAGGATTAAATCGAAATTGATGCGTATTTTTACTATTATACTTAAATTAAAATCTAAATTAAGATGGATTAGTTTAGACTTAAATTTATTAGTATTAAATGTTTATTTTATCTATTAAATTTTCTAAAAACTTGTATCAGGTGTATAGGTAAAAAAAAAAAATAAAAAAATATATAATCCAAGATTTAAGGATAAAAATTGTATATAGTTTTGCAGTCTTATTTATGAAGGAAAATGAAGGAATTTTTTTTATTTATTTATTTATTTTACTTTATATTCAAAGATTATAATGTAAATTTTATAATGACCGAAGAAAGAGTTACTGCAAAACAATCATTGGAAACCACCATAATTATAGAAAAATATATATATACAAAATATATATTATGTAAGTGTTTTGTGTAACCTTTTGTTTTTAAAATATTCCTACTGGGTACTGAGAGTTGTATGGCAGCTACTTAAACCACTAAAAATTTTAGAAAACGGTAAAATACGTGTTTGTTAATTTTTTAGAAAGCACCTGAATACCAATTTTTAGATCTGTAAATCCTTTGCTTTTTGAAATATTCCTAATGAAAACTGGAAGTTTTGTATGGCAGCTGCCCAAACCATTTAGAATTTTAAAAATCGGTCAAATCTTAAACCTTTCCCTATATTTAAATAGTGGATACTGAAAATTTTATCGAAATCGATCTAGTAGTTTGCCAGTCTATAAATCACAAACATACAAACATTCACTATATATATAGTTATAGAAGATTGAACATTACTTACTTATTTTACTTAAGTAAGTATTAAAATTTTTGCATTTATATTTGGTAATCATTTTATTTAAAAAGGGATGTTGGAAGCGATGCATATCGGAAACTAAATTAACAATTAAAAAAGAAAAGTAAAAAATGTTCACTGATCTTACAAAAATTTACAATAGGGTTCAGATTATGCTAAGCCCTACAAAATGTTGTACAATTTTTATATAAACGAAACAACAAAAAAGTTTACCCTTTTAAAATTTTGAAATTTTGTACATTTCTAAGAGTACTTTGTATCGGTTTGTAAGTTAGCTTAATATGTAGCATCTAAAACAATCTTTAGTGTCCTGAGATTTAAGGGCTTTTAAATATGCTACTATAAAATAAATTATAATTATTAAATTATTTTAATTATTTCTAAGAGTATCTTTAAAATAGTTTGTTTAGTTTCATTTAACGAAATTTACTATAACCTTTGTAATAGTTCCGTACACTCTTATTCATTAGCTCTACAATTCAGATATCAAACAGAGACTTTACACAGAATACTCTGCAAATGACCGGCATTGAAAAACTAAAACAGTAGCTTGTGAGAAAGCTAACCGAAGGATCCTTTCGAAGGTATCATACTTAACCAGGAGACTAATGTCCGTTTTTTAGGGAAATTCACATGAAATTCATATTTATTTAGATTTAATAATGCTCTCTTTCTACTAATTATTTAGTAATATTCAATCGTTTTTAATTAAGTAACATAAAATAAAGATCAAATATTTAATTTTTCCATTTTCAGGTTCATTTAATGACATTACAGATTTTTAAAATCAAACCGCTTTATATGCATATCTAACTAAATATTTTCCTTTCTATATTTAAATCCACACTTTTTTTTTTATTGTACTTTAAAAAACTTTTTTAATTTAAATCAATTTAAAATGTTATTCATTTTCTATTTTTATCATATTTTTTCATTACATCAATTATTGTGAAACACTTGCAATACATCCGTTACCATTTCAAATGGATTCTCCTATCATAATCATATGTTTCTATATACATTTATTTCTTTTCCCTTTGTTTTCTTTTTGTACATTTTCCTGAATATATTTATATTTTATCTAATACATAGGTACATATTTATAAAATATATACATACTTATTCAGATACATATATAATTATACCTATATTTTCAATTAATTTCAGTAAAAATTTATTTCTTTTTTTTTCACTTTAAAAAAAAAGTTATTAAAGAGAAGCGCCATGCCATCTGTACACTAATTTTTTTTTTTTTGTTCTTGTTGTTTTTTTTGTTCTTGTTATTGCATATTTACAGGAATCATATGTTGTTTTTTTTATTTTTGTTTTTTTTTAAAGAAGTTCATCTATAATCAAACGCTTTAAATGAAAATAATTGTAAAAGAAAGAGTAAGAAACAATTTGAAAGAGTCAGAAAACATTGCAGAATAAACAAAAAAAAAAAAAAACATTGTTTTATTATTCTGCAAACTTAGAATAACAAAAATTCAAGACTAAACAGAAACAATAACAAATTTTCATAAAACGAAAACAAAAACAAAAAATGTTTTCCAGTAGCGCGTGTCCTTTATATTCCACCCACTGTATTGGATTCTTTTTTTTGTTTTTTCTGTATTTAATATATTCATATTTTTTATACTTTGTATTCTGCATTTTAAGTATATATATATATGAATAATTTAAAACTAACAATTCCAATATAGGAAACTAGAAAATTGTACTACAATTCCAGCAATAATAAAATCCAAAGAAAAGAAAAATAAAATTACATGTAAAAGGAAAATGAATATGAAATGAAAAAAAAAAAAAAATAGGATACTTTTTAAACAGAAGTCGATAATTTTTTATTCTATTATGATTTTTTATTTCTTTTTTTTTTATTTTTGCTTCCGTCTTATTTTTTGTTCTTTGTTTTAGTTCTTTTAAATTCGTGGAATACAAAAAATTAATAGATCTTTTTCCTTCTAACTATACCTTCGTTTACATCTTCATGTATATTTTTTTTTTCTCTCTCCTGCTTTAACTTTTTTTTTTTTTAATTTTGGCAAAAAAAAAAAAGAAAAACTATGAATTTTTCAACACTCACAATAGAAAAAAGAGAAGAAGAAAAAAAAAAATTAATAAAACTTTTCTGAAATTCTAGTAAGTACTTTAATTTTTTTTCAAGCTGATTTTATCAATTTTCTTTTAAAAATGTGATATACATTGCCAACACTATTTTCTTTCAACGTTAAGTTCAGATTTTATAAAATGATAGTCGAATAAAAATAGAGAAAAAAAATGTTTAAACTTTAGAACAACGCTGAAAAATAATTAAATGTAAATTTTTCTTTTTTTGTTTAGGATCTGAGCATTTTGAGGAGCTCATAAAGGAGCCAAAGATTTTAACAATACATAAAATAATTATAATGTTCAACTTTGATTCCAATTCCAGATTGTAAGCTAATCAGTTCTTTTTAATTTCATTAGCTTGTCGTTTCATTAAAGGATTAAGAGGCATTAGGTCATGTTTTGCCATATAAATGTGAGAAGGAACACAGCCTTTCATTTTCAGGTATGGCTGTAAAATAATGTCGGGGCCTCGGTGGCCTAGTGGGTAAGAGCGTATAAAATACGCTGTAAACACCGAGGGAGTATGGGTTCAAATCCCACCCACGTCGTAAGATTTTTACCCCCTTACGATATTTACTGCCACGCCAGAACAGGAAAGGTGTAACAGTGTAATTTTCTGTCCACATTTATTTGGCAAAAAATGCAATAAATAAAAAAAAAAAAATAATGTCGTTAGGGAGAATTAATGTTACGATGTGTGTGGGATTTGAACCCAAACCCGCTCGTTTGTACGTTCCACTAGGCCACCAAGCCCCGAATGATCTTTACTATCAATTGCTTCATACAAGATAAGTCTAAGTTTGTATAATTTATATAGATAAATATCCCTATTCTCTAATAATCTAATATCCCTATTAGAAATCTTTGGATTTCTCCTTTCTCTGAATCTATTATCCCTATTAGTAATCTTTGGAAAACATTTTCAACAGCTTCTAGCTAGGTTATATCTTTATGCAATGCAAGTTGCAATTAATTATGCAATTAAGTTGTATTCTTATATTAAATGTGCTGAATAATTTGCTAAAATATTATACATCAAGGATCTTCTTAAAATTTTTTGCATTGAAAAGTCTAATAATAATGCCATATAATAAAAATTTATTGCTGATTAAATTGTAAGGTTGTGACATATTGTGCTTTTTCTTCAGGTTCTTATAGATTCGACTATCGAACATAAATACAGCTTATTATAAACACTTCCTAATTATACATATTTCTTGTTCATATGTATAAGAACTTTTTTTAAACCAATAACTCAAGAAATCTGTATAATATATTGAACCATATTGAACTCACTTTATCCTCTACCATTTTATACTTTATTTATTTTTATTATCATCCCATTCTATTAAAAGTTTCCTAAAACTCTTACGTTTTTTTTTTTGTTGAGTTTAAATATTTTTTTTTTTATTTTTACGAAGGGAATTTAAGAGACATTAAGGATCAATTTTTAAAGGGCCATTAGACATTCCAATTTTTACATTTTTGCAAAATAAATTACATTTTTTGATTCCAGTCAAAAGTATTCTAATAAAATATTTCTGATAAATATTTAATTTTTGATTTAAAATAGGCTTTAATATATGTATGTATGTGTATATTTATTATGAACTCTTTTCCAATAAAATGAAATTATTATTTTAAAAGAATGTTTTGATTGTCGGTTCATTGTCCATAAATTATAAGTCATGAGCTTAAAAGCAATGAGGTTCTCTTTATTTCAAAAAAAAAATATAGAATATACTTAATAAATTATGATTAAACAACAAAGTGTTGGGTTTGAGTTTATGGAAGACAATTTCGAACTTTGCCAAATTAAAATGAGTTCAATATAAAAGACCGATTAGTTAGCCCTCAAGTATTCATAAGTAACTATAACATATTATTTAAATTGAAGAAATGAAACTGGAGACGCTTGACTCATATGCGCTTTTCAATTTAAAATTATTTTATAAGTATAACTAAGTACATTAAGACATTATAATATGGTGGATCTTAGGCAATTCAAGATACGTTGCAATTTTTGTTCTGATCCTATTTTTTTTTACTTTATAGTTTTTTTTTTTGAATTTTTAAAATACCGTTGCCTTCAGTTGCAATAAAAATGAAAAGAAAAATTTATTTTTTGGCCTTCCTACAAAATGTCCTTGAATTGTTGTTAACTTCATGGCAATACTTACATACATATATTTATATACTTATGTGGTATATTGTTATTAATTTGTTGCTCTTTTTATTGTTAAAAACTTATAGTTTGTTGCGCTATCTTTCAAAAACCAAACCTAAAGAGAGAATGTACATATATATAAATGAAATTTTTATTGACTTTAGAAGGACAATTATTTCCTCGTTTTTAATATAAGATTTTATTCGTACTTTATATTATTCTCGTTACTTTACGATTCAAAAATATATTAAAAAAGAAAGTAGTACAATAAGCAGATCCTGATGTTAAATTCAACCAACTATTAGTTCTTTTTTTTTCTTTTGGTTTGCTTTTTTAACTAAAATGATTTTTTTCTATTTTGTATTTATTTTAAAAGGCACTTTTTAAAATCTTTTTTTTTTGTTTCACTTAAATATTAAAAAAGTTTTTGGTGTTTTCGTAAGAGAGGTAGTGGCAATATATTTTTTAGTGGTTTTAATTTTTTGGTCCAAAAAAATTACCTTTTTTGTAAATTTTTCTTTTCCCTTTTTTTATTTTAGTAAAAAAGTTTTTATTTTTCTCAGCTTAAGAGTTTGGAAAAATAGAAAATTGCAAAATGAACAAATAATGGAAACCCTTTATAAAAAAAATAAAATCTGAACAATTTAATAAAACAAAAAAGAACTTATAATAAGTGAAAAAAAAAGAATTAAAGAATGGAACGAAAGGGTTATTAAATGATAATAAAACTTAAAGATAAACAAAAACTCACCGGAAACAAAAATATTCTTAAAAACACATGTTCGCATTTTACCATATTCATTTTTTATTTTATTTTATTTTAAGTACGTCACCGTCACCGTATACAATGTGATAGAGCAGTGAGTTCCGCATATCTTTCGCAAGTTCGGGGTGAAACATAAAAAATTTAATTCAAATCAACAATCTAGAGTATGGATTACCTCTTATGCTTTTCATGTTTTCGGACAACTCAAGTTCTAAAAGTTGTCTCAATGAAGATTTACTTCATAACCCATAGGGAGTGTGTCATATGCTAAGAGCGATTTTAGAGTTGATTACAAAATCAAAGTTTAAATAATTTGTTTAGCAGGGATTTGGTCCTCTCTTTTAAATATATTGTTTTGTTTAAAAATGTATGTAAAACATATAATTAGGAGGGATTTTACAGTTGGTTTACAAATAAAATCTAGTCAAATCAAATACAATACAGCCAAGTAAAATACAGTCAAATGAACTGCACTCAAAACCGACGGGTTCGAGTAGCTGCCATATCTCTACTTTCTTTATATGATCATAACTCAGTATTTATATAAGATTTATGATTATTGAAAATGTTGTCAAAAGAAGTAAGGTTTTATGCCAACAACATCTTTTGATCAGATTTGATCAGTTTATAGCAAAATGTTCGGTTAGCTGCGAAATTTAAATGCTCATCTATTGATATTTTAAAAAGTTACATCTGAAATTTTATAAAAGATGATCAAGTTCAATGACAAAATTTTCTGTAAAATTTCGTTGCTTTTGCGTCAAGGGATCGAGTAGCTATCATATAATTAAGAAATTTAAACAAAATACATCTCATATTTAAATAAAATATACGATACTTATGTCAACACTTAAGTTAGATATCTTAAATTTTCAAAATTATGATTCAATTTTATGGAAACAGCATATTATACTAGATTCATACGAATATCCTAGAGTTGACATAGTCTACTCTCAACTCTTTCTCATTTTTCTTTTTAATTTTAAATTAACTCTAATTAGTACAATTATCACTACTTTAGTTTTATATCTTAAAAAATATCTTGAACAAATATTAACTTTAAAATTATTGAAATTTTATTTAATTATTTATATTATAAATGGTTTTCGTTGTTTGCAAAATTTCTATAGTTTGTTAATAATACTTTTTATAAAAAATAATTCCGAAGCCTCATTTTCTTACTTTTTTACTTCCCTTCTCATTCTCTTCTCTATTTTCAGTTTTTCCCAATATGCTTTATTCAAACGGATTAAAAATCGAATTTTACTTATTTGTTTTTAAAACTTGCGGACATATTTAATGAGAGTTGTTATATCATAATTTAAAAAATGTTATTTTTTACTGGGGTCTGGTTTAATTTTTCCATTCTATTTTACTTTAATTTTGCGTATTTCTTCCATTATAGAATATCTGCTGAATGCAATCCGTGCGGAATTATTTCATTTTGGAGACACTTCAGAGGCATTCCAGAAAACGAAAAAACTCTAAACAATCTGAATTTATTTTAAAATTTGTAGAAAAGATAATACAACTTGTTAATTTTTTTTAAAAGCAAAGCAAAGGTAATTTTAAAAATAATTTAAAAATTAGTAAAAATTTTCAAAAGAGTTAATATCCCTTCCCGCCTTGATCAAATACGTTACTTCACGTCAAATATATAATAGAGAAATCATTAAACAAAGAAAAAATTTGGTGAAACCTAATATTTTATTAAACTTATTTATTATATTTACTATAAGGAAGCTTCATTAGTCTTCCACTTATGTTATAAATAATTTCAAAAAATCAAATCTCTACAACTTGTTGTTATCTGCATCATCTAAGAGAATCTTTAATTGCTGACTAACGTAAGTAAAATTTTCAACCCTGAAAAAAAAAGTGACCAATCCCTATGTAAATATTTTTTTATTATTAATTTATTTTATTACAAAAATTTTTTTTTTACCATTTCCATCGGTAATAGCATGAAATTGCATTTAAATTTTAATTTTTTGTTTCATTATTTTTCTTTTCCAATTTATTTTGTAACAAAACTTTAACCCCCTAGTGGAGAAATAAAAAATTTATACCAAATCTTAACCATGACTACTTATGGATTTTTTTTGTTCTTTTTTTTGCTTTTTTATTATGATTGTTTTTATTGTTTTGAGTGTTTTTTTTTTATTTTGAATTTTTTGTTCAATTTTATCTAATTAACGCTTATTTCAATTTAATTTTTTTGTTTTTCTTAACTTTGGTGTTGCTAATTTTAAAATAAAAAAAATACAAAGTAAAAAAAAACTTAAAAACAAAATTGGAATAGCAAAGATTTTAATTAATTTTATTTATATTAAAGAAAACAAAAAAAATTGAAAGAAAACAAATGACAAAATAAACTTTATACTGAAAAAAAAAAAATCAACAATGATTACAAATTTCATTAGGGCGATTTTTTACATTATTGAAAATACAAAGTTTTAAAACAAAAATTTCCAATTTGGTCAAAAAAACTATATTTAGTTATTTAGTTTAGTAATAACATGGATTTTTATAGCTTAGATTTCAAAAACAATAGTATAATAAATAAATAAAAACGTTTTTAGTTTTAAATATACTCGTAGTTTAAATAAAAGTAAGTTTTGGAGAGTCAAACTAAATTGGATTTAATTTAAATTTGAATTTTGTTTTATTTGAGCTTAAAAAATGGCATTATTATAAAATGGTGAGTATTTTTTTATAAAAACTGTAGTTTTTCTAAAATTTTGTAAGAATATATAGGAAATTAAAATAAATTAATCATTATACACATTTTAAAAAAATACGTTTTAATTTAAGTGTCCGTTAAAAGAATATACTTTTTTATACCTCTCTAACTGAAAACTTTTTTACTTTAAGTGAATTTTTTTTACTTTAAGTGAAGACTTCTTTACTTTTAGTGAAGATTTTTATACTTTAAGGGATCAGTTTTCATTTATAATTAAAATATCTTTGCTTAAAGATAAATATCTTCACTTAAAGTAAAAATGTCTTCACTTAAAGTAAACATTTCTTCAATTAAAGTAGAAAAGATATAAGTATAAACATTTACGATTACGGTTGACATAAACATACGATTACGGTTGAATACAGGTAATTTTGCTGATGCATCTTATTTTTTTTTATTTCTAAAGATTTTGCAACTTCTAAAATTATAAAGTTTCTGTTTCAAAAGGTTCATTTAAGCCATAAAAAATTTCGGTTCGATATTTTTTATTGATTTCAAATACACATAGATATTTAGATATACACATAGATATAAAGGTACTTTTCCAAAACGTCGACAATTTGACGCTCTTGCGTTGATGATAATTGTATTTGATTTAGCGTTATTGATTTTTAGCAATTATTTGCATTTGTCATTGATGTTTTAGAAATTTGAAATGATTGACGCTTAATTAATAATTTCAACTGGGCATTGCTCCATGCCTGATTCTCAGTACTAAAATTTAAAAAAAAAAATACTTTTAAATGTTCACTAAATATAATATAAAAACAATATTTTTACCTTAATTCTATTTCAGCCATTTTAACTAAGGACGCTAACAATTAACAAACACGAATGGTGAAAATATTTGATATTTGCAGTAGCAGTAATATAATTGCTTGATTGCGTTGATTTTTGCAAATATTGCCGATCAAAATAGTTTTAGAATTTTTGTCAAAAATGTTTATGAACATTTTTTTTGATCGACGTCGTGTTTTTGACGTTTTAAAAAAGTACCAAAGCCTTTCCACAGATTGATTGCTTTTTAACAGATAAAACCACAAAAAAATATTTTTGTACAAGATTTTCCAAATATTTATTAATTAAATCGTTCTGTTTTGTTAATTTGTTCTCACAGCAGAACGATTTAATGTCCTATTTTGTTTTTAATTAACTTTTGTTTTAACATCTTATTCGAAACTATTGAACATTTTAAGAACACTCTAAACGGAACATTAAACGACCTAGTTATGAGTTGGTTACATAATTTTAAATTACAAAATTCTGAATACTTAGCCCAAAAAATTTTAAGTTAAAATATTCTGCAAAAAGGGTATTATCCTGATTTTGAAACCAACTCTAAAAACTCTTTTAATTATTTTTTTCAAACCACAAAGCATAAAATACTAAAAAGATTACAAAAAAAAAAAACAAAAATAATAATTTAAAAAAAAATTCAGAATTTTCTAATTTGAAAAATTTGATAGGATCCCCTCTAGTTATACTATTTCTTCAATATTGTGATAAGGCCAAACATATTGAACGAAATCTTTTGAATTTAAAAATCATATAACATCTTTAACTTTATAACAGATTTAAAAAAAAAAGGAAACACAAAATAAAATCATATTTGAAAAATTGCCACAAGAAGGATTCATTTATTTCTACTTTCATAAAATATGATTTCTATCTCTGAATCATTTTAAATTTTAAATAAACTGTGGGAGTAAGACACCTGCAAAAAGAAAGCACAGAACGATAATAACAACTGAATATAAATTTAACTTCAATTAATATTTTTGTTATATAAGTAAATTTTATTTTTCAATTCAATATATTTTGGACAACTCAGTATTAATAAAGTTAAATTGAGAATATAATAGTTTTTTTTACAAAAAGGACTTCCGCATTTGAAATATTCTTTGTGTATAGAAAATTTAATCCATTTCATTGACTCTTTAACAAAAGATAATTTTAATCTTACATTTTAAATAGAGTGAACTAAGATGATCTTTACTCTACTTATTTATGTCAACAAAGGAAAAAAAGAAAATTTTGGTTTTTTTTTTTGAAATAAAATGAAAAACAAAAAAAAAAACATTTTTTTTCCTTCCTTTAAGCTTATTTTTTTTTTTATGGACTCACAATTTTTGTTTTTCCTTTTTTTATGCTTAATTTCTATACTAAAATCAATTCAGACAAAAACATTCAATTCAATTAAATTAATTAAATAAAATATATTTCTGTTTTATTTAGCAGTTTTTTGTTCAACTTTTTCAAAAATTTCTTTTAAAAAATTTCTTTTTTGCAAGTCTTTTTTTTTTATATCCTTTTTTTCTTTCTGTTTTTCATCTTACTATCTCTTTCTTACATGGACGAAAAAAATTTCCATTTGTTTGATGTTTTAAATTTGTTGAATAAAAAAAAAACATGAAACAAGTTTTATTTCTTTTGAAGTCTCGTTTCTTTTTTTTTATCATCGTGCTATCTCTTTCTTCTTGTTTTTTTTTTTTTTTTTCTATTATTTTTTCAGACTTACTTATCATTTTCCTAAGAAAGAAATTGTTTTGAAAAAAAAAAAAAAAATAAAAAATCTTCGACACAAGGTGTTGTTTTTTATTTTTGAAGTACCATCACTATACCAAAAGCACCAAATGAATTTTAAATTAAGCTGTATGAAAAACGTAGGCAATTGCTAGTACATAGATCAAATTTTTTAAAGTAAGAAAGGGGAAATCAAACTCTTATAGGATTCAAAAATTATATGACAATAATAATCCTTGAATTGACGACAATAGTTACTCAGGTTTTTTTTTTTTTTTGTTTTTCTATTATTGTTCTTGTCTCTTTTTGTCTTTTGTTTTTATTGTTGTTGTTATACTTATTGAAAAAAAAAAAAAAAAAATACAATCAAGACGACGACATAATGTCGTCCTTTTTTTGTTTGTTTTTTTTTTTTCTTTTTGTTATCCTTATAAATTGTGTTCTTTAAAAAGCAGTTATTATCAATGTTGTGCCGTTATTGATCTCCTTGATGAGAATGTAAAGAGGAAAATTGGAAAAGCTTTTCAAAATAATGATTTTACAGTAGAAACGCTGTTGAAATAAGCGTTTAATAGGAATCGATTTTTGTTTTTTTTCTTTTGCTTTTGTTTTTGTTTTTAATGAAAATAAAGGCAAAGAAAAGATAAGCATCTTAAATAGGTGGTAGATTGTATGCATAAAACTTGAAATACGTGTGTATATGTAAAAGAGTTACCAGGTGATTCTTTTTTTTTTTTTCTGTATTTAATGATGCTAGTGTAATTACTAGAAACTTGTTCAATTGATAAAACTGTTGAAAAAAATAGAAAATAAAAAATATTAAGAAAATTGTTATAAGATAAAAGAGTCAAATCTTTCAAAGCCTAGAGGACACTATAGGAAATGTCATATTAAGTCTATAATTATCATAATGAATAGAAAATTCAAAATCAACATCTCCTGAAACAGACCAAGCTTTCTATCTATCTCAATGAAGTACTTATGATGTTTATTTTTAATTGGATAAGTAGATTAGATATATATATATAAAGATCAAGTAAAAAGCAAAATAAGTAAGTATCTAAAATTGTTTTCATTCCAATTTCTTGTTCTCGAAGTTTTTCTTATTAATTCCATTTTTTTTTTTTTTTGTTTTTGAAAGTCATCAAATAAAAACAAAACCAAAGCAAATTATCATTTTATTAATTTAAAATTATTTTAAATTTCAATCTATATTCCAAAATCATGACATTGATTACTAATCAAACTTATAAGGTAGATCTATGTAGAACACAATATAATTTGATTATCTTATATACAAAAGCTAGATTCTTTTAAATAAAATTATGTTCCTTTTAAAAAACCCTTAATTTTTTTATGAAATTTGAAATTTTCAAATAGGTACGTAAATATGTAGGTGTTATATATTATACCTTAAGAAATCATAATTTAATAAGAGGTTATTGAAGCATTCAGTTATAAAAAGAAAGACAGTGCCTTATAAGAAAAAAAAAAAACTTTCTTCATTCATACATAATCAACATATCAAGATTACAAGACACGCACTATGATAACCTACAAGATATTCAAAATAGAAAAACGAAAAGAAGGAACACAAAAAGAATACATACATACATATAATGGTAATTTTGGTTTTTTTTTTTTTTTTTGGTGGTGGTGACAATGGTGGTGATTAAGTTAGTAGTCAGTTAAATCTTGATAAGTCGATAAATTTACATTTCTACTTAGTTTTTTTTTTTTTTGTTTTTTGTGTTTTCTTTTTTAATTTATATTTCGTTTATACTCATACAAACTTAAGGAATCCTTAATTTTGGTATACCATAATATAGCAAAAATGAAAAAAAAATAAAGAATACATATAAACACACATAAACTTACATATCTAGTATATATATATACTAACCATTTTAAATGAATTTTCCCAAGAAAAAAAAAAAAAACAAAACAAAACAATGAAAATACATCCATCTTATGAAAAGTTATTAACTGCTGCTTATAAAAACGCACAGCATGAAAGTGTGAAAAAAAGTAAAAGAAAAAAAACGAAAAACGAAAAAGGGCGGTGGGAAGGATTAAAATGAAGGAAAGAAATAAAATAAAATTCACCTACTCATCAAGGTCAAGTGGTCTGACAGCGTTCATTTTTTATAGAAAAATAGCAATGAAGAAAAAGAATGGCAAAAAGAATTAGCCGGGATGAAATAATAATGGAAATAGAGTATATATATACTTATATTTAAAGAAATTTTTATATACTTACCTTCACACACATAATATAATGTATTGTTAGGTAGTAAATTTAAAGACAGAGAAAGGTATAAGTATATATAGATGAAAATAAATGACAAAAAATTAAAATTAAAAAGAATGTAATTTTTCAGTTGTCGCACGATTATAAATTTTCTTTTTTTTTGCTGTTTATGATGATATAAAAATTTAATTTTTCTTCGAAAGAATTTCAGGTACTTACTTACAATTTATTTTATTTTTAAAACGTTGAAATACATATTTTATTATTTGTAAAATATAGCTACTTACTACATAAAAATTAAAAACTTATGTTTTTAAAGACAATTAAAAAGTTTTCAGAAGATATTATCATATCATTAGTCAAAAGAGGTATTATGAGATAAATTACCACAGGAACAGAAGAACAAACTATCGAAAAGCCAAAGAACAAATTTGATAGCGCAGAAATTAAAATATTTACGTTTCAAAGTCTTGTTCAATAAGTAACTAGAGTCGAGTAATTAACGGCTTATAGTCAAACTAAAGATTCCAGAAATTGAAACTTAGTCAAATATGCATAATAAATAAGTTAGTAGATGCTCTATATATACACCTTACATAGGAGTGGAAAGGAGTAAAAAAAAGGAATGTAAGAAAATAAGGAAACTGATTGTTAATTTTTTTAAATATTGAAAACTTGTTATAACTACTGTTGGCGTTCGATGTGCAGATTAAACTACTGTTTTCTTCTTCCCAAATACACTACTCTTTTCATGTGAAAGGACGCAACTACGCGTCTTTGCATAATATGTCAAAAACCGGTCCATTACCGACTTATAATTCTAAATAAACTAATTAAAATGTTAATCACAGATATGTTTTATTTTTTTCGACCCAATATAAATTTTAAATCTTATATAAGTATATTTTGTAGAAACAATACACGTTTCATTTCTAAAAACTTAAATGTATTAAATCTTTGGAATCGAAAGTTTTTGGATTCGATTTTAATAAAATTTCAAACATAAGTTTATAATAGGTATTACTTACTTCCAGGTATTCAAACATTAATTTAATTATTCGGTCTAAGCTATATTATTCTTTTTATAAGTTATTTCGCCCTATACATTCAAAATATTTCAAAGAGAAACAAGGAGAGCTTCTGCTGTCCACACTTAGGTAAAATTTCCAAATGATATACATAATTGGGCTTACGGAAACTGCTTTGTGGTATGAATATCATGAACTTATGTCTTCCTTAAAATTGGCGAGGATTACATGTGCCACGTCCAAAGATTCAAGGTGAACATTAACAACTACATAAGTAGTAGTTACTATATACTACTACTACATGTTGTAACTGTTGTGACGGCTTTAGTCACTGTTAGCAAAATAGTAATAATAATAGGCGGATTCATTGTTTCCTTACAATCCCACTCACAATTTAATGTTTCCGTATCCATTTCCTATCCTTTCCTATCCCTACTCCCTAACCAATATGCTGCGTTCGCAGGTAAGAGTTTCATTCCATTATATTGGCTAAAGGGGGAGGTGCGTTTAGTCAGTAAGAATCTGACACTACCAAGGGAGATATTCTTGGTGTCTTTTGAAGATTCCCACCTCCCTTAGGAAAAAAACTTTGTAATAATATGCCTGTCAATTTGAAATCAATTAGCTTTCCTTGATTAGGCAGTACATGAATATTAAAGGTCATAACTATACCCTATTATTGTTTAATCAAAAAAAGGATGTAGTGTTTGGTGAGTTGAAGTCCCTGCTTATAGATGACTTGTATGGTCGTTCCATACTTCTAAAGCGTATTTCGATGATTCTCACTTATCCTCGCAAAACAAAAAAAAAAATAACGAATTTTTATGATATCTAAATTCAATATCTAAATTATTTCAGCCTGTAATAGTTTTAACTTATTATATAACTTATCAAAGATCTAGATAGATCTGCAGAGCCTTAATATATACATATACAGTGGAACTTCCCTAACTCTTACCTTCCTAAACTCGAACTACTCCTTAAATCGAACTATTTTGATATATTTAAAATTTTTTTTTAATTGTTTATATAAATTAGTTTCTCTTACTCAAAAATTGAAGTACTCTTTAACTCGAACTTTTCTCTTACTCGAACTATTTAATTGACATTAAATAGTAAAAAAATTTCCTTAACTCGAACTTTTTGTTGAAGTAAATGAAAACAAAATATAACTTTTTTTTTATTCTTTTCGTTTTTTTTTTTGTTATTATCCTCTCATTTCTGTTTTAGTTTTCATCATTATTTGTGAACATGATGTGCATATAGGTATATATGTATACTTGTACATGTTGACATATTTGACAGTTATAAATATTCAATACAGGTAAATAACATATTTTTTGTGTTCGTTGTAATTTTAAAAATTAAAATGCCTGTTAGAAAATTAAAATATTTACCTTTAAAAGAAAAAATGAATTTAATAATGATTTGTGCAATTTGTTTTAAGTCTCTATTACTCGAATTCTTTTTAACTCGAACTAATTTCCGAACATTTAGAAAGTTCGAGTTATTGAAGTTTCACTGTATATCTATAGTTACGAATTTAATACTTTAAACTATATTAATTAAATTTCTAAATAATTAATTTATTTTGGATTAACAAAATTTATTTTTAAAACTAACCATATTTTTACTAAAAATCCAATTATTTGTTTTAATTAAAGGGTACACATATTTTTTGTTTTCTCCATTTAAATTTTATGTATACATATATATTTTATTTTATTAATTCCCTTTTTATATTATGTAATATGTAGTACTTAAATATAATAAATTTTTGGTAATATAATTTAAAGCCAAAAACCATCCCATATATATATATAGACATGTACGTATAAAAATGAAAATATCTAAAAATTTATACTTAAGTATTTTATGTATGTACGTATATGTTAGTACGAATAGCATAGATTTAAAATTAACATAAATAAAATGCACTGAAATAATCCATTTAATTTATTGGATCATATGAAATTATTATCAATTATGAAAAAAAATAATAATTACACATAACCCACAACATTATGTATATATATATAGGATTTATTTAATAGATATAAAAGTATATTGAAAATTTTGAAAATAAATCACGTATTTTTAAAGGTAATTTTTGATATTCATAATTAATTAATTTATATTTGCACAAGAAATTCTGATAAATTCCCTAAATCGATAAAACAAAACCAATTTATCAGATGATAAATCAGAGGTAAGATTAGTATGTATTAGAAGTCAAACATTTATTTATAATAAATAATAAATAAATAAATACAATTAATTATGTTGAATTTTTAAAATAAAAAACAATTATTAAAACAAAAGTTTTTATTTTTTGACGTACAATTCGAATTTGCATTGAAAAGTACGCGTTCCCATTTAAAAATCTCGATTTCAATGAATTTCCGGTCTAAAAAAAACATATTTCCGATCCTTTCCGAAAATTTTAGATATCACAAATCGATAGAACACCTCCGACTTAGCTAATAATTTTTTTTTTTTTTGTTATTTTAGAACGACGATATTATTGACAACTTCTCTTTAAAAAGCTGAAACGCATGGTCTGGACCACTCTGTATATAAAATTTTCTTCGAAATACTGTCAGATGCATATACTACCGAATAATAACTCAATTCAAACTTAATAATTCGTTTTTTGCAATAACTCTTCTTGAGCTTTTTGAAAGTTCTTATTTCCTTCGTCATGACATCAACCTCCTCATGTTCCTCATTTAATTTAAAATAAATATTCTATAAGTATATGTACTTAAGTACTTATTCTTCTATAACAGTACATATACGTATTTTGTTGAATAATTTTTTTGTATATTTGAAATTATTAATGATACAGGTCCTTTTTAGCACATTTCAAAAAAAAAAATTTTGAAAAAATGTGCTTATTAGTTTCACTCTTTCCGTCCGTCCGTTTGTTTACAAAACTTTTACACCGTTAAAGATAGAGAAAATATAATGTAGGTCTCATAAAAAAACTAATTTTGTGGAACAACTTTTTCATGTAGCCCCATCTATCAAGGAACTACAGCCCCTCAAACTTAAAAAAAGCCCTATTTTTAAATGCGTATATTTCATGTTCTGCTTAACATATTTTCAATCTGAAAACGCCATTCGACCGGAAACTTTTTTACCTTTGTAAATCAATAACTATCAAAATTATATATATTTTTTTAAATTTAGTATTTAAATTTACCGTTATGTGAAAATCAAATTTTGGATGATTTTTCTACCTTCAAAAAAGAACTTTTAGAATTACTTAGTGTAAGTTTCTTCAGAAAATTTTTTTGAATCACCCCCCTAGCTAATAAACAGCTATATTAGAGCTCAAAAACAGAAAATTTGCTATATTTAAACACCTGTAACTTAGGCACCTGAACACACATTTTTTCGGCAAGACAAGAAAATTAAAGCTCCGGTAATATATTTTTATGTGTATTAATGATTTATTTTAATTGTGTGGGTTCCAAAGTTACAGCTATTTTCAGATGATATATCTCAGGCTCTGCGTAGTAGTTTTACAATCTAAAAACACTAGAAGACCGAAAATTTTCTTGCCTCTATAAAACAATATCAAAATTATGCAATATTATGTAATTTACTATTTAAATTTACCGTTAAGTATGCGAAAACCAAATTTTGCATGATATTTCTTTTGAGATAGGAACTTGAAATTTTGAAACATGAAAGAACTTTTGAATTATAAGTTTCCTTAAAAATTTTTTTTGTACCACCCCCTGTTAAAGACATATTAGGACTCAAAAATTGAAAATATGCTACATATTAAACATTTTTCTTCGGCAAGATATAAAAATTAAAGCTGCAGTAATATATTTTTTCGTGTAATAACGGTTTTTATTAGTTAAATATATAGGGATCCGGATTTAGAACCCCTCGAAATTGCGAAAAAGTCCTATTTTCATATTTTTTCTTATATGAAATTTTCAAATTTTGGTGCAAGTCACAATTCTAAACAGTTTGCATTATCTTTCGGAAATGTCCGCTTTTAAAAACCGTTGGTTTACATTCTGCCTTGTTTATTATAGTACTAATTTAAGTATATTATATTTATACTAATATCACTTTAAATATATAACTACAATTAATTATTTTCTTTTCTTTTAAAACATTAGTTTAATATTTAAAATAATTCAGTTTTTATTGAAAAATGTATAGAGGGTATAAGTAGTTACTTAAGTATTTCTATGAAAACTTTTGCTTCTTAAAAATATGGTACCTATATTTATCCTTAAATAGTAAAAATGGAAAGAAATTTAATTTAATAAAATCAAAGAATCTTAATATCAATTAGATTTCTTAAAATTATTTAAAATTTTCCAACCAATCTATTGGTTATCGGTTTGCTGCGAATGTTTGTTTCTCAAAATCTTGTATTTTTCAAAATTTCATTTTCTCAAAATTTAGGTTTTTTAAAATTTTGTTTTCATTTTAATTTTTTTTTTTTATTTTAATTTTAAATGAAATTGTAAAACAATTCAAATGATTATTAAGTATTTGGGACTTTATTTCTTAAATTAACTATGGAGGAATCTCCTATAAACATATATTGTGGAAAAACCTTATAACCCTGATTTTGTAACTAACTGTGAAAATTCTATCTATAATCCTTTTTTTACGTACATATGTATTTCCACAATAAGGAATTTTAATTCATTTAAAATAGTGAAGGTTTCTGCCTCCAAACTGCCGCTAAATATATTATTGAAACCCTGATTTTGTAACCAACTATATAAAATCCCTCCAATTTTTTTTTTTTTTTGATAAATGTTTGAAAAGTATTTAAAATAACTTAAAAATAAAAGCATTGAAAATAGTGAGGATGGAGGGTTGCAGCAAAAACATTTTTATGTATCTTCTGACAAGAAAGAAATTTAACAAGATTTACAAAAAAAAACGAGATTTTGAGAAAAAGTGATTTTGAGGAAATGAGATTTTGAAAAAACTGGATTTTGAGATATGAGCATTTCGAAACACGCCCATTGCGTTATACATACTTAACCTTTTTTTTTATATAAGTATACATATTTATATTATCATCTATATAGGTAATATTTTACAATTAGGTTTTAAAAGTATACATATATACTATATAAAATTTAATCCTAGATCCTTTTCTGTTAATATAATTATTAGCATTAAAAAAAATGATCCTTTTTTTTTGTTCATCTTTTTTTAAATTTAGAAAATTTAATTAATTTATTTAAGTATAAAAAAAATTACTTAAAAATTAAAATTTTTATCGTTTTCACAATAATAATTAAGTACTTAGTGAAAATAGTTATATAGTTAGGTAGTTATCAAATTTTCCGTATATGCACTTTATACAGGGTTTTCCAATTTGAGCGATATGATTTCTTTTAAAAAAAAAACACATTAATTGTTAAGGAAATTCAAATATTTTTTATTTAATGTGAAGTAAAATCGATACAGTTAAGTTCTGAATAAAACGTCATTCAAATGGCCTCCACGACTTCTTTTGCAGGAACGAATTCGATGAACCCAATTTTCGAGCACTTTTTCTACTAAATCAAGTCGTACTTATGTCATAAGAAAACTGTTGATACCCTATACTTAAAAAAAATGTAATAAGTGCAACTTAATCCAAACCAAAAAAAAAGTTTCATTGCCCATTGGTAATTTTAATTTGTATAAAATGCAAAGCTGTAAAGTATACTTGTAAAAGTACTGTTTTACTTATGTTACATGTCGATTAAATGGTAAAAGTTTTTAGATAGTCCAACACCTACAAAACTAACTACTAGAATAAATTCAACAAATGCTCTAAGTACTTGTTAGCTAAGCTACTATTAACACAAATACAAGCCTAAAAGTTTATTATGTAATTTCTCTAAGCATTCACGTTCCTTAAAAATCGAATCTATCTTAATCTCAAAACAAGAATGGATAGATAATCTTGATGTACGGAAGTTGAAGATTACGAAGAAAGGAGGTAACAAGGTAGGTCGAAATAAGCTAAAAAATGTTCTGGAAATGTGTTATATTTTAACGGTTTCCAAGAGAACAGTATTTAAATTGTTTTCGTTAAGTTTTCAAAAACATAATATCTTGGTAACTGTACAACATTCGTTTAGGATAGATATACATCTGAAACTATGAGCTTTTATAGTAATAAGTACTTATCTTAAATTTTTGTTTAGCTTTCACAGTTAAATAGTAATAAGTAAGATTTTAAAGTCGAAAAATATTAATATTTTTAAATTTTTTTTTCAAATAACGGTATTTTTATACCCTACACCTAAAGATATTAACTTTGGTATGGTGTTTGTAACCACCAAAAGGAAGCGAGTTAGATATGGACATGTATATATATTCTGAATCAGGATCACCTCCTGAGTTGATTTAGCGATGTCCGTCCGTCCGTACGCACGATAACTCAAAAAATAATGATGCTATTTTGATGAAATTTATACTGTAGGTTAACAATGACTAAAGTAAGGCGGGAATTGCAAATGGGCGAAATGGGACCATGGGTTCGGTAGAATTCCCAAAACCGAATACGCATAGTTATCTTCGAAATTAATAAAGATAGAAACTTAAAATTTTGTACGAAGGTGTGTTTTCCTGAATCCCTGATATCTTCAAAATTTGAGATGAATTGGAATGGTTGTTAGGGTACCTCCCACACAACTACCAAGACCTAACAAGCATATCTTCGAATTTAATAAAGATAGAAACCTAAAATTTTGCACAAAGGTTGTAAAAATATTTATTTTTTTATCTTATATTAAATATCTAACTAAAATAACTTATGGATTTTTAATTTAATTTGAATTCTTGAGGTGTAGGGTATAAATAAGTCGGTTGCATCCACTTACTGTTACATTTATTTGTTTTAAATAAAAATCGTAATGAGCTTAAGTATAACAATATATAAGCGTTAAACTTTCAACAACTTATCTTTCTAAACGTTTAAAATATACCTAGTTACTTTGGGAACAGTTTTTTTTTTTTTTTTGCTTTTTCTGACCTATTCTATTACCTCGTTTCTTCGTGATCTTTGACTTCCGAACACCTTGTATACAATCTAAGATATTTCTTATTCCTAGAATTGTTGACTTTGAATTTTTATAGTGAATAACTTAGAATACGAGTAGATTCAATAGGAAAAACAAAATATGACTAATAAGAGGACAAAATAAAATAAAAACAATAATACCCTTTAGCAAAATTGTCCTTTAAAATAAAACCAAACAAAACAAAAAAACTAAAACAATAAAATAATAAAAAAAGGATCAGAAAAATATTTTAATTGAATACAAAGAACCAAAAAAATAAATAAAATTTTGGATTTTCCATTAAAAATTCTAATATTACCCATATATATACGTAATTCTAAAATATTACCCATATATATACGTATATAAAACTACATATGTATATATGTATATAAAACTACAAATGGTATTTTTTTATTACATATACTTATACATATATACAAATAAGTAAATGTACCTACACTTAAATTCTAGTTAAAAACTACTTACTAAGCTATAAACATATATGTATGTAGTTACATAGTTATGTGTGTTGGCGGTAAATTTTTTTTTTTAAATAAAATATCCTTATTTCGAGTGAAACAACAATAAAAAAAAAAATGTTTTTGTACGCAATATCTAGGATAAAAAAAAAACAACAACAAAACATTTATTTTCTATTTTTGTAAACAAAAGAAAAACATTTTTTTTTTCTCTGAATCTGACAATTAAAATGGAAAATTTTTATTTTTTCTTTCTATTAAACATTTTTTTTTTTTTATAAAATATCTTCAATTATAACTAATGACAAAGGTAAACAATTAAAATATCTAAAGGAATAAAAAAAAGGAAATCATTTTATAAAATTTTTCATTTTAAAAATATTAATTTTTATTGTTAAGATAAGTAATTTGCAAAATAATAACGGACAATTATAAAAATTCCACAGTAAAGGTATAAGTATTGACAATTTTATGACAATTATCAAGAATCATTTCAATTTGTATTTATGAAATTGCATAAAAATTCTAGGAATATGAAATTCAACAATACAATCTAAATTTATTCATCCGTAATTTTAAACATTAACAATAAAAAAATAATGATTTTCTGTATAACTACAAGGTACTTTAAGAAAGTTTCAATTTAGTAATGGCTTTTTTTTTATTCTTGATATCGAGTCCGTACAATATTGATCATTGACGCGCACTTCCTGTAAGTGCATTTTCTTTAAAAGCGCACCGTTATATGTGGTACATTTTTAAAGATATCACGTCAAGCATCGACAAAAAAGTATGTAATTCATTTAAATATGTATAGGAGAATCGTTTTAGTTGAGGGTTGGAAGAAAAATTTCGTTACGTCATTCGTCGTCATTTTAATTTTATTAAGTTAATGGTTCTAATAAGCAATGACTGACAATAATAGAAGACAGTCAAAAAAAGAAAATTATTAGAGAACATATAGGGTCTCATACATAAGTTTCTTCGTGTAACTCAATATAATATACATAATATTTTTTTACAAATATTTTACATAGGTCTATGTATACAACAGAAAATAAATGTCATCTAAAATTTTTTTATATTTACAAAGAAATAAAATATTTCAAACTATACTTGTGAGATTATTCTTTTGTTTGTCCCTATACGGCAGATTTATATCTTTGAAAAGACACGAAGAAAATCTAAACACGTCCATTCCGACTGTGTGGAATTTTTACCTCCTAAAATCGTACCTACCTTCCTCCGTACCAAGAATAATATAGATTTAGTGCACTAACTGGAAAGCAATATAATTGGTCAGAAGTGAGGAAATTAAGCATTATTATATATATATATATATAGTAAGTATTAATGTTTAAATATAAGAAGTGTCTAAAACTCTTTAAATTAAAATATCCTCGATTCAAACCTCGATCAGATCATGTCCAATACTAGTAATTTATATCATAATAAATTGATAGATAGATAAAGCAAATATTTTGTTTTTCATAATTTTATACAATATAGCTTCAGCTTCAAACAATATAGTTTAGGTTTAGGAAAAATAATGATTTAAGAAACTATAGCCTAATCCAATATAAATTATAAGCGATTTAGTGTATGATCTGTACATATGCTTCTTATACAAGTAGAATGAAACAAAAAAAAAAAATACACTGTTAAAAATGTTAATGGTACATAGAGTAAAAATAATTTCCTTAAAAATTTAAAATTACGTATTTCTCCCCTCAGTAAAATACCAGTAGACTTGTCAATCTTCTAAAAATTTTTAATAAATTTAAAATCGATTTGTATCCTTGAAAACTATTATTGTAATTTTTAAAATACTTATTGATTGGTACGGAAAATTCAAGCATTCATTTATTCAAATATTCATTAATTTTCAATTTAATCATATGGGGGTTATAATTATAATGTATAACAATTAGAACTCCTAATAATCAAAAAAGAGTAGTTTGACAAAATAAATTTAAATTTTACAAGCTGGAAATTTAAACTTGTAGAAATCTTATGATAATTAGCTGGATTTCTGTAATCAGAAAACTTCAATAATTATTACTTTGCTGCAATCTCTGTAGAAGAGAACACAAATAAGTATTTTAACTCAATCTAAGGAGTGAGGATCATTTTATATAATTAATTTGAGCATACTTTTGAGTATATTTTAACAATAACAAAATTGAGTACAACTCTTAGTTATAAGTACAAAAAAGTTTTGAATAATTTACGCATCATAACTTAAAATATAATTTAATTATTACTTAATTTAAAACTCTATCATAAAATAAAATTAATTAATATTTGCACAATTATTTGTTATTGCAAATTTTTGATAAATATTTTGATTAAATTATCAATTTTTCAATTTTGCAGATAACAAAATTAAAAATCAATGAATAACAAAGAAAAGATAATAAAAACAAAATTTTATAGAAATATTTATTAAAAGTATTCATAGATGACCAGAAATAAAGCCCTAAGAAATAAGACCGAATCTTATTTAAGTGGGAACAAAATTGAAATCGCGATTTCTTTAAATTCGCGTTTATTATCACTGAAACTGTAAAACCGAATTGGTCTTATTTCCGTTTTATAAATATTTTGTTTTTTTAACTGTTTTCAACCAAAAAATTTTGTTTGTAATTTACACTAATTCTAAAAAATTCATGTGTGGTTTGGGATTGTCTACCAATGTTTGTTATTATCGTCATTTCAAAATATTTTAGGATTAAAGCTGTTTTAAAAATTTTGATAGTTATTTAGGGAATTGAAAGTTTCCCGAAATTGAGGTTTGTAATATATTTGACATATGTAAATATCTTGACTGCTTATACCAGAAGTATCATAAAGTAATTATTATAAGTTCATCATCAATCCATTGATTGTTATTTCTCTTTTTGAAAAATGCTTCTGTATACGAGGCCTTATCTATTTTCGTCATTAATTTCGATCAAAATTTTTTGAAAACATATCGTGACAATTATAAGAATTGTCAAGAGTTGGCTTATTACTTATATACTTATACTTAGAGTACACTTTTTCTAGAATAATTATGTATATTATTTTAGTATAAAACCGTAAGTTATTGAGTATAATAAAAGTGTAATATAAAATAAAATTCGATTTAGAATTTCGGTTTCGACTTTATTTAATTTTAAACCAGTAAATACCGAATTTGGAAAAATCGTGAGATTTCGGCTTTATTTTCTTTTCAATGTGGACATATGACAATTTGATATTACATTTTGGGACATTATTTGCTGACATCGTACTTTTAATTGTTTTTTAAAAGAGTTTTACAGCAAATAAATTTATGTTGAGTATATAATTTTGAATTACAAAAATTCTGTATAAAAAATCGAACAAAAATATTTATTTTAGTTTTCGTAAAATTTCTGAAAGAAACGTAAATAAGAGTAAATTATACATGTGCTTTTTCTATAATAAATAGTGTAAAGCTCCTAGTCAACCAATAATTCAAATATAGCGTATAATTTTTTCTTTTTTTTTTACAGAAATTAAAAAATATCTTACTTTGTAACTCAGAACTTTGTAAAGCTATTACTTAAGTATGACACTTTTTTTTTTTTACATTTTTACTTGTAATGTAAGAAAAGTGAGATATTGTCAAATTTTGATTGGTGTGAAGAGAAAATGTAATAAAAATGTATAAATGTCATGTTTAATATATTAATGTCATTTTTAATGCATTGTATTTTAACTTACATTTTTCGGCCTGAAATAATTTTTTTTTTTTTGACATTTGCAACTTAATTTTAAAAAATCACCTGTTAATTTGAATAATCAGTTGATATTTAAAAAAATATGGATAGTAATCTGTTGATAGCAATAAATTTAAATAAAATAATAGTTGAAAATAATAATGGTTGATATAATGCATACATAATACATATACTCATTTCTTTTCAATACGTATTGGCCCTGATTTCGATATAGTCATATCACTTTCATTTTTTATGAAAAACAAAATTTTTGATTTCGATAGTCATAAAAAATGAAAAAAATCATAAAAAATGAAAAGAAGCTGATTTTGATAGTCATATTTTATGAACATACTCATTTAAAACGTCAAATCTTCTCAAATTTTCTCATTTTGAAATTGTTAAATGAGTGCTTGTAAAAATGGATTTAGAAAAAAATTATAAAGTATTTTATTTATATTTATGTGAATATAAGCATTTTTATAAGTAACCTATGACTATACGATAGCATAGGTTGCAAGAAAGCCCATTAATTTGTGAATTAGAAGTCGTTCTGACATGTTTAAAAAAAAGGTAAGTATTCAGTACTCACCGATGTTGTAGTAAAATTTAAATAAGTATCATAAAAAAAAAAATAAAAAAGTTCAACTTTTAAGCCCGCCCCAAAAAACAGAACCCAAAAACTAAGGAACCACTTTTCGGAAATTTTTTTAATTTTTTGCTTTTTTTCTATTACAGTATTGGGAACTACGTGTTTTAAATCTTAATGTTTTACTTATAGCTTTTCTTTGTATAGTCAAAACCTCAAAATAAGAAAGTATTGCCGGTTTAAAAAATAATATAAATCTTTTTAATTTTAAATTCCATTTCATTTTGCCCGACTATCGAAATCGCAAAAAATTATTAAAATGAAATGAAAAGTTTCATTTTCATTTTTATGAAATGACTATCGAAATCAGGGCCATTGTATATACTGTCCCTTTTATACGCAGTTGACAGTTTAATATAATTTTTAATCCATTAGAAAAGAAAAAATAAAGAGAAGTGTCATATTCACTTAACTGAAAATTATACAAAATCAAAATTTAAAAAAAAAAACAAAAAAAAGAAGAATTTTGATACGATTCAAATAAATTTTTAATTATTAAAGATTGTCATTATTTAAATAAAATATTCTAAAATAAATATTTAAAAAACAAAAATATGATGAAAAGATGGTGACATACTTTAATATTGATAAATATATTTATATGTAGTTTTTAATAATATAGCTTATTATTATCAATATCAATAATAGGTTAATAAAATGGATTTTACTAAATCTACGTTTACGCTACTTTAAAAGAAATCAATTTTAAGAAAATTTGTATAGTTATCAAGAAATAAATGACAAGAAACACGAAAAGATAAAAAACATGAGAATTTATCATAATTATTTATACACATATATATACAAAGTGAAGCAAATGAAGTTAAATACTTAGGCGTGCATTTTGGAAAAAAATTCACTTGGAAAAGGCACACATTGAAACGAAAACGGATCAACTTCTTGAGAATATTGTTCGTTAAATCTGAAATTCAAAATATTCGATTTTAAAACCAATCTGAACTTACAGATTCCAATTTATTATGAAAATTAGCTTCAAATAGTATTACGTTTATAGAAAAAAATTCAAAAAATGCAGTCCAAAACTTTAAGAACAATCATGTTAAAAGCTCCATGAATCATGAATCCATGATACATTAAAAATAGCAACATTTATATAAAGATCTGAAAATGCCTATGGCTAAAAATGTATTGGATAAATATACAAGTAACTATATAAGTAACTAGACTTATATCAGTGCAAATCCTCTTGCTAGAAATTTACTTATAGAATCATTAACAGTGAAAATACTAAAAATGTAACGAGCAGATTGGAACTGCATATTATTGCTTTTAGCTTCAAAATTTAATAACACATTTTCGTTTTTAAAGCATTAAGTATTAAATTAATGAAATACTTAATTAGTTATTACAAATTTCTATAAAATTAAAAGGAATCAATAAGTCAGAAATGCATAATTTAAAAAAAGACAAAAAAATTATAACTACTTAAGTCTACATAAGTATTTATTTAACAGACTGAAGTGAACAGGTCTCTAAACAAAAAAAAAAAAACATTTTGCTTAAAAAAAAAATATTTTTCCTACAAAAAAAAAGATTTTTAATCTTTAAGTCTTCAGTCTTAAAAAATACTTTCTTTTTAATTAGCACATCTTCAAAACAATTAAAAAAAAATGTGCCTATTAGTTTCACTCTGTCGGTCGGTTCATGTATATTTACAAAACTTCCACATCATTTGAAATAGAAATGAAATGAAATTTTATTTACGGACATCGCAAAAAAAAATTATTTTGTGGAACAACTTTTCTCCTGTAGAGCGAGCCGTTAAGGTAAACCAGATACAGAGCTACAGCCCTGCAAAGTTCGAAAAGTCCTATATTTAAATTGTTTTATAAAACAAGTTCTATAAGATATATCTTCAATCTGGAAACGCCAATGACAGTTTCTTTTATTAGCTTTACAAAGTGCAAAATAGAGCAATTCGTCTAATAAACGATCCTCATGTCACCTCTCCGCTCTTTCCACTCGGTCTCTGTCGCCGAACAGGAACACCTGCCCACCCCTAAGTAGTTAAAATTCCCAGATGGCATAATTCGGCTTACGGAAATCATGTGTTCCCCAGAATTGGTGATGATTACATTTACAGCGTGCAAAGATTCCAGATGATTATTAACAACTTTGATCACAATATGCCTGCCAATTTGAAATCTATTTTCATTCCCTAACTCAACTTCCTCTGACGTACATTCAGTACGTACATTCTAAAGGTCTAAGGGTTTGACCAAAGGACTAAAGGTCGTATAACCTATTCTTTGGTCAAAAAAGGGAGGTGGTGTTTAGTGGGTTAAAGTTAAAATAAAAATTAGTATATAAGTAACTATAGCTTATAATTAATAACATATTGAAATATATAATAATATAATAATAAAAAGAATAATTCTTGTATAAGTATAAGATGGTGTAGGAATAAAAGAAAAATTTACGTCTCATAATCTTGTGCAGTAGCTACAGCCGGGTAATCAACGGCTTACTGAAATTAATGATTCGAAAAACTGAAGCTTAATCAAATATGAATAATAAATGACTAAGTGCACCATGATTCGCATAAGAGTAGAAAGGCAAAACAAAATGTTCAATTTTATTTCTGTTAACAACTTTTCTTAATCTCATAAGGGCTATTCGTTAAAATTGGCGAAAGTCTGCCTTGTTTTTCTGAATATTTTCTAACAAATTTTTGTAACGATTCAATATCTATACTTTACTAATCTACTCTTTACACAAAACTTATTATGAAATAATTTTTAAATTTTGAAAATGTGCTTTTTTTCAAATCTCTTGATTTTTTCATTACTTGTTTAATTAATACAGCGCAAGTTCAAATTTTTCTAGATTTCAATTGTCTACAACTACTTTATATGTAAGTATATATTTTAGCAATAACTATAACACATTAGAAAAGAAGTTTATACTCTATTATCTACTAAGTAATTGAAAAAAATGAAGAAAAACTAAAAAGCAATAAGTTATATGGTCACTGCAAAATAAGAAAAAAAATAAAAACATTTACAATTAAATAGCAAAAAAAAAAGTTTAAAAATTAATTTAATTTTTTTTTTTTTGTTTTTGACCCCACAGTGATTTTGACACAAACCTTTTACCACCTATCGAAATTTAACTCAGTTTTAATACACAAAAAAAATATACTTACATACACATACATATCAATATTTATATGATATGTACGAAGAACTTTTCAATTATCTAATGTTAATCTTAATTTACCGCGTGTTAAAAATTTTTTTTTTTTTTTTTTTTCGTCAAAACATAAATTAAAAAAAAAAAAAAATTAAAAAAAAAAAAAATCGAATATTGCAAAAAAAATTTTAAAAATAATTTTTCATGTTTAAAAGTGTTTAAAAAGCATTTCATTTAATTAAGTGTACCTACTTTGTATTGTAGTGAAAGTGTTAAGATATTCATTTTATCCAGAAGAAAATAAAATTAAAAAAAAAAAAAACAAAAACAAGAAAAAGAAAGTAAAACATGAAATTTTAATAAAAATTAAGTTATAAATAATTTTATTGTACCTTTTTTAATAATCAAAATCATAATATAATAAATGTACTAACATTAACAAAAAACAAAAAAAAAAAAAAATTATGTAATCAACTTAAGTATATACAGGGTGTCCGAAACTCAAAGGTCAAGAAGAACGAAGGTTAATAGTGAAGCAAACAGAGAGGAGTTAACAGAGAAATTCATAACAAGCAAAAACTTGTCCTAGAGGGAGAGGGGGAGCGGTCTATTTCTAACGGTTTCGTTATCTCGGAGGGGGGGTAATTACCAAGAAATTATATTATTTTTATGTATCAATATTGATAATAATTTTTTTAACAAAATTTCAATTAAGTACATGGTTATATTTATATAATTATCTCGAAAACTGTAAAATATAAAAGAAAAATATATTAACTTAAATTGAAGCTACGGAATTGGTAATATTGAAAATGAAATAACATTAATAGCGGTTTTTTATGCATAAATTACAGTTAAGTATTTTATAAAAACAGTGAAAAATATCAATATTTTTCGTATTTAAAACCTTGTAATTTTTCAACTATACTTATGAAAGATAAATAAAATCTTCTATGTTATACAGGTGCAAAGATGTTGTTACTTCTTTAAAAAGTTAACAAAATTACTTTGATGGCCGTTATCTCGGAAATCGTTAGAAATAGACACCCTTGCAGAACAGTTTTTAGCTTATTATGAATTTCTCTATCACCTTCGTTCTTCGTGACCTTTCAATTTCAAACATCCTGTATAATATAACTATAAAAGAAAAAAAAAATTAATATTAATCTTTTCTTTAGTTTACTTTTATTCATATGTATATAATATATACGTATATATGTATGATGGAAAAATTAAAAAAAAAAGAAAATTTTTCTTTTTTATTTATACTTAAATAAATGTTTTGAAAATATTTTTAAAATGCAATAAAAATTATTTGCATTGTTAAAAAAAAACTTTTCCCTTTTATTTTTTTTACAATAAAAACAGTAGAAAATTCACTGAATACAACACTTATACATAATATATGTATTATATGTATATATAACAATATAACATTATGTATTTTATGTTAAATGTTCCTTTTTTTTCCATCAGCACCATTTATTATATATGTTCATTTAGTTATAAAAAATTATTAATAGCGAGTTTTATTTAAATAAGATTGATGGGATTACAGTTATTTCGATGAAAGTTACTCATAATTAAGAGTTTTTTAATGCAAGAGCAGATATTTACTTATATTTAAAACTGTGAAAAATACAAATTATTCTAACAAAGTAAGTATCTAGATAGATTAAAAAAAGAGCAAATATGAAAACTTAATTTAACGTGCGTAGCTATACAGGATGTCTGGAAGTTGAAGATCATGAAGAGGTGATAGGAAAAGTCGAAAATAAAAAATTGTTTCGGAAGCGGCGTTTTATTTAAACGGTTTCAGAGATTTTCCTAAAAAATGTTTACCAAAATTTCAATGAAACTTCAGGTAACTACATAATATTTAATTTTTTCGAAAATGGTAAAGGTTAAATTAGGTTAAAGTGATTGCCGGAGGATACACTTATACCGTATTTAGCCCATAGTGACACCACATATAAACTTTTCTATCCCACTCGTTAGAAGCTTGTACTTCTAACGAGTGGGATAGAAAAGAAGCTTGTACTGGCTTTTTGTAAAACGAAGAATGCTCTTCAAATTTTTACCTGTTAGATTACTGATGTTGTTGAACAACTATTGTCCCAAATGGGTGTTTCTTTTTGCCAACAAGGCTGGGCATGTGCAAAGAAAATGAAAAGCCGTTTCCTTCTCTTCTTTAGCTTTGCAATCCCTACAGTAGTAGTTTGCAGATAAGCCAATTCTTTTCTTTTGATATGCTTCCTTACGAGACAGAGCCGGTCATTATATTCATTGCCATTCCAATATCTATCATTTTAATTATTTTGATCATTACAAAAAATTTTCAAAAAATATAGTAATTTCAAAAAAAAAAAAAACAATATTTTTCGATTTTAAAAGCTTATAAGTTATAACTATATATTACAACTGTGGAAGCTAGAAAAAATTTAAGATATTAGTATAAAATTTTAGTATACAAGTTTCAGTCATGTATCGATACACAAACGAATCGTGTATGTTATACAGAGGAAGATATTGCTTATAGTGTTTCTAAAAACTTAACGAAAACAATTTGAAGGCCGTTATCTTGGAAATCTTTCAAAATAATCTTTGGAACGGATCTTTAGAACACTTTTTACCTTTTTTCGATCTGCTCTATCACCTTCTATCGTCGTAATCTTCAAGTTGCGGACACTCTCTATATATTTGAAATAATAGAAATCACTTTTATTATGTGAAATTTTAAAAAAATTTACAACTAATGTTTATTTATGTATGTCGAATCTTTCAAATATATTTGCTTTTAAAGCATTATTGGGATGAACATAAATTAAAAAAAAATTCTACTAAGATTATTATAAGATTTTTAAATCTTAATTTACTTATCTTAATTGTTTGCGAATTCTTAAAACCTTAAGTATATATTATATTATTTATATAATTCTTAAAACCTTAAGTAAAACATTAAGTATGTCGCAACGTGTAGTGCAGTACGACTCAGAGAATCTGGGTGGTTTGCTATTAAACCATATGGCGAAAAGTTAAACATAACCTTCTTGTGGGTGCCTGGGCATAGTAATATTGAAGGAAATGAAAAAGCTGACGAACTAACAAAGAAAGGAGTTACTCAGAACACTAACACTCCGGAAAGAGTCAGTTGTCCAATTAGTACCGTTAAGGAACCCATCTTTTCTTTGTATATAGCGAAATCACAAAATAGGTGGAGTAATCTGAGCAATTGCACCATATCTAGAACATTGTGGCCCACATACAACAAAAGGAGATCAAATGAGTTGATATCCAAATCTCGCACAGACATAGCCAGACTAGTGGTAATCATCACAGGCCACTGGCCAGTGGACACGCATGCAGCCAAATTAGGAATCCCACACAATACCTCCCGCAGGAGTTGCAAAGAAGCAAATGAAAGTGAGAATCTGGAGCACTTTCTTTGCAGATGTCCGGCCCTAGCTTCTCTCACTCGGTAAACCGTTCTTCTACAACCTCAGCGAGCTTTCCAAACACAAAATCAAAGAACTGATTTTGTATCTGAACCGCTCGGGTTGGATATAAAACTGCAAACAATCTAAAAACACAGGTCACGTGAGTGCAGTGGTATCAAAATGGCGCAATCTAGTGCTAATTGAGGCCTTCACGCAGCATCGCGAAGGTCACCACCCTACCTACCTACCTAAGAATAATTTAAAAGAATATTTCAACAGCTTTTTATAAAAAATATTAAACCATAACTGCATACTTATATTTTTTAGTTACTTATTATTTATTAAAAAAATGTGTAATTTGGTTGCTTTGAAGAAAAACACTTTCTTTATAAGTATAAGTATGTTAAATTTTATTGTCAATACTTACAGATATATTAATTCTTGCAGGATGTTTTAAGTTTTAAGTTTTGAAATAAAAAAAAAAACAAGTTTAAGTACTTATGTACTTTTTTATTTTTATTATTATATGATTGCTTTAATATTATCCGATTATATTTTTTCTCCTCTATTACAAATTAGCAAATGCAAATGCATAAAATTATAGTATTAAATTCTTGAAACCGGAAAAAGAGAATTAATAAAGATTATTTATATATAAGTATACGTGGAATTGCCATATAATATTCGAACAGGACGATTTTTTTTTTTTGTTTCTTTAAATCAAATTTATATTTTAATAATTCAAAATAAGTATAAAGAAATAAATAAAAACATAATAAAAAAAAATAGTTAAATCCTTTATGATAGCATGCAGAATATGATCAGCACTGAGTAATATCAACTAGGTCTTTGGCCTACTTTAGACCTTTGACCTACTTATTTTGGTATAGGCGTACTTACTAAAGCAGTCCTACGTTCCATGTACTACATTTTAATAAGTATAATTAGTTAGTTATTTAAGAGTTTCGTGCATTTTTCTGCATTAAGGATATTTTAAATTTTTGAACAATCTTAAATTTTTAGAACTAAAATAAACACGTCATTTATAACAGTGATACAGGAAGCATATTTTAGTGCATATTTTTAGTACGTGATTTATAATGAAAATCAATATTTAGTCCTCAAAGAAAATAACAATTCTTAAAGTTTTGAACCATTATAGTTAGTAGCATCTTATAAAAACCAATTTTACAAGGTAATATTTAAAAGGCATTTATTAAATTTATAAATGGCAAATATTAAAAGAAAATAAAATAATTAATATCTACTCTAAAAATCTACATAAGAACACTTTTTAAGTTATAAGTATGAATGAAAATTTAAGGACATGAAATTTCGATCATGAATTTTGTTTTTTATTTTAAATATTTTTTTGTTTAAATTTTACATTTTTAATACAATTTTATAATATAAGTATTTTATGATAATTGGAATAATTTTCTTTAAAAATATACTAAGTAAATTCAAAACTCATGTATTTACTTAATAATATTTATTTCGTCCTAATAATTTTAACTTACAAATGTAAAATTTGTAAATTTTCCTTAAAAAAAAATTTATTAGAAAAAGAACTGCTTATAAAGAAGTAGGAGTTGAAGGAGGGACATTTGTTTTTTTTCTTATTTAAAGCAATTTCCCTATATGGATATTGGGTCGGTCGAATGGATAAAATTGAGCTTGAATTCAAATCTTAATTTTGTCAAACAAAAACTACACTTAATTCATAATTTTTGTTTGAAAAAATTAGATTTTAATTTAAGTTCAGCTTTAAGGTCATGCTGGCGTTGCCTTTTAACTTCACCGTCAAACTATTTTTAACATATGGAAATTAATGTAACAAAACTTCATCAATGCTGTTGTTGGCGGATGGCCTGTAACTTTTTTATAAAGTTGAAGTTGAGCAATGTTCAAAGCTGAATGCTGATCGTTGACCTACTCATATTTGGCAGTTTGATTAAATTGATATTTCTTTTTTGTGTTGTTTTATAAACAATAAAAAAAAATTTTAAATAAGTACTTAATTGTGAAAAACAATAAGTATGTATTTACTTTTTAATTCTTCACTATATAAAATATCCATTTTTAAATTTAATTAATATTGATACAAGGACACTTGACAGTTCACTGACCATTGAAGTTACGTGAACATTAGAGACTGAAGTAAAAAAAACCGCGGCCTGAAACTTTTCTAAAGTTAAAGTTACACACCAACACCAACTTTGAAGAATGGTCTTTATTATAGTGTTCGACCCAATGGATTGAGCTTGAACTTAAATCTTAATTTTTCGAAACAAAAACTATGAATTCATGTAAGTAGGTATATTTTTATACCCGTACGATAGGATCGGGTATAATAAAATTACTCCTCCGTTTGTAACACCTCGAAATAAGCGAGCTAGATATACCTTGAAAGGTATGGATCGGATCAGAAAAAAATTCTAAGACTTTTGAGCCATGTCCGTCCGTCCGTCCGTCCGTCAGCACGCTAACTCAAAAACTAAGAAAGCTAGAATCTTGAAATTTACTTGGAGTAATTTAATTCTTGGAGTAATTTGTAGGTTCCCTATTTTTTTTTGGTTGAGTTTGGACCAAATCTTAAGGTAGCTCTCGAACACCTAACTTTTAGATCCCCACATTTTTTTTGAAATAGAGCTATGAAATTTTAACTGCTGATAGATCTCACAAAAATATTAATTTTATTTTTAATAACTTTTTTTTGTAGCCCCACCCGTTACGGAGCTACAGCTCCCCAAAGGTTCAAAAAAGCTCTATATTTAAATTGTTATAGCATAAGTTGTATAAGGTATATCTTCATTTTGAAAACGCCAAACGATTACTACTTTTATTAGCTTTAAAAGTATATATACAATAAATATATATTTGTGGCATACGGTGTCTTAATTTACCGTTATGCGAAACTCAAATTTTGCAAAATTCTTTAACCCTTCTATCTTCTAAACGGTTAAAGTTGGAAACTTGAAATTTTGACAGAAGTTAGATCTTTGAAAATTAGTATGAGTCATTTCAGAAATTTTTTTTGTATCACTCTCCGTTTAGGAGCTGTAAGGGGTCAAAAACTGAAAATTTCTTATTTTGAAACACCTGTAACTTGAACACCTGTTAAAATTTTTTTGAAGTAATACACAAAAATTAAAGCTTCAACATTATACTCTTATTTCTGTTAACAACTTTTTTTAATAATGTGGGGTTACTTTATAATTGACGAAAGTGTTACTTGATTTTTTCAAATTTTCTAACAAATTTCTTTAACGAATTTTTTCCATTTTGTTTTACTCGATAATTTGAAATTGTTGAGGATATAATGCGTAGTACAACAAAATGTAAATAAATAAACAACAACGGTTGCTTGAAGAATTTTTATTTATATGATATTGATATATATACATACTTATATAATATCATGTTTATTTACATATCGTATATGTCACTGATGAATGAATGACAAGAGTATAGATGTATATTATATAGCTCCGTATTTACATATATATATATGTATTTTATTGTACTTATAACAAATTATTCTGTCAATGGAATATTTAAATATAATATAATATTTAAAATTATATTTACTATTTTGTACTAAGTAAATTTAATATACATTTACCGCTTAGTATTAAATGGTACTGTAGAATATTTGAAAAAGTTTTGGATTGATAATCGTTATGTTAAAATCTGCTTTTGAAGAATGTACATACAAACATATAGTTTGAATATATGTACAACCCATAGTTCTAGAAATTATAAAATTCACCCAAATTATTTTAAAATACTAAAATATTAAAAAAATAATATTGTGAGCAGAGTGACAGGCTGTGAACATACTAACGGTTCGTACGGGTATCTAAGAGTTGACAAAGTCAACTGTATTCTTCCTCGTTTTGTTTGAAAAAGTGAAATTTTATTTCAAAGTCAGGTTTATCCATATACGAATCACTAACTAATGCAATATCAGTATGTTACTTGTATGTTAACATATTATAGAACATTCTTTTAACACAATCAAATATTTTATACTTTATTTTCGGTATTACTTTGTCTTAATTAAAAATTAAAACAATTCACAAAGTGCCATTTTTTCTAATTTCATATTATACTAAAAACTTTCCCATACTTTGTTATAACTTTTAAGAAAATAATGCTTAAGTAACTAGTTATAATCTTTTTAAATAAAACTTAATAAGTTTTCACTTAAAAATAAAAGAAATAAAATTGAATATTAATAAAATTAACAAGTATTCCAAAAAAAAAAGATCTTTAATATACTTAAGTATACATAGGTGTAAGTAAGTATTTTAATTCTTTAAATGCTTTAAAAATTTGCTCGTGTTCTTTAAATTTTACTTAAAATAAAAATATCCTTAAGAATTTCCTTCTTATAAACAATTTTTTTTTTTTGGTTTATTCTTATGAGAATCCCATTATAATATTATTTAATTATATTTTATTATAATAAATAAATAAAAAATTAAATAAAATAAGAATGTAAAATAAATGAATGAATAAAAAAAACTTACTCTTCGTTTTTGCTTTAAGAATATAAGTATATATATGTAAATATCTATATTGTATTTTTCTTTTTTACAAACTTACATTATGTATATATGAAAGAATATAATACAGTAAACCGGCTTAAATGCTCTTACAAAAATGTTAGCAATTTTGAGCACTTATCAGAACAAAGCACTTAACCGAACTCGGATAATTGAAGCACTTATAAGTACTCGTAAGTTACTTATTTAAAATCCGTTTAACTGCCTCATAATAGAAACTTATCCATAACTAATGACATTTTCTTACAGAAAGTAGATGGTCTATTTAGGCACAAAAGTAAAATTTTAATAAAAAATTTAATATTGTGCTTTGAAAAACAGAGTGGGGCCTCGATGACCTAGTGGGTAAGAGCGTATAAAATACGCTGTAAACACCGAGGGAGTGTGGGTTCGAATCCCACGCACATATGTGGCAGAGAAATGCATTTAAAAAAAATAAAAAAAACAGAGTAGGTACTTTAACCTAACCTAACCTATGTGGCAGAGAAATGCATTAAAAAAAAATAAAAAAAACAGAGTAGGTACTTAAGAGGTTTAGGTACTTTAACGAGAAGCTCTTAAGCGAGTATATTTGTATACAAACGGTTCCTTTGAAAAACAGAGTGGGGCATCGGTGACCTAGTGGGTAAGAGCGTATAAAATACGCTGTAAACACCGAGGGAGTGTGGGTTCGAATCCCACGCACATATGTGGCATTAAAAAAAAAATTAAAAAAACAGAGTAGGTACTTAAGAGGTTTAGGTACTTTAACGAGAAGCTCTTATGCGAGTATATTTGTATGCAATTCTCAGAAAATTTTAAAATGTCAATATTTCTGGTTTCTAAAACGAAAAAGGTCCTTATCCGAAAAGTACTTAAGCGGGTTTTACTGTAATTATAACAAAACAAAAAAAAAATATTTTATAAATACACTCTTATATAAAAAAAAATATGAAAAAATATACATAATATATGTATGTATAACTACTTAATATAAATAAATATAAATAGGGATTTTTAAATTACATACGATACATACTTATACAAAGTATAAGTATATATATATATTATATACATATGTATATTATATATGTAGGTAACAGATAATAATGTAATTCTTTTAATTTTTTTCCTATAAAAAAAAAAAAAAACATTTTTTTATTTTAATAAAACGTAACGTAACATATTTTTAAAACATTTAATACAATAATAATGAAAAATAATAATACAATAATAAAAAACAAAACAAAAAAAAGAAAGAAAGAGAAAGAAAATCCAAAAAAAACATAAAAACATAAAAAATAAAAGATAAAAAAAATTAATAACTATTCCTTTTATAATTCACAATTAAGTAAGTATATATGTACATACATAATATTATATGTATATATTTATGATATGTATGTACATACGTCATATACTTATGTAGTTATAAAATGTATGTACTTAATTATAATTAAATATATATATGTAGGGTATACAATCCAAGGACACATCATTTTATCTATTCTATAGAAGTTTTTGGTTTTATTTTTATTTTTTTTTATTTTTTTTTGAACAAAAAAAAAAGGGAGATTCAAGAATAAAAATAAAAAATTAAATTTAACAAAAAAATATAGGATATTATCATATTATTTTTGTTGGGAGTTGTAACTAATTGTTGTAATTACACCCCTGAATAAAAAAAAATAAAAAAACACACACACGTGTAAGTAACAACACAATAACAAAAACAACAAATAATAAAAAGAAAATCAAAAATAATATTTTACTCTTACTTATGAGTAATATTTAATATTGTATTTATATATGTATGTATGTATATATTGCATTTAATTTTAATTTGAAATAAATTATAACTTAAGAGTCCAAGTATGCAATTATCTAATACACATTTTTTTTTTCTTTTAATACACTATACCTATGTATATGTAGATATACCTACAGCGTTAATTTTTTTCAAGTACCTATTTATTATTAATTGCAAAATGCAAAATACTTTCTTCCTTTTTCATTTATTGCAATATTTTTTTTGTTTTTCCTTTTTTTTTTATTTATTATCACTTATATGTATATTTATTTTTTAGACATAATTTTTTTTTAAACATTAACTTAATTAAAAAAAAAAAATTAATTTTATTTCTGATTTTAATTCAAAAAAAAAAAAAAGTCTCACACACACACACATTTATACACACTGTACATATTCCGATTTGAAATGTCATATTAACTAGTTATGTATAATAAAATTAACACAAATTTAATCACAATTTTAATAATTTTATATATTATATACTACTTCCGAATATATACATATACATACATATATATATATATATATAGGTGCATATGATTAAAATTAAATACATAATTTATTACATTTTAGGTTATTTCTTTTTCCTTAAACAAAATATGTTTTTTTTTTTTTTTAATTTAATTTTTTTAAACTTGTATTTAAATTTAAGTCTTTTTTTTTTTTTAGTTCATTTTATTTAAGTTATGTAAGGTAAAATTTATAAATTTGATAAAAAGATAATTAATTAAAAAAGAAATATTTTTTTCCCCCTCCTAGTCTTAGGGAGATGGTCATCTTAAAAAAAATCGATCAGATATCATGAATGATCTGTTTCATCATACATTGAAAGGGTTTTTTTTTTTTACAAAACTTACAGGAAATATAAAGTAAAATAGAATTATCATCCTAACTGTTTAATACACACAATATAATCTAAGGAGAAGAAGAATTTATTATGATATGGGAAGTTAGAATTGTAAAATTTAATAACTATTTGACATTCGTTACTATTGTATTATTGTACCGGTACTACTACATAATTTTATTTAATTAATTATTTTATCTTAAACTAAGAAACTAAAGAAGAATAGTTAAAAACTTGGAAAGAATTAAATTTTAATAATAAATTAAAGGGATTAAATTTTTCCTTTAAATTTAAATTATACATTATTTTTATTTTATTTCAAATAAAACGTTATGTTTTAATTAATTAATGGCCCATCCTTGTAAGTTAAGTATCATAAATAAGGTAACTACTTATGTATTATAATTCATAACCAGGACAATCAAAAGCATGCACCAGGATGTTTTAAGTGTTATTGAGAAATTGACTGAATATTTATCGGTTTTATGAAAAGTTATGCATTTTAAGCCCTTATTTATTTGTTAGACCATTGTTTTTTCGCAAAACTAATTTATTTATTTTCTTTTGTAAGTCACATGATCCTAAAAATGTTATTAAATTTTATTTTGATTTAGGTTTTAATGAAATGTTACCTTTTTAACTTAAATTATAAAATACGAAAATCTTCAAATTTCTAATTTTTTTGCTAAACCAATTTTATACTTCTATTTTTTATAGGTTATAAAAAGAAACGTCAAAAAAAAGTAAGCTCTATTCTTTATTTTAATTAAAAGGGGATATTTTTAGTTTTTTAAGGGCATATTTTTTGTGCATATTTACAGTTTTTAAGGGCATTATATTAAGCGTTTAAAATGGATTTTTTAGAGCATGTTTTTGATTGCCCTGTTCATAACTAATAGATATAATACAATTAATTTTGATTGACCGCATGTAATGCATTAAATAATTTCATTAAAAGCATGGCTTAAACCATTGTCCATTATCTAAACATAATTTCACCGTTCATAAAAATTGAAACCGTTAATCAAATTATTGAAATTTCCAGTTACATTTCTTTTAATTTTACATTTTATCCTTAAAATTCCTTAAAACAATACTTATTGTAGCATTTTTTTTTTATCTGTAATTATATTTTCGTGACATTTAAAAAAAAAAAAAAAAAACATTAAAAAATTTTCTAATGAATCTAATGTAAGATTTTCTAAGTTCTTCCACAAATTTGACCATTTCAAGCCTTCAAATTTATCAAATATTTTTTTTTTTTTTATTTCTTATTACTTATCAATTAAAATATAGGTTGCGCTGTGGGCAACATGTATAACAGTGTACCAGTTTAAGACACTTTACAGTTAAAATAAAAGTTTATAACGAGAAAAGAAAAATGTTGTCTGTTGCATTAAAAAAAATAAACAAATAAAAAAATTAAAATGAAATGGAAGTGGCTAAATTTACTAATATTTAATATCTATTCGAAAAAAAAGTGGTATTTTCATAATACATGTATGTAGTATGTACCTACATAAGCATGCATACATACATTTCTGATAAAAACCTAACAATAATATTCTAAAAAAAAAAAGAGACAGGGATATATAACTAAAAAATAATAATAATAATAACAATCATCATAAAACAACAATAAAAACTAAAAAAAAAAAAAAAAATCCTCTTTCTACCTATAATTTACGATTGCGATGACACGACGAAGAATAGAACCAAAAACAAAAACGAAAAAAAAAACACAACAACACAATTTTTGTATTGTGTTGAGATGTGTTTTTTCTTTTACAAGGGATTTATTTGACACTTCTTTTTTTTTTTTTTTTTATTTACTGTTATTTTGTTATTTATATAATATTTTTTTTTTTTTGTTTGTTTATTTCTTTTTTAATATTACAGTTATTATAGTGGTGGTAGTTAATGTCTGTTGTCTGATATTGAAATTGAAAATCAAAATAAGAGAGTGAAGAAAGGAAAAGAGGATTAAATGTTACACAATACATCAAAAACCATTCGTCGTAAATACAAAACAAGGAAATATATATTTTTTTTTGTTTTGTTATGAAAATTTTTTGATTAAAAAAATTTCACAAAGCACTTTATTTTGTTTTTACATTTCCTTTTTTGTATTTTATAAAAATAATTTTTTTTTTCTTTATCAAGATTTAATATTGAACCACCGACGACGTTTTAAATAAAACCGTAAGTATTTATATACATATACATATATATATATATATATATATGTACATATGTATCTAGTTAAAAAAAAACTAATCGAAGAATCCTTCTTTAATTTTTTTTTTTTGTTTTTATAAATTTGGGTTTTTTTTTTATTTATTATTATTAGATAATATTACCTTTTTTTTTAATAGTACCTAATTCACAGTTATTTTTATTAATATTTAAATGCGTTTTAAGTTTAACCGGTTTACAAATTTTTTTTTGGTAAACAAGTAGGTAGGTTTTTTTTTATTTTGCAAATTTTTAGATTTAATTATGATATTTTTTTTTTGGTTTCTTTTTTTTTAAAACGGTGGCATCTACTACTTAACACCAACTCTTTTTTTTTTTATTTTTATTTTATACCTAATTTTTTTTTTTTAATACTGTATTTTTTTTTTTTTTTTGTTTTAAATACACATCACAAAATACTATTAAATTTCAAATTTTCTTTAAAAGAATTAATAAATTATTAGGTATTAGGGATAAACGAACCGATTTTATTTTCTTTTCTAAACGATTATTAATAAAAAAAAAAAAATCTATACAATTATAATAAAATTGTAATTAATATACGATTTTTTTTTTTTTTTCTATATTTTGTTTCTACTTATTTTATTATAATTTTTTTTTTTTTTTTAAAGAGAAAAAAAAAACAGCGGTACACCAATACCGTTCATCACCGTAATTTACTCGGAACTGGCTTTTTTATTATTTCAAAAATACAAAAACAACAAAAACAGTAAAAGAAAAAAAACAGTAAAAAAAAACTGTTTGATTGTTTTGTTGTTTTTGTTTTTTTTTATTATACTGATTGTGCAGAAGTCAACAGCAGAACTTAAAATATTCCATTTGAAAGTAAAGGAAAACAACAACAATAAATTTTCCATTCAACTTTGATATTTCCATTAATTTTAAATAAACTGTTGTTGCAATGGAAATCAAATAAGAACAGTTTTTTTCTGTATGAGTTAAATAATTTTTGAGTGTTAAAAAAATTTTTACCTAAAGTATGTACATCAAATTTATGTTGTTGGATTTTGGGTATTATTGAGACAATTGAGTATGTATCAGAATGGAAAAGGAATTAGAGACATTTATGGATATTTCCAACTTTTTTGTTCAGCAATAAAGTTTCAGCATACAGCAACAGCATAGTGATGATTTTGTTTGTTGTTAGTTTTTAAATTCTAATTAATTTATTAATTGTGTCTTTACAGAATTGTTGAGTACAAACTAGGATATGTTCCTCTCAAATATCAACTCAACTCAACACATTGATTGAGTCAAGTTCATGCATATTAAAAATAAACTGAAATTGAATTGAAATATTATAATGGTGGATTTGGAACTTGGTAGAAATGACTCAAAGTAGTTCTCTGCTTTGCCAAAGCAAAGTATTCAAAAGAAACTTCTAATTAAGGTAAGATTCAATTGCGTGTTTTAAAAAAAATATTTTGTGATTTGTCAAAGTGCATGTTTCCTGTGAGATTGAACAAAAAATTAAATAGATACATACATAAGCTTTTTTGAATTTTTTATATAAAAATATTAAATTAATTATTAAAAGTCCTGAAAATAAAGCATCCAAGTGAACATTTGTCAATTCAATACTTTGCTTTCCTTTGCTTACCTTAAGTACTTTTAGTACTTAGTAAAATACCATAAAAATAATGTAAAAGAAACAAAGTGATCATTGAGTCATCATCTTAAACCACTGATATTTCAGAATAAAATTGTGATATTGAGTAAAAACTTCTGTTCATTAGGTTGAAATTGTAAAATATGGTTGAATAAATAATAATTAAATTAAATAAAATTACATATTGCCAATCATTTGTTTGAAACTTAATACTAAATAATTCAATTTCCATAACGGTGAATTAAAAGAAAATAATTTATTTCAAATTATTTTCTTACACCTCTCTCCTAATCTGTAAAATGAATTATTATATTACGGTGCGTTGACCATGGTGTAAGATGTTTTTAAAGGTATTGCTGCTGCACACCTCCCATTTTTTTCTTAGTAGCTACTCTTTTAAACCGCCTAGGTTCCAATAATTTTTGTTCTGTTATATTTTTCCTACCTATTGGTATAGTTTTTTTTTTACTTTAATTTTTGTTTTTTGCAGAAACTCCTGACTCTTTAAAATTTTAAAAACTCTACGTCTACCTTATGTCGTTCGTTATTGTTGTTAGTTTACCTGACTGCTCTGTTCTTCTACAGAGCATAAAATGAGGTGCAGTTTTGGCAATTAAATACTTCTTATTAATTTTACGCATTGTTATATTATGTTTTATGTGATATTTTATTTAATGTATGTATTCACAATAAAATATATTAAATTTTAAAATAAATTTTAATTGATTTAATGAATTTGTTAGGTCTAAAATGTTTGCTTACAGGGTACGTATATTTCCATTTTCAATCATTTCGCAAAATTAAAAAAAAAAAAAAACACCACATGGAACGATAGTAGTAAATGGAGTGGAATATTTGTTTTTCTTTACTTATTAAAAAAAAAAGAAAGTAAAAAAAAACCTAAAAATAAAACATATGTTTTCCATTTTCTTCTCTTCAAAGTTTGTTTATTTTTATTCCAGTATAATTGGCTGAGTGAAATTTTTAATTTCTGATTTCGATTTTTCGAATCGATTTAGAAATTGGTGTTACATTTTTGAGAATATTTCTCAATAAAATAATGAGTTGTTTTTATATTGTTAATTTTCATTTGTTTCCAAAATATGCAATGAGTAATTTTAATTGAAAAACCAATAACAAAAGAAATTCTTTTCTTAGACTTTTTTTTTTGCATATTGTTAGGAGGAGAGAATTTTTTTAAAAGAATATTATAAGGGAATGGAAGAGTATATTATGAATCTATATTTTGTTAGTGTTTTTTTTGCACTTTTAATGCGTACACAATTATTATGCAATATACAATTTATTTAAAATTAATAAAATAAAATAGAATATTTTTATAATATGATTTATTATTGATTATATAGATATTGATTTTAAATAAAAAATAAAATATAATATTTACCCGGTTAGAAACGGTTTTACACAAAAAAAATAGGCAATTAAGATTGGTGTAAAATAAAATTAATTTCGGACAAATGCTAGATTTGAATTCTGAATGAATTTTCTAACAAATAAAGTATTATGTAGTAATAGTAAATGGTTAAGACTTCTTTATCAGTTTAGAAAATTTTAGAATTAAAAGCATCAAAACGAGAATATCTGCGTAACTGTAATAGTCATTATTCATTCATTAATAATCAGATGATATGTTTGATTGGTTTGATACATGATTTTGTACGGTTGCATGAATATTCATGGTTGTCATTTGAAAAACATTCGTCAAGCCAATAGTTTACAAAAGACAGAGCATACACAAATTATAATATATAATTTATATAGTTAGTAAGGATGTAACAATAGCGGAAAATCAAATGAATGAGGACGGAAGGAAGCTTTTTGATTGGCTGTGCAAAAATAAATTGAAATTGAATGTATCGAAAACGTAAAGTAGGTGTGTGAATGGAAGAGAAAAAATTGTAAATATAGATATTAATAATGAAATAATAGAATGTGTTAATGATGTGATGTACCTTGATGTTTTAGTGCATAACGAATTAAAATTTAATGACCATGCTGCTAACCTGGTTCTGGCAAGAATAAGAAACATGCTCCTAAGTTTCCTGGCAAGAATAAGAAACGAAATTTCGAATAAATGTGTAAAAATGCTATATAGATAGTACTCTAATAATCCCGCATATTGATTATTGTTCGTCTATTCTATTCATTTGTAACGAAAAGAAAAGAAAAAGACTTCAATTAGTTCAAAATAGGGCAACAAGAATCATACTAATAAATAATGGGCATACATAGCGAAGAACGTTTAAAACAAATAAACTTAATGTCAATTAATCAAAGACTAAAATTCAACGCGTTAATATTTATTTTTAAGGTGAAAAATGGACAATTTACCTGTATGTATATCTCCAAAAAAAACTTGAGTTATGTTGGTGGCTATTATAATTTAAGAAATGGAGGTGATTTTAGACTTCAACTTTATAGAAGAACAAGGACGCAAAATAGCCTATTGTACAAAGGAATGCAACTTTTTAACGATTAAACAAGAGACAAACTTATATAGATTTAAAAAGCCCACTTAAATGCAATAAAATAAATAATCGAATGTAGATGTTTTTTTAATGATTTCTTATGACTATTATTAAGAGTTACGGTTGTATCTTGTGATTTTGTATACCATATATAATCATATCGGAAACTTGTCGATTATTCATATTATAACTAAACAGTTATAGTCAGTAATAGTTAGGGGTTGAATCTTAAATGTAGATTTTGCAGAAAAATTGACACTATTTCTCTACACTTATCCCAGTTTATCAAGAAAAAGGCAGAAATATCCGGGTAGTTTCTTTTTCCAAAATTTATGTAAATTCTTTGACATTTGTCTGAAGAAGCGTTCAAAGCTTCTTCTTTAGAGTGGTGTCATCGTATACGTCTACATGGAAACTTAATATCTACTCTTGCCGTATTCTCTTACGTTTTTGAAGGTTCACTGCGAACCTATAGGTCCAGTATTTACTGATGCTTGTCGTTAGCTCAGCTTTTATCAATGAAAATAAATGAAAATTGCAATTAAAGACATAAGATTCAATCTATAGTTTATATATATTTGGTTTTAATTAAATTAAATATTACCTGTATTTGATAAAGAATTATTATAGGCTATTCTTTTGATTTTTCAATCAAAAATTAATAACAAATTTTTAAAAAGTAAACAACTTTTTTACATAATGCATATTTTTTTTTTATAACATACAATATAACATATGTACCTACTTCAAAGTAATCGGCATTTTAGTTTATTTAGTTTTATTACATAATGAAAATTAAATAATATTTACCAATTACTAATACTTCTATTAGAATACAATCAGCATGCATCTACAAATTTAAAAATCTACTGGATACCAAAATATTTATGTAAATATTCAAAACTTATACTTACAAAATATAAGAATTTGTAAATAACAATTCTGTTTGAATTCTCTGTCCATTTTATACAACAATAGATTTTTTTTTCTTTTGTAAAAAAAAAAATATACTATTTACATAATTGCACCATTCTTTGAATTAATCAGCTGTTTAACATCTGATTAAACTCAAACTAAATAAATATTTTTTTATTTTAATGTAATTTTTTTAAAAATAAGATCTGTCTCATCTTAAAACAGATCTTGAAATAAAATAAAAATAAAAAATATTATTTTTTAAATACTCCAAATTTAAATTTTATATAATATATAAATTTAAATATTATAACAGAATTTTCTCTCATTAATTCCTTTAACATCAATTGATAAAAAATGCATAATGCATAAGAAAATTGAATCAATTCGATTTTGAACTATAAAGCTCGGAATTAGGATATTGAAGTTTGGAATAACTTTGAAATGGAAAAATCAGAAAATTATCACAATACCATAAACTCAATACACGGAAGGGCCGGGTCAACATGATACGCTCATTATGCACGGCATGTATACATTGCAAATTTATTGGGGCGCCATGCATTCTCAATTTAAATACATAATATGTATATATATGTTTTAAATCATACCGGTGTAATTTTTAATTTTTATGACAAACATGAATAATTTGCTTTCTTTTTTTCCGAATATAAATAATATAAAATCCACTCCTTCCAATTTTGGAAACAGCAAATGAATTAGCATCAAATTTGTTAGAATTTGATTAGGAATTGTTCGAAGCTATTCCAAGAAGAACATTATGAAGAAACTCTGATCGGCTAACGGTATAAATTTCAAAAATCTTTCTTCTTTTCCCATTTTTCACCATAAAGTACATAAATCCAATAGATGAAAGATTTGACATAATGAAAAGACACGTACAACTTTTTGCAATTTGTAACTGATTTGTCAAGGGATTTGTCAAACAAATGAGTATTTTAACCCATGGTGAATTTTTTTTTTACGAAGGATCAGTGGAAAACTTCAAACATCACAGAAGAATTACATGTGATTATTTCGAATAGTATTGGACTTTAATCAAACAAAACAACCGCCTTTAAACTAAACTTTAGATTGTGATGTTTAATACAAATATACATTTTGGTTTACGAATTACGGGATGGAAATGTATTACTATTTCTATATGATCAGTACTCTACTGAGTTTTAAATAACTTTTCTTAGACCAAGGTTGTACCAAAATTACAATAACAATACCTAATCGTATTTGACCTTTCAACTATAATATTAATATACAACCACTTAAACAAGTTGAAGATACTTATTAATTAGACAGAAGGATCACATCATTTCAAAAAAATTATCAATCATTTTATATTTTCCCACAAATTTAAAGATGAACCACAAACAAAAAATTATATAAATTTATTTAGAAAAAAACATAGCTACCTACAACTAAATAAAAAATTATATTTTATATAACAATACAAACAATGTGATCATCAGTCAATTAATAGATGCTTTCGGATCAAGCCTTTGGACCTGCATATATTTACATATCCATATCAAGAGAAACAAAAACAAAAAAATCCTTCAATCAATACTGATATAAAAATTATCCCTAAAAATGGAATTTTATTTTATCCTACTAGAATATTATTTAGGAATATTACCAGCATAACTTAAGGAAATACTCAAAAGATTATAGTTACATTGTTTTTGTGTATTTGGTATTTTCAAAAAAAAGGACATAAAAATTTGTATTTTTGGGTGCGATCATTGTGACATTAATATAATGTTTATATAAATAATTGTTATTGGCCCTCATATCATAATATACAGGATAAGATTGATAACAAGAGTATGGAAGTGTCCACGGGACACTATAATAATTAAAATGAATGCTTTGAAAGGACTATTAATTATCAATAACATATGTCCTATGTATGCATATATATGTATGATTGATTGATTAATTTTTATTGAAATAGTTAAAGGATAAATAACAATCAACTGTCAAGCAGAAATGATGATTTCCGTTCTCTTAGGCAATAGAGTTCTTTCGATTATTTATTGAATTGTAGGAGATGATATTTTTAAGTAAAAAAAAAAACTTTGTGATTTTAATGACGCAACATATAAAATTGAAAAAAAAAAAAAAAATTAAATAATTTGTGGAACTGTAAATAAATTTTACAGTTTTTTAAAGAATAAATAATTTGAAGACCAATTTTTAATTAAATTATTTTTATTACAATCTTTAGATTTAAAAAAAACAAGAATGTATGTGAGATGATTTGAGTTACTCAAGAAGATATTATGGATAAGGTGTTATCATTCCTGAAAATTTATTCTGTAGTAATTAGATAAGTAGATAGAAAACGGCTCCACATTTACAATTAGTCTAGTTTAGGCTAGTTGTGGTAGCCTGGATTAATTTTTCTTCTAATTAAATCATTGAGAGCTTCTACAAAACGTAAATCGATTTAGTCCACCTACGACAAACCAAAGAAAAAGAATTTAAGAAGAATTTCTTCAGAAATTTTCTTCTTTTTAGAACAAGAACTGGGCATTCATATAAAAGGTGAAAGATTGATTTTTTTTCCTCTTCACTTTTGCAGAAGTCATATGATGGAAGTCCCAACTTTCTAGAATGTTTGACTGATCGCACAGTGTCCCGTAAAAACTCTACCACATTACATTACGAATATTATGGCGACTTAGGGATAATAAGATACATTACACATTTACCATTACATTACCAATATTATATGGCGACTTTAGACTTAGGGATAAGAGCTATCTGGTTGACCATTTATAATCTAATATAGACTACTTCTGTTTGGCCATAAGACATATGTATTAATAGAAAATCTACTACGGTTTGTGAGTATATTGACTTATTGTTGAGGTAAACTTTTAGATGTTGTAATAAAAACTTCAAGATTCTTTTTTCTTTGGAGAATTTGAAAATATGTGCCACTTCTAGCAAAAAGTAACTATTTCCGGGCAACCAGTCAAGATAAATAACGAAGATAACTTGATCCTATATTCATTTAAAAATGAAAAGCATAGTACTGAGCTCCCCATGTTGGATTTCAAAACCTTAATGATAGCTTAACTATCGATAAGATATACATTTTTCTAGTGGAGACCACGTTCCTTATATAAGAAAATTCACTCTCTTGTTAATGTCTGCTATTTCAGCTTAAAAAATTATTCAACGTTGCTGCCGACAATAAACTATATTAATATTTAAAATTTTGACCATAGGAGAAAAAATCCAGCCGGCGATTTTATTGTGAAGTTTAGAGCCATCCGTATATATTCTAATATAATACTTATTGAAGACTCAAAAAATGGTTGTATACAAACAAATTTAGATATATAAATTTAATCCTGATGGATCGATAAATACTTACTCAAATGTTATCAAAAAAATTGCAAAACCATCATTAACAAATACTTTATACAGATAAGAAACATTATGGAAATTAACAACCTGAGAGTATAGGAACCAACCATAATAATAGGAACAAGTATAACATTCAAACCCCGGTCAGATCAAAAATAATATATAAAATATAATAAAATAATGTAAACAAAATATTAAATATATGTAATCCCACACCCCCTCGGTGTTTACAGCGTATTTTATATGCTCTTACCCACTAGGCCACCGAGGCCCCTTATATGTAATTATAATTGAATATTTGTACCGAGATGGCCTACATGACATGCTAAAGCCAAAAGGGTTCTAAAAATATCGGCAATTATTTATATCTGGATTCTGGACGATATAATATAAAAAAAAAAGTATAACAACCTGAGTACCTATTTATATAAAGTATAGATACTTTTAACATACTAAATTAAAATTGTAATCTTAAATATTAGTTGGTTAGTTTTTATTTGTTTTTTGAACTTATTGTCATCTTATAAAACTAAATTGTTGAATTTTAAATTAAAGTGTCATTTTCCCATAATGTCGATATAATTATTGACATTCTAAAATACTATTATTTCATACCTGCATTTAATTTTCATTAAAAAATCCTTTGTAAAATGTCACAATCATCAAAACTATTTTCGGGGTTCAATTATTTTATCCAAAATGAGTGAAAAAAAAATTCTTAAAAAATTATTATCATCATTTATTCTTAAAAAAAAAAAAAATATCACATTTCATAAATACATTTTTTTATTAATATTTTTTAAAACATTTAATTTAATATTTAATAAACCATAAAGAAATCAATTAATTAATAATACAAAAAGAAAAAAGAAAAGAGGAGGTGATAAAGCCTAAAAAAAAAAGTCAGACCTAAGTTAATTTGCTAAAATATTATTTTTAATGAGATTAAGATTATGATATGTGAACATATTTTAATTAAAGTTAAGGTTGCCAAAAATGTCGAAATTAATTATAGGACACTTGCACTTTTTTCATGACCTGACCAATCAAAATTTTTATTAGTTAAAAAGTAGCTTTTAAATTGAAATACAATGCATTTTTGTATATTTATATTCATAAGTACAGTTAAATTAGTATATCGTCTTTTGGAATCCTTGCAGATAGTATTGCCGTTTACTGTCAGTCAACATAAAATATTGTGTAAATTTTTCTTCCGTTACTCAATGAAGTTTTTTGTTTTAGAATTGATGCAAATGTCATAAATAAGTTGATTTTTTTTTTCAAATATTAGAAAAACTTTCAGTATAATTTCAGTACTATAGTCGTCTCCTTGCGATCTGTTCTTAAATAATTTCGTCCAAATGACTTTTTCACAACCTGAATTGATTTAAATTTACAGGCTATAATAGGTAACAGACAGATATAAGAAATAATCAAAACAAAGGCGCAAGTTTTAAAAACTTTCTTAAACAATACATCTTATACTTAAAGCATCATATACCATATTATACCATTTTTTTTTTTTTTTGTCGTCATTTAAGGGTAAAGATACGAATATGATAAGCGTGCGTTGTATACCAAAACAATTCTATATTCTTGAAATGATTAAAAAAAAAGACAAAAAAAAAGGCGCAAGTTGATTAATTTTAATCCCGTTTAATGGAGCGTAAATTTTGGGAATCAAACAAAAAAAAAAAAAAAATAACAACAAAAAGGTTAAGTAGCTTCTCAAAACAAAATAATATAGAAGAAATGATAAAGAAGAAAAGAGACAAAAAGAAAAAAAAAATGCAAAATTAAGAAAACTAAATATAATAATTGTTGAATTTAATCGTATATTCGTATATATTTTGTATCTTTCAATCATTTTCTTTTTTCCATTTTATTTTAATCTAAATTAAATCTGTCTGAAATATGGTCAAAATATTAAAATTAAGTTTTTTTTTTTTTTTTTTGACTTACTTAAAAATTTTCAAGAGTCATTTAGCAAAAAAAAAAAATATGCCAATTCAATAAGAGTTACATACATATATCATATTATATGTATGTATGTATGTTTTTGTATATAATTTTAGTTTTGTTACCATACCCTTTCATTATAAAATTGTTAAGTGTTTTTAATTTAAAGGACATGATAATGATATATTTCATATTTTTTTATTTATTTATTTATTTTTTTTTTTTGTTGGCTTGCCTTAAGATTATTTATGCATCTTATTTTTGTACTGATGTTCTACAAAAATTTTAAAAGACATTTAGAGGAACAAAAAAAAAAAAAAAACAAAACAAAACTTCAGTGTCGCCAATTTTGAAAACAAACCAATTTTCAAACTTATGTTTCTTGTGTTCTTTTTGTGATTTATGAAGTGAAGATAAATTTAAAGTGTATAATATGAATTGTTTAAGGAAATTTATGCTTTTTTAATTGAATTGGACTTACATACATACATACATACATACATATATGTACAAATAAATGAATGTTATAAAATTTGGTATACAGATTTATTCAAGTATACGCAAACAATGATCAAGTTCAAGCGCAATTAACAAATCTTTAATACAATATTATACAATATAGAGAAAAAAAAGACTATTAGATTTTAAATAAAAATATAAATTTCATTGAAAGAAGATCTTAGGTGATGATTTATTTAAAAGATATCGAAAAAATGTTAGATTCGATTAAAGACACAATGAAACTCTAACGCTTTTCGCGTATAAGCATGATAATGAAATGAATATCCTAATTAAGCAGATCTCTAATTATCTTCAGCAGAATAATAACTTAGAAATATGGAGTGATCAGTGAAATTGAAGCTATTGTATAAAGTAAAGATTAAAAATAAAATAGTTTAAATTTAATTTAAAAAAAATTTAAATTTTTAGACCAGAGACATTATTACATTATTTTTAATCAAAAATTCACATCCATTTCGAACATCAAACTAAATTTATAAAATTGGCGGTTGTTATACCTAGCATACTTGTATCTTTTGTTGTTTCTATTTTGGAAGAATTAATCGAAAAATTGTTAAATTTCTATAATGATGCGTACAAAATTCTTATAGCATTCTAATACATAACTTAATATAATTTTAATATACATAATAACTTAATAAATTACATTTTCTAGACGAATCAAGCTAAAATTTATAAACCAGTTAATTCTATTTGGTTTACCTAACAGCTAACTTTAGTACATTAGTTTGGGTAATTATTACTTTAGGTATACCAAAAACTCTGGGTGGAATAGTATGTTTTGAGCAATTTTCCACATCATCGTGCAAAATTCTACTTATAAATCATTGTTTTTTTTTTTTTTTATTGAAGAAGGCTTATCTAGCGCTTCAGCAAGCACTAGATTCTAAGTATGTAGTGTACTTTTAAAACGTAGAAAACCTATTCAGCCAGAATTGGTATTAAGTTTCCCTAGATTTATTGATTTATGATTTATTTATTTATTATTTTCCTACGATGATATCACTGTGCTGAGCATTGAAAGCTTAGCACAAGCATTGTGTTCAGCATTGAAAGCTTCTCAAGATCCATGTCAAAGAGTTCATTTAAATTTTGGAAAAAACAAATTACCAAAATATTTCCGTCTTTTCCTTAAGAGGTTAGAACAGGTGCAGGGTAACTATAGTCCATGCTCTTTATCGCATCAATTTCTCTGCAAAATCTACAGTTAAGATGCACATGCATATCTAATCCTTTAACATGTTTACCGACAGAGTGTTGTTGTGCTGCTAGTTAAATCGACTAGCCATCGCCTTCTGGTCTAACAAGTTTTGATTAGTATCCGGATTTTTCAATTTCTTAACTTGAAACACGCATATAGACCAAAAGCTAAATATAATAAGGTTTATGGTATACAAATAAGTAATTCAGTATTTTCTCCGAATGTCAACAGTAAATATATATATGCATACATATGGTTCAGTTTGCTAATTAAATACATAGTTGCAAAATTCCTATGGCGTAAAAACTTGTTTCACAAACTATAACCGTTTTATAAATGTTTCGGACGTTTTGCCTAAAGACTTTTAACAAAAAGTGACACTTTGTCAAAAGTAAATTTAATCAATAAAATATTAGTTAAACTTCATTTTAACAATTAAATTTTTAAAATAATTTGAAAATAACATGTTAATAATTTAAAATAACACTTGAAATGTTAGGATCCATCACAAACCTCCGCTAAACAAATTGAAACCCTGATTTTCAAGTAGCAAAAAATTTTAAGTATAGGTTATTTTGCCATCCGATTTTTTTTGCAAAATATAAATTTGTGGAAATTAATATTTTAATTGTATAGAATTCAACGAAAGAGAAGTTTGCAAAATATAATTTTGTAAACTGGCCTGCTCCCTTGATATTATGAATTTATTTGTTATTTAATTTCAATTTTTAATTTTATTATTTTTTCTAATTCATCTAGTAAAGCAGTTAATAAAGTATAGTTTTTTGATTAGTTTTAATATTTTATTAATTATTAAATAACTAACAGACAAAATTATCAAAAGATTCCGCATTTTTGAATAGTAACAATCTAAAGAGTTGCCAATACTTTTTTACTGCATACATATATAAAGTATGCAACATCTTTAGAAATAAGATGAAAGAATTTTAATGTACAGTTATTATAATTTCAGTGCATAATTTCTTTTATTTTAAAATATAATAAATAAACCAATTTATTTACATTAAATAAAACTTTTTCTCATACTATTTATTTCTTTTTAAAAGATTCATTCCTTTATTTTTACGTATATTGGTACTTAGACTTACATATAAAAACTTAATATTTTCCCCTCCTCATAAAATTGGGTACATACCTACCTAATCTTTATAATTAATTTTTAAAAATTGTTTTTATTATGGTGTATATTAACACAAAAGCAGTAATTTTTTTTTTTATTTCGTTTCAATATTTATAATATTCTGAACTTAAAATAAACAAAACTGAATTTCATATACTCAAATTCAACATAAACAAATATTTATTTATTTTTTTTTTTGTTTTCTTCATAACCTTAAAAACTTCATTTTGTATTCAGGTGTGCTCACAATAAAAATAAATCATCGAATTTAATATAAATCGATTCAAATTTCAATTATTATAAAAACGAACACAATTTTAATATGAAATTTTTTGTTTTGAAAAAAAATAAAAAAAAAAAAAAAATAAATAAATAAATAAAAAACGGATTAACATACAAAAAATGGCAACAAGTGATTTCTTTATTACTTTTTTTTTTTTTTGTTCTAATTTTATTTTGGAACAATAAGAAAATCCCATATACTTCAATTTTCTTTAAACGGATATGTAAATACAATACAAAGAAAAAAAATTTTGCACAATTTTATCGTTATCAATACAAAAAAAAAAACTTGTAATGGTAATACGATCCTTTATAATATTATAAAAATTGTTTCTTTTATGACACAGAAAAAAAAAAAAAAAACGTCTTAAATTTAAAATGGAATGGAAATATAAATTCATTTTTTTTTTTCCTTTTTATACAAAATAATTAAAAATAAAAAAAATTAATTTTATTTATGTTTCAATTCTATTTATTTCTAATCTTTAATAACGGTATTTAAAAATGCGTATATTGAAAGAATAACAGTTTTTATTCTCTAGATTACTGTTATATTTTTAATTTAATTTTACAGTTATAAATAAAGTGTTCGAAACTAAATAAATTGATCATATACATTATATGTACATATGTTTGGAATGAAATAATACAGTTATTACTTATTAGTAGGTACCTTTTTGTTTTTTTTTTTTTTATTAATGATAATTGATAATAACTGTATATACATTTCATTTTCCATTTGTTTCCAAAATGAGCTTTTCGGTGGTATACATACATACATATGTAGTTAGTGTGTGAAGAATAAAATTAAAAAAATATTAATTTAATTTTCGTAAATGTCTAAATAAGGATTAAGTCACTATTAAAAATGACGTAGTGGTTACATATAGTCTATATTTGTTTTAACAGATTCGGTCAAAATTGCAAACAATTATTAAATGGAACAATACCTATACCTAATCATATTAAATTTTTAGACGTATGTATGCATACATAAACAAATATAAGTTTGAAAAGTTAAAACTTAAAATTCTAAATCATCATGAAATCGTGCGTTTAATTGCACGTTTATATGTTGTTTGTTTTTTTTTTTAAAATATAATCGTATAGTAGACGTATTTAAAGTGGAATGAATACCTAATCACAATAGCTAGATATATTTAAAAAAAAAAATCAAACGGATGGCTAACAAAAAATTTAAAAAAATAGAGTTGCCATATGAAATTTAAAAAAAATTACCTTTTTTAATTTGAAGATTTTTCTTATTAAATAAGACTTTTTTTTTCTCTTAATAATATTACAGATAAGATCACTTATAGTTAAAAAAAAAAGAATGTGACTTTTCTATCGACAGATAAGGAATGGTAGGTAGAACTGTAAATTGGTTAACAGACATTTCAATAAAATCAGTTAATTTTTTTTTAACTATTTTACTTATAAATAGTAGTTATGTATATTATAAATAAATAAATAGTAGTTATGTTATGTTTTACCATTGTTATAACCGTATGAACTATGTTCAAGAATATAATAAATTTGAATTAAATCTGAAATTTTTCAAAATCATGTCGAGTCACATGCCAACAACATCTGTGAAATTTGGTTGTGCTGGTGCAACAGGTTCGAGTAGCTACCATACAATTTCTCTTTTTAAATGAAAATAACTTAGTGTCTATTGAAGCTAGGTATCTGAAATTTAGTGAACAGATGTCGAGTTACATACCAAAAACTTTTGTAAAATTTGATTGATCTAGGGCAGCCGGCAAAAGGCTTCTTGCACCTCTTGAAACATAATGAAGCTAGGAGTCTGAAATTTTACAATAGATGATAAGTTTTAAAGCTATCACTTCTATAAAATTTGGTTGTGCTGGTGCAATAGATTCGCGTAACTGCCATAAAACTCCACAATTTACATAAATATATCTCGGTAGTGAACGTCGGATCAAGTTTGTTAGAAACACGATATATTACGTTCATATGGGTATCCCAGAGTTGACACAGTTTACTCTACTGCACTACTTCCTCGTTTTTTAACTTATGTTGAAATTTTAAACTGTTTTGAACCTTAACTAAATATTGAAAACTTGAAGAAATAAAATTTTTTAAAATCATGTGTAAAAAAATTAAAAAATGTGGCATCACTATAAATAAATCTTCAATTTGTTATTTTTAAGAGTACATTTAAAATTAAAAGAAAAGTGTAATTTTCCATCATGTTACCATATGTTGCCAATTTATTACTTATGTTGACATTTTAAGCTGTTTGGAAGCTTAAAATTATTTATACAAATTTTTAAAAAATGCGACATTACTATAAATAAATTTTCACTTTGTGATTTTTGAGTTTTTTTTTGAGTTTTTTTGAACTTTAAGAGTTAAAATTAGAAGAAAACCGTAATTTTCCATAAGCTAAGAACAGTTTCTTTAATGTTAATATAAAAAAAAAAACCAAAAAAATAAAAAAACTTAAAAATTGAAGAAAATTTTCTATATATGGTTACACCTATATAATATTAAAAGATCACTATTTTGTTTTTTTTTTTTTTATTTTAACGGCCATCATCATTAATTGAATCAATTTCACTGAAACGGAACGCCGGAACTCAATTGAAAATTATTTTTTCTTCTGATTTTCCTCTTTTTTTTTCTTTTTTCATTCTGTTAATTCGTTGTTATTTTCTATTGTTGTTGTTGTTGTCTTTAAATATATTTCAGTCAGAGTCGCAAACAGATCAGAATTTATATAGATTTAGTTGAACGGTGACCGTTGGCGCGATTAGTTGAAAATTATTTTTCGAAAATATTCTTTATACACATTTACAAATACAAAAGAAGGGGGGGATTTACAAAATTTTTAAAAACAAATACAAAAAAAAAGGAAATTAATTTATTTAAAATAATAATCAAAAAGAAAAAATTAATAAATAATTTTTTTAAAAAAGAATAATTTGAACACGAAAAGAAAAACAAAAAAAAAAAAAACGAGGATTATATTAATATTAAAAATTGAATTCGAAATTAAAATAAAAAAAGAAAATTAAAATTTTCCAAAAAAAAAAAACATTCAAAAATTCAAAATTTTTACAATAAAACAATTTGTAATACAATAATTTTAAAAATTGAGAAAGAATAAATTAAGAAAATAAAAATAAACCGTATATAAATTAAAATCAAAATAATTAAAATTAATACAAAAAAAAAAAAACAAAAAAACATTAAAAATAAAAATAAAAATAATAAAATGATCAGATGATTATCCGTTATTTTATTAATCTGTACAGTTTAAATATTTTATTTGAATTTATTATTTTGTTACTGTCATTTATTTTTTTTTTACTGTTTGTCAGTAATCGTATTGTCGTCGTCTATCGTCGTTCATCTCTTTCTAGCTAATATAAGCTTAAAAGTGAAACAAAAACAAAAACAAAATACATTTAAAAAAAAAAAAAACTATAATTTAATAACTATGATTATAATTTTAATTGTTTATTATTATTATTATTATTAAATTTCAATAAAAAAATTTTGATCAAGATTTTTTATATTTTATTTATTTTTTAAATAAAATAAAGTTCAGCAGTTTAATAAAATAAACGTTCAGAAAAATGACAAATTAAATTTCGTTCTAAATATAAAATAAAATAAAAATTATTAATTTTATTTTTTTTTTTTTTTTAAATAATTAATTAATAAAAAACAAAAATAAAACAAAAAAAAAAAAAAAAGTTATTTAAATAGAAAAAAGATTGTTTTTTTTTTTTTTCTATTTAAAATTTTTTTTTTTGATTTTAAAAATGCCATCTTATGTGAAAATTAAAAATTACAATGAAAAAATTTTGTATATAAATAAAATTTTTCTTATCATTAATTTTTTATCAATAATTCAAATTTGTGTTTGTGCAACAAAAAATAATGATGAAACAAATATCATCAATAAAACAATCAATTTAATTGATAGAAATAATATATCATTAACAACAACAACAACAACAACAATAAGAACTTTAACAGATTGGAATTTATTAAATAATAATAATAATAATGATAATAATATTAATGATATTAATAAGGATTTAAATATTAAGGATCAATATCAATCATCAGTTGAAATAATATCAACAGAACATATAACACAAGCATGCATTGATAAATGTCCGCAAGAGGTAATGTAATACATTATACAGACCAAAAAAAAAAAAAAAAAAAAATCTTATTTTATGTATCAAAAATTGTATTTTATTTTATATACAAAAAATTTTTTTTTAAATTTAGAAAAAAAATAATTTTGTTTTAGCAGGTTATTTAAGAGCTTGTTTTAACATTAACATAAGTATCAAAAAATTATTGTGAATTTAAATTTTCTTTCATATTACATAAGTTTCGTTTGGTGTATTAAAAATGTGGCGTTAAACTATAAATTGAACTACACAAAATCAAATTTTTTTAAAAACATATTAGATATTTAAACAGTTTGAACTTTATTTTATATTTAACATTTAAATATGTTTTTATCATTAGAAAATTTTTTTTGAAAGTAATTTTTAAAAATTAGTTAATTACTTTTGCTCTATACTTTTGTACTACTCTGTACTTTCATACTATTCTGTACTGTTCTGGTAATTTATAAGCTTCTACACTATTTAAGTTATTAAAGCAATGAAATTTTAATTAAATGTGTTTCACAAAAAAAAAAAAAAATTTTGTAAAAGAGCCGGTTTACGTATTCCAATTCTAAACCGTTCCATTCAAAAGTTGGCAAGACTTCATTCAAAAGTTGGCAAGTTTTGTATTTACTTAAATAGTTATAAAGTAACTCATGCGTTCTACTAAATATTTTTTTCAATCAGTTTAGTGTTAAATCAAAATTTTTAATGACTCAAAATTTTTAATCAAAATTAAATATAAAAATTATTTTTTGTGAATTTGATTTTTATTCTTATCTTTAATTTAAGGTCTTTTTGCCTTGTAACTCTTAATACTCGGCTCGGAATTTATAATTTTGAAATAAATAAGAATTATTATTCCTGTCAATATTTAAGAATAATGAGTGTTTAAATGATTGATAATTTTCTACATTGTGTAAAATAATATTTTGATACTTTATATATATTTTTTAAAGGTAAAATGTAAAAATTTAAATTGAAACATGTCTAAATATATATGTACGTATGTTTTTCTTTTTTTTTTATCTAAATTAAAATTTTCTCAAAATTAAAGAAATTGTCAATTTTTGTCAATTTTTTTTGTCAAAAATTTGTCAATTGTAATTTTTGATAAATATATACAATAAAAATTTATAATAAATATTAAAAATCAGGTAAATATTTTGTTCTAAATTATTTGATTGAAATACAATAGTAAAAGAAACCACTGCTTTCAAAGGGTTAAATTTTTTTATTTGGTTTTAATTGACATTTAATTTTTATCTTGATAACTTTTTTATGCATACTTATATAATTTTTGACAATTATTTAACATCTGATCTGTTATTATTTAACATCATGTTGTTACTATGAAACAAATAAATATACATACATACATACTAATCTCAAATAAATATACATACATACATAACCAATTGTATGTTTTACAATATTTATACAAGATTAGATTAGATTAGAAAGAAACACTTAATCAGTGAACAGAACAGCAATACAGTATAGACATAATAAATTTACCAATTTAATTAGAAGTAAATATTGATCAAGGGTGTCATAACAGATTTAAACTGGCCTAAGTAAAACAGTGACAGTAGACATAATCAATTTACAGTGCTTTATAAAGAAGCTCCGAGTGAAAAATTTCCAGAAATCCGATTTAATTAGGAAAATTAAATATTAACCTAGCGTATCACAACAAGCAAAAAAAGGCCTAACTAGGACAGAAAGGACTTAATTAATTTACTATACTATATAAGAAGTTCCGAATGAAAAATCTCTACAAATCCAAATTAATTACGAGAAAATATTGATCCAGGGTATCACAACAGGCTTAAATTGGCCTTAACATATTAGAAAAAAATTGAGAAAAACCGTTATTTAAGAAAGTGTTATTGTAATTGAATCACACTCGTGCCTGTATCAACTTCTCCCTTATGCGTATCACCTCTTTTAGATATGATTTTTTACAAACGAACACACATGTTCAAATAAATAAAAATTTAATAAAAAAAACTCTTTCGTTAAATTCAAAAAAATTCCTTTGCAAAAATTATTTTTATCTAAGAAAAACAAAGATTCTTATTGTGCAATTTACAAAAAAAAACAATTTTTTTTGTACTCCAGAGTTTTATTTAAATATCATATAAAATGGTGTCTGTCAACTTTTTCCCAAAGATTTTAGTTTATACATATGTAATATGAAAAAAATTTTTTTACACAAAATTTTTTGTTTGAAAACTTTTTCTTAAATTTTTTATTATCAAAAAAATTTGTTTTTTGTTTTTTTTATGTTTTTTTTGGAAAAACAAATCGTATTGTAGTTATAGTACTATAAAATTATTTTATTTTATATTTTTATTTTTTATTGTTGTTTTTTTTTTTGTTTTTTGTTTTTGTTTTGTTTATTGGTCAAAATGATAACCTTTTGGAGAATTTGTAAGATTGTTTATTTATAAAAATCCGTAATATTAATAAATCAGCATTTCTGGATCCAATTTTTTTATTTAAAAATTTTTAAAAAAATTAAAATTGTTGCCAAAGAATTTTTTTTTTTTTTAAATATATATTACATTAATTATTTATATATTATACATATTAATATAATATTTTATTATAATGTGTTAATGTTGATAAATCAATACATTTGTAAAATCATTTTCGATTACAATGTGCTTTATTTATTTTTTTTTTTTTGTTTTATGAACTCTTACGTATTAATTGTACTTTTAAAATAATCATTTCTTTTTTGTTTTTAAAGTGTTAATAATAATAATGGTCTTTAAATTTGAAAAAAAAAAAAAAAAAAAAATAATCTTATATTGTTAATTTATAATATAAATTTATAAAGTATAGTATGTATCAAAAAAAAAAAACAATTTTGTTTACGATTTTTTTTATGTACATACTTATATTTAACATATATAAAAAAAATATTGATAATCTGAATAAATTTTATGAAAAAATAATGAATAATCCAATGCCCGTGTTAATTTTTAATAATAACCCGATTCCCTATACTTTTAGAATCAGAACAATAATGTTTGCTGAAATTTATAAAAGATTAATTATTCACACATCCATACACATCTAATATTAATTTAGCCGTAGTTTTTTTTTTCGATTTTTCGATAATCGACATTTTTTTCAAAATGTTTCTATCCGATTCTTCTTTCTTAAAATAACTGATTCAATATATTTTTTGTTATTATTACTCATGTCATGTTAGACTTGTCATACGCATCACCAAAAATTGTCACTAAATTAAAGTTTCAACTAAGTATGTAACTTTTGAGTCCGTTTTGATACAATAATCCATTTAATACGATTATTTAGATTCTTGTATCCAAACAAAATTAAAAATTACACGGTTCGATTGTTCGAACACTAATTTAATAACACATTTTTGAGATACGTATGACAAATCTAACTTTTGAAATGGATGTATATATACATTAGGATGAGGTACATATATATATTATATACATTTACTAATTTATTACTTGTCGATAACTAATCATCAATAAATTAAAAAAAAAACTCATGGAACGAACACGATTCCTCTATAATTATGTAGGATCCACTAAGCACCATTTTTGAACTCCACAAAAGTGTTTTTTCATGAAACAATAGAATATATAACATTTAGTACACTAAATGAACTTCTTGGACAAGGGAATTAATTAAGTTTTGGAAATAAAAATTGATAACAAACTCACAAGAAGTTTATGAACAAGTTATTTATTTTCAAGTTAAATCTTTCGAATATAAGTACCTATGTATAAGAAAACTATCTATGAAATAGGGTAAGTAACAATAAAATAGGGTAAGTATGAATGAAATAGAATAAGTGTACCTGTTACACGATTATGACCAAGTGTAGTGAGCGTTGAGGTGAAATTCCGATCTAATAAACAAATTGCTCTGTTTTGTGCTTTATCAACCCAATGCCATTTTCCCGTCCAAATGTATATATTATTTTCCATCTTTTGTCATATACATATGCATATGTTTTTTAGATATTTGAAAGATCAGATATGTATTTATATTTTCTTATGTTTATTGCATTCTTATGGAAGGTTAATATTGGAATTCGGTAATTTTATCATTTTTATCGTCCATTTTGACCATTATAATTATATTGAATGGCACAAAATCTATTCGCCTCTTTACATCTATACTTAGGTATATGGGTTATAATATTAAATTTGAAGTACTTGATAGAATCATATAACATCATCTGTGACCTCAGATTCGCAAATTATAATATTATATAACCTATGAAGCTGCAACGATACTGCATTTATTTTAATAAATTTCACAACCTTATTATGAATATTCTAATGAAAATATTTTCAGAAATATTCTATGATTATGAACACAAAGTTAAAAAAATAGCTTTTCCCATCGGAGTTGTTACAGTTGAGTTCTCCGAACCGAAATTTTTTCCTTTTTTTCTATTGAATATTTTATTATAAATGAGTGGATGTTCTAAAAAAATGAGAAATGTTACATAATATTTTTGGTCCTCTTTTATAAAAAGTTATTTCACAATTAGGGATCAGAGATATGTAAGTGTTATATAGAATGAGAATTAAGCCAGATAGCCAGCCAGAATGATAATTAAGCCAGTTCCAGTATAAATATATAAACAGTTCTAAATTAATGACCCTATTTATGTATTCATTGTTGTATTTAAAATGTGCTGCAAAACTCTCGCGTTTACATTAAGTTGTAATTTACTATTGCACCTTTATATGTGTTTGTCAATATTATAACTTATTTTTTTGACCTGATAAAATTTTTTATTGTTGCTTTACATGTATTGGTGACTTGCAACAGCTAAAGCAGCTAAATTTTGGTTAACAAATATGAATAAAGGTTTTCGGAATTTTACGCATTTTCGTTGTTTTTTCTCGTTTTTAAATTTTTTTTTTGTGAGAAGCGAGGAACAGGGTTGCCACTCAGAAAAAAATTTGTTTACCAAATTGACAAAAAGTTACCAAAATATGTTGAATATTGAAGCACAATGGGTTTGCTTGATATTAAATTTTTTTTATATATTATAAAAATAAAACAACAATTATTAAATATGCAACATAAAAAAAAAACAAACAAAACAATTCATATATGTATATAAAAACTAAAAAAAAAATTACAAAAAATGTTAAAACTTAAACTATTTATCAACAAATAGTATTTGAAGGAACATATGTAAAATTATTATTAATTTATTTATTATTTGAGTATTTCTCAAGGAACATAAAATTTTTAAAGTTAAATATGTAAAACCTTTTGAACGCATAAAATTAGGTATACATATATATATAACTTAAACTAAAATTAATTTTTGACGGACCAAACTCTATGAGCCGCTTTATTTCCTTTATCCAGTTCCTTAGCCACTTTCGTTCTTCTCTTTTAGCTATGATAATTTCTCTGCCCACTGGAATTTCTGGAATTTTCTGTAGTATTCATTCATTTACATCCACAAGTTAAGCTTTTTTCTTCACAAGATTTTTTCAGGAAGTAGTTTATTATGAATTATGTTTATTAAATTATTTTAGCTTTATTTGTAACTTACTTTTCCATTTTAAACATACGTAAAAAATTTAAATTTTTAATAAAATTAAAAAATTTGGACATTTAGTTAAGGTTTTGTAATTACATTAAAGTTGTGTGGTGGTGGCTACACAATATTTTTACTTATAGTTCAATATTTTCAAAAATGGTTTTTTTTTTCTAAAATTGGTCCCTGATTTTAATTTTTCTCATTCTTCAAATTATTCCAAAAAATTACCAAATTATCAAAAAAATTACCAAATTACCAAAAAAAATATTTTCTGAATAAAAATCACCAAAGTGGTAGCCCTGGCGAGGAAGTGGGATAGAAAACGAAAAAGTTGCAACTGAATAATGCAACCAGTGTAAACAGGCGGATTAGGTTTACGTAAGGATTGTTTATTAATTTTTTTTTTTGGTCAAAAATTAAATTTTTTAGCACTTTTTATTATTTTGAAATTTTTAGGTTTTATTTACCATTTGTTCAAAAAATCTTAATATCATAATGGCTGAAAAAAATTTTTAAAAATGCAATTAAATAATAAAAAAATAATAAACAAACAATAATTTATTAATAACGAAACCATATGCATATTATATAGGTTTTCTTTTTTTGTTTATTAAACAATTTTCAATATTATAATTTAATTTAAAATGACAGATAATTTTATTTATTTAAATAAATAAATCGAATACATTTTGTCTGATCGAAAATTTCGGTCCATAATAAATAAACAAAAATTAAAATATTAAAGGATTCATTTTGCACATGTGCAATCTTTACATAATACATACATATATTATTTAGAAAAGCATACATCTGTAGCTCTACATCTGAAATCATTTCAAGTCAAAGATCAATTAATTTAAACAATGTATTGACAAAATCATTTAAAAATGTAATGATTTTTTTTTTTATGTAAACAATTAAAATTTAAAATTAATTTTTGTTATATAACAATAGTTACAATGTTTACACAACTCATTCAAATAATTTGTAATTTTACAATTTTTAATTTGTTATTTTAAAGTGTTAAAACGAAATTATGATGTTTTTGTCGGTTTTCGGTTCTTTGTTATCAAAATAATATTATTAAATTGAAAAAATGAGTGTTTATTATAGTTTTCAGATTTTAATTTTTCTATCCATTTATTTTTTTTCCATAAATTTAGACAACCAAATAAATTGATTATAAATAATAAAAGAGTATTGTTATTTGTTAACAGTTATTTTATATTAGCCTCGACAGTCGACTTGAGAGTTACTACTTACTATAAGTAAAGAACGCATATACGTTACCAAAAAATAATTTTTAACTAGACGGCGGCTAGTAAACGACGTGTTACTATCATGATAGTCAAAATGTCAAAACAGAATTAATATTGAGAAATTTCAATGATTCAGATATAGTGACATCTTGAGTGCGTAGTGCAACATCTAGAGTGTTGATCTTTTATAATTATTATTTTATTAATTAAATTAAAATTATATTTTAAATTTAAATTAAAATTTGTTGACAATTTAACATTTTATCTAAAATCTTTATAAAATCCACAAAAAAAAAACGAAAAAACGCCTTCAAAAAACTTCAATTTAAGAGTTGATTTTATATTTTCAGTATATATTTTTTTTCATTTTAAATCATAACACATAATTTTTTTTTTGTACGAAATGTCAAATACTTAAAAGAATCATCCCAATGAAGAAGAATTAGTTGAGGCAATTTTTATTTGTTCATAGAATTTTTAAATGTATTGTCTAGAAATTCTAAAGTAGTCGAGAGACACTGCGTTAAAAAATTATAAATACTTAAAGTTAGCTAACAATATCTTCAACAAGAAATTAAAAAAATTTTTTTTTGTTGATTAGTTGTTACCATGGTTCCTGTTGCAATAGACGTATCTAGCTTAGTAAAAGTAAACATTTTAAAGTCACAATCTATAAAATAAATAAATTTCTAGATAACTGAACAACATAAATAAATTGTAATGACGCTTATAAAAAATGAAAGAAATTTATCGATCAAAATTTAATGTTAAATGTTTGTATAATATTTAAAATGAAACCTTGAGCAATTTTTGCCTAAAAATAAATTTAATTAAACTTAATTGACTTTTCATTATACGATAACAATATATATTTATAAGACAAACCGAGTATAATCAGCGGCTAATTGAGGAATTAATATCCGAAACTAAAGCTTATCCAAATATGAATAATAAAGCTGCTATAACCTAATGGTAGCTCAAAGCTCATAGTATAGTTAACAGCGCAGTATATTTAACAGCCCAGTATTTTAAAACAAATCATATTTTATTCGAACATTATGAGGGGGTTCCCACTACAGTTTCCGACCTCAACGAAATTTTTTGCAGAGCTCGTAATCACAACACTAACCTCTATACCAAATTTCATTCCAATCGGATAAGACTTACATGATTACGCTGATAACACATTTTTGCGGACGCTGAATTTCAAAACAACATGTTTTTTTTTTTTTGGTTTTTTGGATTCTACATCCTTAAAAACGGCCAGAAAATGAAATTACAAGTTTTAGAACTTAAACATAAAATTAATTAAACTTAAGTAACTTTTTATTATACGATAACTGTATATTTATAAGACAAGCTGATTATAATCAACGGCTAATTGAGAAATTGACATCAGAAACTAAAACTTAGCTAATTATAAATAATAAAGTTGCTAAAGTAAGGGTAGCCCAAAACTCATAGTATACTATAGTTAACAGCGTAGTATATTTGACAGCCCAGTATTTTAAAACAAATCATATTTTATTTGAACATTATGAGGGGGTTCCCACTACGGTACACCTTTTTTGCAGAGGTCGCAATCACAATACTAACCTCTCACAACACTAACCCTTGAAAACGGCCAGAAAATGAATTTCAGCGAAATCTTTTTTTTTTTTCTTCGAAAACCCATCACAGCAATCATAGTATTTTATACTACGATACGAGCAAAATGACTTAGTGTATGGCTACTTTATAGGAATAGAAATAGGAATTCTTTGTAGGAATAGAAATAGGAATTCTTTATAGGAATACAAAAGTAAATGTTAGTAAATGTTAATCGAATATACAAGAAAATATAAAGAAAAAATAAATAAAAGTAAGCAATGTAGAAATAATAACAAAAAGGGATAAAGAAGAGAAAGGAGTTTTAGGAGAAAAAAAAGACAAACAAAGTTATAAAATATCTAAAAAATACTTTTTGGAAAAAATAAATATTATATTGCAAACTTTTATATAGCAAAACTTAATATACTTTTTACATTTTCTTAATTCAATTTGTTTAAATTTTTCTATTGTTGTAAAAGTTATGTAGTAATTTTCTAAAATAAAAATAAAAGCGCAATTTAACTAATAAGTAATACCATACAAATAAATGAATATGATTATTTTTATAACCCTTTATTTTATGTCTTTTAAAATTTTTTTTTATATCTTACATACATACGTATATATGTATCTATATTTAAATAAATATATACATATGTATATGCAAATAAAAATTTAATTTAAAATTTAATATTAGTATTTTTTATAAATTTTTTTTATTTTTTATTATTTATTTAAAAAAAAATAATTCAGATTTTGATAAATTTGACATTGGACTAAATCTAGACTTAATTTATCTGTTTGATAACATTTTTACAACAATTTAATAGGGGTATTTTATATTTATATATATATTTTTTTTTTTTGTTGTTCAAATTTCGAAAGAATTATGTTTTATTACAAATAACAATCAAAATTTATTTTAATATATTATGTACTTCACATATTTTTTTGAATAAATACTTTAATATACGTATATGTATATAGTATACATAACCTATATATTATATTATTTTCAAAATTGAATAAAAGATCATATTTTTATTAAATTTATAAAAATAAATAACAATTACATATTGTAATTTAAAATAATAACAATGTAATAAAAATTAAAATGATAGCAATTATATTATTAATATATAGAATTAAATAAAAATATAATAATAAGAAAAATATTCTAATATTATTAAGAAAAAAAAAATATTTGATATTTACTTAAATAAATTTTTATAACATAAATTACAAAAATATGTTTTATTATTATAAAATAAAATAAAAAAATTACATATGTATACGTAATCAAATCAAATTTTGTTATTTTATTGATCAGTAAAAAATGTTTACCTATCAGTAAATTAATAAAATATTTATTTTCTATATTAAAATATTTTCCTGTTAATTAAATTTTCTGTAAAAATTTATAACAGATTTTCTTTGTTAGAATATTTTTAATTAACTGAGCAATGATGTACTACATAAATTGCCTGTCTTTCGCCAGTACTAACTGAAAGATTGGCGACTTTTGACCGGCGACCAGGTTCAAACTCTGGTATGGTCAAAATATTATATAAAATACATATAAAAATACATATAATGTAAAAAAAAAAAAAAATAAATAGTATATTTATAATTTAATACTTGTACCAATGAACTAAATCCTAGCGGAACAAGACCCTAAATTTTAATGTAGCTCAGTTATTTACAGTTTTGTACAAGACCCCTACCAGTGTAGCTCAGTTATTTACAATTGGAGAAAATAAACAATAAATACTTTAATATTTTTATTAATTATTAAATTTAATTATAAATTAAAATATTATTATTTACTATATTATACAAAAAACTGTAAAGAAAAAATTTGTTATTATGTAATATGTATATTATTAAATAGGGATATTCAAACTGTAATCTAAAAATAAGATTTGAATACAATTATTTCTTATTTTTTTGGGTTACAGTGTATGATGCGTTAGTACATTACAAAACTTTAGCACAGCTTGAGTTAAAACAATACAATTATTAACCATATTGAAATCTTATACAAAAAATAACTGTTAAAGAACAACATTTTTATGTAACCCTATTACAAAGCTGAAATTTCTGTAAAGTTGGAAAAATGGCGTTTTTTTAAACGTTTATATTTTATGTTCTACTGAATATTTTGTCAAACTACTGGAAAGTTTTATAAAACAATATAAAAATTTATTTTTATTTTTACAATTTTTGTATATAAATTTACCGTTATGTATAGAATGTACTTCTTTTCAGAAACTTGGAACTTGGAATTTTAATTGGAATTTTTGGAATTATCTTAGAAAATATTTGTTAGAACCTGTCATAAATCTGTTTAAATTGTTTTTTTAACTAAAACACAAAAATTAAATTTAAATGCAACCCTTTATTTTAAAATATGTTAACTACATTTTTTAATTATATGAACTATAGAGTTTTTTTTTTAAATTTATAGTTCGATATTCATATAAGGTTTTCTCTATTGGATGTTGATACAAAAACAAACAAAGCAGAATGTAAATCAACGGTTTTTTAAAAGCGCACATTTCGAAAAGACAATACAAACCTTTAGAATTGTGACTCTGCACTAAAATTTGAAAATTTTATATAATAAGAAGAAATGTGGAAATAGGACATTTTAGCAATTTTGAAGGGTTGTAAGTTTGGACCCCTATATAACTAATGAAACCGTTACCATACGTAAAATTATATTATTGAAGCTTTAATTTTTATATCTTGCCGAACAAATATTTGGTGTCTAAAAATAGCAAATTTTCAATTTTTGAGCCCTAATAGCTCTTAAACAGGGGGTTGTACAAAAAACTTTTCTAAGGACTTATACTAATTTTATTAAAAGTTCTTTCTTCCCTCAAAACTTCAAGTCCCTATCTGGAAGGGTGCCGGAGTTATAAAGAAAGAAAAATCATGCAAAATTTGGTTTTCGCATAACGGTAAATTTAAATATGAAATTTAAAAAAAAAACTATAATTTTGATATTGATTATATAGAGATAAACAAATTTATATAGAGATAAACAAAATTACTGGCGAATAGCGTTTTTAAATTGAAAAACTGTTAAGCAGAACTTGAAATATACACATTTAAAAATAGGGCTTTTCAAAGTTTGAGGGATTGTAGCTCCGTAATGGATGGGGTTACATGAAAAAGTTGTTCTATAAAATTAATGTTTTTATGAGACCTACCCATGGCTAATATTTAATTTCTGTATCTTTAACGATGTAGAACTTTTGTAAACAGACAGATGGATGGACGGGCATAGTCAAATTAATAAGTACATTTTTTGAAATTTTTTTTGGAAATGTGCTAAAAATATTTCTATTAGGGTAACCAGCTTCATCACTTAGATTAGACAGTTGTTATTAAACATTTATTTTGCAACACTTAATTTAATTATGTTAAATTTTTGTATTAGGTACGTGTTTTTAATATAATAAGCATGATCATAGTCGAAACAAAGACAAATAGTCTTAACTTGCTAATATTGTTACTAATTGTTAGAACCTTAAAAATTCAGTAAAAAGCTAATCAGTGATTTTAAGTGATTTTTCTCAATTTTTCTTTATTTCTTTAAGTTTATAGATAAGAAAGGAATGGATTGTTAAGTTCGAAAACAATTTCCACTCAAAGAATTTTACAAGCTAATTTTTAATTAACAAATATTCACATAACTTTCAAAGATTAACATTAAAAATTAAATATCTCAACATATATTTTGTGTTTTATTTTAAGGGTGTTTTATCCTTCAGCACTATTGGACTGTCCAGCAGACTTGTAGAGTTGAATTGTTTCGACAACACCTAGTTTAAAATTTCAATTAGTCTTACATTTATATATGAAATTTTATAAAAATCATCTGTGAAATATATGATTAAATGAAAAAAAAAACTTTTTTGTGTGTATCTTGTGTTGTAAATACCCCTTCCTTTTAATTTTATACTAATTTCACAAAAAATAAATGAAATATAACCAACTGCTTACTCAGTTAATGAATTATCTATATTATATAGGAAAACTGATCGTAAAACTTTTATCAGTTAAAATATCGTTTTTCTAAATCCTCTATACTTAATATAAAATATACAATTTTGTGTTATCACTTTTGTATTCAATATATATATTGAAACTCTCGTATTCTCAGTAACATTATAATAATTAGTGAATTTGTAATACATATTTTATATAATCATTATATTAACTGACTTTTTTTTATATAACTTGTTCCCAATCTGTTTAGTAGTTTACTGATAATGACTCAACCTAAAAAAAACTATACAGAAGTTACAAAAAACAGAAAGAAAAATGTAAATACAAAATTACGTATAAAACAAATGATTGTTTTAAAGCACGCTTTTAACTAGTGATAAATTTATCAGTTTGAACATCTAATTATGCAATAATTATGTTATAAAATAAAAATTAAATGCAAATCAGTTAAAAAAAAAAATAGAAAAAATAACAAAGCTCCTCCACCTCTATATTTATTAGAAAAGTTATTCTTCATTGATGATTTGAATCCTAGAAATAGAAATTACATCCATCCTACTATTATTTTATCTATCTTGTTGATGCTGAGAATTGTACTAGTTGGTCAACCCCTTATCAATATTTTCAAATAAATCTGCGTTAGACGAAGCTAAGTTAATTAGTTGTTTTTTTTTTAAAATTATTTCGAAATTATTACGAAATTTTTATAATATACGTATGTACATATTTTTACCGCGTAATTTAATCAAATTTTTGTTAGAGTTGCCATATAAGAACTTTTTATATTTCTTGAGTTTTTTTCTAAGGGTGATGGGAATCATACAAAAACACGAAGAATATTCTGTTGGCGCAGTGTCAGATTTTTACAGGCTAAGCAGATCTGCTTCTTTCGCCAATATATTGGAATGAAATCCCTAAATACTAAAGAATATATGAGGTCTCTGGTGTAAGAATAGAAGAAGATAGGACAAGGATCCAAAAACATTTAATTGGGAGGTGGAACTGTAAGGAGAGAATGTACTATTATATTATTATTTTGCTATCAGTGACGATAGCCATCAACAATTATATATTGCAGTAGTATATAACACCTTAATGCATGATGTAACCATAGGGTAGCTTCACTGTAGCAGCTATTATTATTATTGTTATTATATGATATACATTATTGCGAACAAAAAATGACTACTTAATTCATTTTTATATGACCTGACCGGGGTTTGAACCCAACACCCTTTGATTGAAAGGCTAACTACTCTATGAGTCAGATAATTTAACATTTAAAATTAATATACCTATAGATACATTTAATTTCTATTAGACCAATATATTATTACCTAATAAATTGCTTAACCTTTTAACCTTGAAAGTAATCAATTACCTGAATCTTATTATTTATGATAATCATTATTATATTCTTTTAAATTTTTGGTAGTCCATTTGGCTGACGACAAAAATGACCTTAGAACTGATTGTAACACAAAAAAAAGGACAGACGCGTATAAAATCGTATTTATTTAGATTAAAATGAAATAAAAAATCAATTTATATTTAAGAATTTAAATAAAAAAAAAAAATAATATTAATTATTATACAAAGGCAAAAAAACAGAGTTTTATTTGCAAAAAAAAAAAATTCAAACACAAAATAAATTTAAAAAGGTTATCAACCTAAATATGAATTAATATTGGGATTTGAGACGAAGAAAAGTTATTAAAATTTTTATTAATAATTTTTTTTAATAATTATTTTTTTTTTATATTATGTATTCTATAACAACTGATAATGAAAAATAGTGTTAATTGTACCTTGATAGTAAAAAAATGGTGCTCGTATTATTTTTTTTAAATTATAAATTTTTAAATTTTGTTAAATTTCGAAATAATTTTCAAAAATCTTAAAAAAAAGTTCATATTGTTCAAATTTTTAAATAAATGTTATATTTTAAATAAAACAACAGACTGAAGTTAAGTGCGAGTTAGGAAAGATTAAGTTTATTATACCTTAGAGAAGGTGTATAGATATTGGTCCATATCAATATCAAATGTTTCAATTTGCTCTTTTTCTCTAACCGAAAACTATAACCGAAAAAGTTATGAAAATTCAAAGGAAAAATTCAAACAATCTTCCTGTCGGAACATTAAAGGGACACTAAAAGAAAATTTAAATGGAATGTCGATTTCATGATTTCATCAAGAAGAAGAATCTGCAGGGCACGTATACTCAAAAAAGACGAGGCTTTTCTGCAAGTAAGAAAGGGGAAAATGGGGTCATATTGCTTTACCGAAGATCAGCTGCAGCAGCATATTACTTTACCGAAGATGAACTGCCACCAATAAACCCGCTAAAGATCTCTTGAGATTCTTAGAAGTAGAAGGATTGATAGACGTAATATAAGTGGAGGCAAAACACACAACAATTAGTAATAGGGAGAATACAATAGATCTACACCACAAGGAAAACTAATTGTTACTTGAAAATCAGTGAAAAAAATCTGAAAATTAAATACGAGTATATTGTTTTATTGAAAATTAAATACGAGTAAATCTACACCTACTCGTATAATAACTTTTATTTTTATTAAAATTTTAATTGGACAAAGTTTCTCACTTAAATTGTAAAGTTATTTAAATCATTATAAAAAACAAAACTATTTAACATTAAATATTCGTGATTTAAGAAAAAATTTTTTCAATTCTATAAACATTTTTTTTGTATTAGAAACTTTTCGCAATCATTATAAATAATATTACCTTAAAATTACATTAAATTATATTTCTATTTAATAAATGATGTGAAAACTAAAATTACATATTATATTTTTAAAAATCCGTCGCATTTAAGCGTTTACAATGAAAGCTTTAGTATAATTTCAGAAAATTTATAATTATTACACTTTACAATTAAATGATAGTTTCCAACATTATAAATTAAACCTTGAAAATTAGAAAAAAAAAAAAAAAAAACTAAAATATTACAATAGTTATTATATTATTATATTCTATTTATATAAAATTTTCGTTTTTCTACTAATAATTTAATTAAAATCATGATATTTGTCAATTGACACTAAAATGTACTTACAACAACGCTTTACTTACAACGTAAAAAAATTGTACTAAAAAATGTACATATATACCTAGTACCTACTAATAAAATATTTCTTATATATGTCAAAATAAGTAATTGACGCAAGTAATTGAACTTAGGAGGTGGTTCACTTTTATAAATTACGCCTTTAATTTTTTGTAATTTTAGATTTAAGAACAATATTTCGTATATTTCGGTTTACAGCGATTTTACTTGATCATTCTTTAAATTACACTACAGTTATAACAGTCTTTGAATTATATATACATATACAGTGTTTCTATACATATTTCAAATGTATATACATGTTTTAAAATAATTTTCAAAATAAAAGTTTGCCCCTGTTTATATATTTTTACCCTAAAATCCCTATAATAGAATATTAAATCAGTGGCTTTGTATAATATCGTTGACCTTCTTAACTTATTTATTTTCATCATATATTCTTATCAAAATTTTCAATAATTGTGCAAACGCCAACCTGTCAACTTTGACTAAAAAAAAATTTTCTAATATTTATATAGTATGATAACGATTTATTTATTTATTTTTTGAAATATAATTATATGCAATTATAATTTATATATTTAAATGAAAAAATACATTTTTAAATATCTTGTTACAATTAAAACTCGAAATTCTTTTCAAATAAATGTACAGGGTGGGTCAACTTGAACTCACTGATTTGAAATACTTATAATTTTTTTATTTTATTTTTTTTTTAAATGAACATATCCATTTAAATGAAAATGTGCTTCATTGCTCATAATGAGATTGTTCAAAAAATTTATCGTCCAGAAACATAATAAAATTCAACAATTTTTACACGTTGTTCCACTGAGTATGGTGACATTATAAAATTCTGTTATAAAATTGAACCAAAATAAAGTCGCATTACTAAAATCTATAACTTTTACTCAATTGATTTTTGGCTGCAATTGCAGCTATCATTGAAACGCTTCATTGAAATTTTTATTTTCAATTATTTTGCAACGTGAACGTATAAAGGTTAATTAAATCACTAATGTTTAAAATATTTAAAATTTTAATCAACCTAAAAAATAAACTCAGCTACTAATTTCCTAATTTTTTAAAAATCAATTTTATAATTTTCCGGATTGGCATTTATTTTGCTGAACAGATTTATGCTTCATTCTTTCTCACTTTTTGCCTGTCATTGATAAAAAATTATGATGCAATCTTTAACCACAAAATTACTTTTATTTTGATTTGACAACTAATTTTACTTAAACGTTTTTTTCATTGCTATAATAAAAACATAAGTTTTCAATTAAACCGGGGCCTGGGTGGCCTAGTGCGTAAGAGCATATTAAATACTCTGTAAACACTTAGGGAGTGTGAGTTCGAATCCCACGCACGTCTTAAGAGTTATTCCCCCTTACGACATTTACAGCCACTTCTGAAAAGGAAGGATTCTGTAATTTCCTGTTCACATTTATGTGGCAGAGAAATGCACTAAAAAAAAAAATTAAACCAATTTTAATTGTAGATATAACTGTAAGCTTAGAATCAAATAATTGAAACAGTTCAAATGGTAACCCTAACAGTAAGGTAACGTTATATTAGCTTTTAGCGTTGTATTAGCTATTGTGATAAATTTTTTTAATTTTTCATTGTTAATATTGAATAGAATTTTTATGGTATATTTTTTCATTTTTAAAGTCACTTATTTTAAATTTTTTCTTATAAAATATTTCATTTTTAAATTTTTAATTTATAACAAAACAGACAAAGGAGTCTAGCCATAATATTATAAATAATTGTATTAAAAAATGTTTGTCAATCTATATTTTATATAATTATATGTATATATACTGTATAAATCCAATCTTTATGCGAAACCCCTTCGATAAACGCCACTATAATTAAACTTAAAGATAAATATTCACCTTAATATAACTCGAGATATATTTAAAGATAAATATTCACCTTAATATAAATTTTAACTTGAATCAAATTCTTGCTCTAAATTGATTTAAGATTAACTGTTTTATTTGCTTGTGAAGTAATTTCATATTTCTTTTAACTAGAAATTTCGTTTTAAAGAACCTGGTTTTAATGAAATATAATCTTTCCTTAAAACTTCTATCAGACACTATTTAGTCATATAAAGTCTGTAGTCATAGTCATACATAGAGACTACATATTCACATCGAGATTATAAAGTCAAGCAGAGACTACATTGCCACATAGAGAATACATAGACTAGACACATATAATCATGTATTCTTCGTGTCTATTTGAATAGATTATTTTACAAGTATTACCTTAATTAAACGAATAGCAATAAATAACTTCACATTGAGATTTTTATTATTATTGAAAACTAAATTTTCAAAGATTTTTAACTTTAATTGTAACACAATTTACTACATTTGTTTATAAAAATAAAATCATTATAATATTGATGGGTAATTAGCACCTAATTTAAACTTTTATTTTATTTTTTTTTTTTGTAGAATACTAATCTATATAGTAATTTTATGAAAAAAAAATATATTTATTTTTTTATTAAATGTCATATTATTGATGACACTAGATTATTACAAAGAACATGTAGTTTTAAATATAGATTCTTATAACCTTTTCTTTTTTTCAATACAAACATATGAATTGCTAGATTATCTCTTTAGTTTTACAATGTTAAATTAAATAACTCGTGCTTAACGCACTCAATTATATTTTTTTTTTAAATTATTGTTTAAATTTAAATTTACAAAATTCATTTATAAAAGTCTAAATAATGTACGATGAATTTAAATGTTTTTAAATAGTGTCTATAAAATTCTCCTATTTATTTCCATCCCTATAAATTTCCATCCACTTAATAGTTCTTTCTCCTCTTAGCCGTGTTCTCAATCTTTTTAAATATACTAAATTACATTAGTAAAAGATATGGAGGATGTTTATCTGGGCAATTTTCAGTATATTGAAAGCTCAAAGCTACCTACCCTTCCCTTAATTATTCTTCAGCATAAAGTGCTATTAAGAAATATTAGAGAATTATTTACATATAGTATGTGCATACATTCTTTTATTCAATATTTCGGTTAATCTTACAGTGCATATATGTAGACATATATATAAAGTCATGATAACTGACAGATCAAATGATAATAGAGCGAACATTCAATTGGCTGATGGTTAGGAAATAGTACGAATAGATACTACCTAACCTATAGGAAGCTGCACCGAATGAAATTAAAAGAAGATTGACAATGGTAAAAGTGCAAACAGTGAAATTAACCAAAATATGGAAAAAATAGAGGCATTAGTAAAAAAAAAAATTTGTAAATTTTTTTTTTTTTTTACGAGGGTTGGTGGAAAACTTTAAAGTCACCAAGAGGAACTGCACGTGGTTCGTCAGGGTAGTGTTGGACTTAAATGTTCTTATATTTCCAATAGCTATATATGTTCCTGAAGCGTGGACCATGAAGTAAGCAGACAGAAAGTGAATAGAAAGTTTTGAATTATGGGTATATCTAAGAGTGATGAGAGTATAAAGTACACAACACCGCACAAATGTTTCCATCTTACAAGAACATAACGTAGGCTTTTGAAAAAAATAAATCAATCTTATCTCAAATATTCTAATCACATTGCCAGATCAGGTAAAATGGAGAACCTAGTAATGAAAGGAAGAGAGAACTGCAAAAGAGAGTCAATCCAAAGGTTCGATCAACTACAGTCACTATTGCTTGAATAGCGTATTCAAAGGAGAAGAAGAATGTATGTGTTAATTTATTGTTTGGTATAGAATTATTACTAGGATACGCTTTATCTTTGTCTGGATCTGTAATGTCATACATATAAAACATGTCAATATATTTCATAGATTTTTTTTCTTTGTAAAACTTTTCTCTGTTTTTTTTTTCCTCTGGTTTCAATCATTTTTTATTGCTCATTGCAAACGTCTTACAGTTTATTTGACTTTATCTGCTATATATAGCACCTCCATATATTAAGATTTGCAAAAGTTAATAAAATTTCATTTATTTAAATTACTTTAAGATTTTTTTTTTTTGACACTTTGCTCAATCAAAATTTTATAATCAAAATAAAGCCAATTTTATACTATTGGTGATTAACAAATTTATTAAAAAGTTCATTTTGGAAAGATTTCAAATTTGTACTAATCAAACTATTTTAGTTTTTATTTTTGTTTTTTTTTTACTCAACTATAGATACAAATTGAACAAAATTTATTTTTTTTGTGATTTAGATGATTTTGAGGATTTAGATGATTTATAGAGAATAATAATGGAAGTAATAATATAACTTTCAACTGCCGCACCTTATTATAAAAATATGTTTTTTAAGCGTTTAAGTTCAATTTAATAATCTGTTCTATTTGCTTTGCTTTGTTTTCCTTTTTTATGTTTTTTTTTTAGGTTTCTATTCGTTGCTTTTTTTATCCGTAGCAATTTAAAACAATTCGTTATTTAGCCATTAAAATTAATCAAATGTTTCATATTTTAAAGCATATGTGTATATGGATATAAAATTTCGCGATTTGCAAAAAACAAGAAAAAAATACCATTATTTTCTATTTCATTCATTTTTAATACGGAAGTAACACAATTTTTTTTTATTTGTTGTTGTTTTTCTTCACGTTTGGCTATTATGATTTCAGATCACACTTAAATTCCCTTTTTCAAAACGTGCAAAAGTTATCATAAACTAGAAAAAAAAAAAAATTATTATAATGATGAGATGATGATGAATGGAACTAGGAATAAAAATATATAAAATATGTATATTTATTTAAATGAATTTTTTATTTTATTTTTTTTTTGTCTATTTTAATTTAAGAATTGAAAAAGTGAAAAATAAAAGTGAAATAATCCAAATTGGACATGAATAAAATGTAGAATTTGGAAATTTTTTAGAATATTTTTTTTAAAGCACATTTAAAAAAAAAAAGAAATTTGGCAGATCAATTTATTTGTCATTAGCACCACAATAATCACCTAACATCTTACATAGTTGTCTTTTAGGTGATTTATCAAATAAGATTATTAATTTGATCGAGTTTTATCTTACCAAGCTGTTTACGGTACCCAGGTATATATTTTTTGAATAACTATTTTTGATAGATTCGCATATATTTAAATGTTTAAGTATATAAAAAGGATTAATGACTAATTTTAAATTTAAATAATAAATATGAAATGAAATAAACTCCTAAAATTATGCAATAAAAAAAAAGTTGATTAAAATATAAGGGGAGTGAGATATATATATGAATGAGAGAGCTGATAAATATTAACATCAGCCATGTGCATTTTTTTTTTGTATATACATACATGCATTATATATTATTGTTGTTTTAGTTTTATTTACAACCTAGCTTAAATAATCGAAGAAATAAATAAATAAAACATTAAAAAAAAAAGTGAGCTTTAAAAACTCCTATTTACCGGAAAGTGCAAATTTAACTTCTGCATTGGTAAATATAATTTTTTATTCATTTTAGATATTGGATAGATATTGGTTCATATTGTTATTTAAAAATTTCATGGAAATGATCGCCTCTGGAGTTTTTTAAAAATTCGATTCTTGAACACCAATTTTTGGCCACTTTTTCACATAAATCTGCACTTATTTCACGAAAAACACGAATAATATTGGTTTTAAGATTATTGAGTGTTTGTGGTTTATTAGATCATAACTCCAAAAAAAAGATTCCAATTTTGGAGAGAAGCTGAAAAACAAAATGGCCTCTATGATGTTAAAAAAATATATAATAATAATTATAATACAAATCAAATAAATAATATTACTGTAGAAATTAATAATAGTATTCAACCTAAAATGGAGGTTATTAGCCTATTTGTCAGTAATATTGCATAATCCTGTGTGATTTATAATTTAATATGTATAAATAAATCAATTTGATTAAAATGTATAGGTATAATTTTATAAAATAATTAAATGAAAAGTGCTAAGTATTAAAACTGGAAAATTTTCTATTCTTACTTTTTATCTAATATTCAAAAAAAAAACAAAAACAAAAAAAAAAACAAGGCATTAACAAAAACAAACTAATTTTACTTCTAATAAATGGCCAATGCGCAAAAAACCAATTTTTTTCTTTTATTATAAAAATAAATTTAAAATAACGAAAAACTGTAAACTTTTATTAAATGTGTAAATCTATTATGATTAAAAATGACAGTGTTGACAGTTTGGATTATAATATTTTGGAGATTAAAATAAAAAAATAAAAATAAAAAGTAGAGATCAACATCATTTCACCACATTATCATACGAGATGATTTAAATGGATTTAAAATTGTGAATGAAAATTAAAAAAAAATCAAAGTAAAAACAATCACTTATTACAAGGTTCACGTTCATTTTCATGTTTGTTTGACATGTAGCAAATGTTCAAACAATGTTGCCAGCAACAACAAAAAATTAATATCATATTTTTTGACTTGATTTATGTTTTTTATTTTATTATTTGCAATAAAAGATTTTTTTATTTCTTTTTCTAAATTGTTACTTTTTCAAATGGAAGGAAAATAGTAGTTAATATCACGAGATGTACATTATAAAATATTTTAAATTTTAAATTCTATGTTTAATGAATAAATAAATGTTTTCAATTTTTTATTTTATTTTATTTGTTTAAATTGACGGTCTTTTGAAGAATTCCAAAAATCTAGGTCGAATGACAAAAATTTACACATAAATATGTACATGTGTATGTGTATGTACATATGTAAATGTATTAATTATAAAATGTATGTCTTTTGTTTTAATTTGGGTTGTATCCTGTCATAAAGTGTAAAAAAAAAAACTTTTACATTTTTATTGTTTAAATTTTTGTGTATTTACTGTATATTTTTCAAAAATATATTCAATAAATTAGAAATTAATTGACCTAAACTAATTGAAATCAAAAATATAATTCTAGACTTATAATACATATTTCAAAATTTTGATTTTATAAATCTTAATTTTTCTAAATAAAATAATGTAAAATAAATTTTTTTGGAAAATAATTAGGTGTTGCCCTAAGGTGTTGTTTTATACTTAATTTTTATTCTCAAACTTAATTTTTTCTGTATTTTAACAAAAAAAAAAACTGAATAAAAACTCTCATACTTTACGAATAATTAAATGAAGAAATAAAAATATTGAAAAAATATAAAAATTTTATAATTTATTTATATCTTATATACCTAATTTAAAGAAATTACGCAGTCTTACATAATATAACGTTAGGAAGATTAAAAAATAATCTACAACCAAAATTTGTACTAAATTATGACTGACAAATAAATAACTATAATATGGATCACGCCTACAATCCCAGGAAAAAAAACCAAATGCGTCAAAATACAAACTTTTTCAAAAATTTAAAAATTAAAAACCAAATACGTGAAAAGCCAAATTTGCGAAATCCATAAATGCATCAAAAACCAAATTTTCTAAATACAAATGCATATGTGAGATTCTGAATTAAGAGGGATGTTAGAGTTGGTTACAAAATCAGGATTATACGTTTTTTCCATAATATATGCACATAAGTTGCGATGGACTTTAGAGTCGGTTGCAAAATCAAAATTATACGCTTCTTTCAGAATATATGTGGATGGGCTAAGACAGATTTTAAAGTTGGTTACAAAATTAGGATTATACGCTTTTTTCAAAATATCTATAATTATAATTTAGTAGTTTTCGCCACACACTACTTATTATGACATTCCGCTAAGTTTTGAATACAAGTACATATTTAGATATAATTTTTCTATTACAAAATTTACATTAGCATATAACATATGTACATATACGTATGTTTGAATTATGATTTTTTTTTTGTTTTCTTTTGGAATCAAGAAATTTTGTATCCCATACGAATTTTTTGTAATTTAGATGTCACGGTAAAATATACGACACACGAGCTACAGGACCCCTAGTATATATATATTTATATGAGTTAGGATGGATTTAAGAATTGATTACAAAATTAGAATTCTTTAATTGCTTATTCCAGAATACTATATATGAATTAAGATGGATTTCTTCTAGATCTGACTCATGGCGCAGTGGTTAAGTCGCCAACCTTTCAATCAAAGGGTCTTGGGTTCAAACCCCGGTCAGGTCATAAATAAAAAATATGTAGTACTTTTATATCGTAATAATGTATATCGTATAATTAATATTAGTAATAATAACAATAATAATATTAATAATAATAATAATAATAATAATAATAGTAATAATAATAACAATAATTATAATAATAATAATAATAGCTGCTACAGTGGAGCTATCTTTGGTTATATCATGCAAGTAAGGTGTTATATACTGCTGCACGTTGTAATCCACTGATGGCGCTGACTCTGTAGTAAAATAATAATAATATTAATAAGAATATTAATACCAATAATAATAACCGCTACAGTGACAGTGGGGGTTCCTTTCAATAATTACCTCATGTGGTTACTATATACTACTACTACATGTTGTAACTGTTGTGACGGCTTTAGTCACTGTTAGCAAAATAATAATAGGCGGATTCATTGTTTCCTTACAGTCCCACTCCTAATTCCTTACAGTACAGTCCCAATTCCGTATCCATTTTCCTATCCTTTCCTATCCCTACTCCCTAGCCAATATACTGCGTTCGGAGGTAAGGGTTTCATCCCACTTTATTGTCTAAAGGAGGAGGTGGGTTTAGTCAGTAAGAATCTGACACTACCAAGGGGAAATTCTTGGTGTCTTTGGAAGATTCCCACCTCCTTTAGGAAAAAAAAAAAAAATTTAAGAGTTGGTTACAAAATCGGAGTTTCAATCATTTGTTTGTATATGAATTTCATATTTATTTTCTCTATTATTTTGATTATACATGTTTGGATTTTGATAAGTTTGGATTTTAAAATTTGAATTTTTTAGCAGAACTCTATAATATACCTAATTTTGTATTGTTGTAGATTTCTTTCTCTTTTTACTACAATTGTTTCAACCATAACTTAAATATAAATAAAGTTAAAAAAAAATCAATTTCAATGTGTAAATTATACAAAATAAGAGTTAATATTTTCTAACAAAATATTTAACTTAACATTAAAAACACTTAAAAAAAGTGTACCCTTATCATTTCAATTTCAATTCAAACTGACCCGATATTTGAACAAAAAAAAAAAAAGAAAAGTTTTTAACAACTTTAACTTTTTGTAATTAAAATCATCTAAAAAATTGTTCAAAATATAGTACAAATGTGCACAAAACTTTCGCATCAAAAAAGTCATGTTTTTTACTTCAAATTCACGTACAATGTATAATTGGATATAGTTAGTCTTTATTTTTCTTTTTTTTCTATCAATTAAAATTTTTCTCATCACTTTCTATATTTACATTTACATTCAACCATATTTACCAGATACCCAATAATACCAAAATAAATATGTATGTAAAACATAGAAACCCAATTTTTGCAATAATACATATATCCAATTTCATTGCAATAAAAAAGGACAACGCAATGTAAAAACATTGATTGTTATAATATACAAAACGCACCGGATACCCACCTTCCTGTTTATCAATGTTTGACATTCAAGTTTTATATACAACACATTTAGTGTAACAATGTTTAATATAAGTTATCAAGTCAACTTTCTCATTCCTTTTCATATATAATGTACTTTTTTAATGAATTTCATTTTTGTAGACTGCTATATCGAATTCAATTCAGACCACAAATACGAAATTTATGTCCCTATATGTACATATGTATATATGTGAATATAAACCGCAGGTTTAGGTTCTCATCAATTAAACAAGCCAAAAAATTTCAAAAAGTTCAATATTGACACAAAAAAAATAATATAAAAAAAAAAAATTTTTTTTTTTAAATCCATTCACATGTTTAGAATTTAAAATAAAGGACAAAATCTTGATATTTATATATATATGTACACGTTATTGATTTAAATTCATTGTATTTAAATTGTGTTTGAATCTGTATTTTTTTATTATTTTTTTTTTTTTTTTAAGTGGCTTCAATATATTTGTTTTTAATGATATTTGAAAGGATTCTGATATCTGTTTGAAATCAAATCAAGTGCAACAACATATCAAGTCCTGATATACAAATACTATGCTTAGTCTTTTGATTGCACAGCAAAAAAAAAAAAAAAAACAAACAATTTCCATTTAAAGTAATTAATCTTATTTTGTGGTTATTAAAAGTTTCAGGTATATTGTAAAAATTTTTTATATCCTTCATTCCATTTCTTTTCTATCTGTATTTTAATTGAATACACAACAGGTGATCATATATAGTTAAAAAAAAAAAAACCAAAAAAAAAAGGGGGAAGGAGGGTGGTCAATCACATATGAATTATTGAATATATTATGTACAGAAGGAAGTATTCTTATTTTCATAAAGAATAAAATAAAAGTTACAAATATAGAAGGATTGTAATATACTACTAACGTATTAAAGAACTGCAATATTGAGTTAATGAATGAACAAAAAAAAAAAATTAAAACAAAAATGAAAATGTAATTGAAATGTTAAAAAAAGGGTTATAAAGTTTTCTTTTGTTAATTCAATACTTGTCTTTTTTATTGAATTTTTCTTTCGTTATATATTTATGGTTTTATATGCAATGAATATAGTTAACAAATTCATATTCTCATGTAATAAACCTGTTTCTTTGTAAATTATATATGTATATTTAAGAATTGTATATGTTTTTATCATTTCATTAAAAAACTCTCTTTTAACTTATGTGAAGAAAAAAATATATAGGTAAAATATAATTTTTAAAAAACATCTGAAGTAAAACAAAAATATAAAATAAATTTTTAATAGCGAATTTTTCTGTCATTTATATTGTTACAATCAAAATTTTCTCAAAAATAATTTTTTCAATATAGGCAGTATTTGGTATTTGTATCAATGAAATCAAAAAGGAAAAATTTTGAAGCGGTATTTTAAAATATTAGTTTAGTTATTATGGGTAAATTATAACAGTATATGTGTACACAGCATTTTTTTAGTATCGTGTATTGTCATCGGAACTGTACGAAAAGTGTACACGAACGAAACCAAAAGTGTATCTAAGATTCTTTTTTTGTACCAACTCCTGTTTAAGTATACTATTAGAACCCAAAAATTGAAATTTTCCTATTTTTATACACCTGTAACTTAAGCACCTGTACACATTTTTTCAAGCTTCCACTTATAATTAAAGCTTCCACTTTATAATTTTACATGTATAAAAGGTTTTTCTTAATTATGTAGAGTTCCTTTAAAGTTGATGAAAGTGCTTCTTTATTTTTCACATTTTTTCTTATTATATGAAATTCTAAAAAAAATTTCAAAATTTGGTGCAAGTCACAGTTCTAAACTGTTTGTATTGTCTTTTGGAAATGTGCGCCTTTAAAAACCGTTGGTTTACTTTTTGCCTTGTTTTATTTTCTCTCTGCTTGAGTTTAAAAGGCGTAAGTTAGGTTTTTATGAAAAATTAAAAAAGTTAAGATTTTTAAATTCAAACATCCATACAACCATAGTAAGTAAATAAAATCAATAATCGTTTTTTATTTTTTTAGCAACAAGGATTTGTTTCGGTAGTTCTTCTTCTAATTAAAAAGAAACTCGCTGTACAAGAATAGAATTGGCAAACTTTCTGTTAATACGCCATTTGGCCATCGAGGTCTCTGAAGTACGATTCTTTTCTAAATCTCAGCGTCTTAAAGTTGTTACTCTATACAGGCAAAGTTTTTTCGAAATGTCTGGAGTAAAACTTAATAAGCCCCATGATATCATATTTAGCGTTTCTAAATGCACATGTGAGCTAACAGATTTAACTTTTTTAATCATACTCGGGAGCCAGAGTTAACAAATTTTACAAATGTCAAATTTTATGAAGTTGTCATTTTTGTTTTTTATTTCAATTTTTTTTATATTATAAACTAACATATTGAAATAATTGGGAACAAAATCGTTCAATTGCACTTATAATTGAAAATTATTTTTTAAAAACTTCATTATTGGTTTGAAATAAATGAATGTTTCCATTTGATTTTGACAGTTCAAATTCATATTTAATGGTTTCGAAATGACAGAGTAAGGTTGACTCTACATGTGAGTGTGGTAGTTATTTTAATTCTATAAATCTATAAACGCATTATAAACACGTAAGTAAGAAACGAAACCTACTACTGTTAGAATATTTATTTATTTATTTATATTAATATTACATACATAAATGTAATGCAATATTATTGAACCATCGGCTACCAAGGCCATTATAGGCTTTTATACTATTATTAAATTATATACTAATATTATTTATTTTGTTTATATTATATACTATATATTTACATTATATTTGGTCGTAAGGGGGATATGTAAAGAAAAAAAACACTTACGACCTGTGCAGGGATCGAACCCACACTTCTTCGGTTAATACGCCACACGCCTACACACTAGACTATCGAAGCCCTGTTAGAATAATTTGACTTTTAAATCAATCTTTAAATATTTGCATACATCTAGGATTCACATTTTTCATTTGAGAAAATCGCACATCATTTGTCCCAGTAGAAAACAAAGTAAATTTGTCACTTCTTAATAGCATAAGAAATGTAAGTCAAACGACGTAATTCTTATCTCTTAATGATAATCCATAACTTTAAATTTTTCCAACATATTATATCATTATAAGTTTTCGAAAACAAAATATTCCATTCAATTGCAAAACAAAACATTAATAGTCCAACATTAAAAAAAAATGTTAATTCATAAACTAATATTGTACCTATTACAACTACCATTTTTTTTTCTCAAATAGAAATAAAAGTTAAAATAGGATGGGATGTTTAAAATACATAATTTAATTGTCATCTATGTACATATAATATTTAGAACTTAAGGGCAAATCAAAGTGACAGCACATGTATTTTTAAATTAAATCAAAGAAAATGTTTATCAAATGATAATAAATAGGGTTGTCATGTACTTATATTTTTGTTAATTTATGATGTCAATAAAAGATGCGGGATTGTGTTACAATTTCTTGATTGCATTGTCATTTCAGAAAGTAAAGAAAATAAACATATTAAAAATTGTTATATTCCTTGGTATAGAAAGTCTTAAATAATGGTAACAATTTGTGACATTGATAGTCATTGATGTTGAAAATAATTGAAATATTGTATGGACATAGCAAAAAGAATTATCAACTTAAAAAAAAACTATACACGAAAAGTTGAATCCTTCAAAGAGAGAAAACGACTTTGACTTTTAATTTTTAGATTAACTGTAAAGTAGAAAAATGTATAACAATAACGACAACAAAGGAAATAGGTTTGTTTGTTAGAAAACGTCTTGGTTTCGGACGGATGTGTATTTCTTCATTTTAGTAACATTTAAAACGTTCAACACCAATGTAAACACTTTTCAATACTTTAAAATTACTTAAATTTAAAAAAATTTATTTTAATAAAAAAAAAATTGAATTAACAATGTTTCTGCTTAGCTTCTCTTTACAAATAATTTATTTGTTTATTTATTTGACAATACATCTGTCATGCAAACATCTCTATCAAAAGTGGTTTAGGAAATTTAAACATAAAAACTTTCGAGAACAGTTTTTGACAGACAAAATTATAAAACTTTTTTAACTTTTTACTAACAAATATCAAAAACTAAAACTTTTTAAAATAGTTTTGAATGTTTTACTTAGCGGTTAGAAGTCATCTTTTTGTCCCCTTTTTATACTAAAAGTGTCACTTTTTCATCCCTGTTTGTTCACAAACTGAAAAATAGAAATATTTCTATTTTGCCTCCACTTTTGTTCCACTTTTTTTTACATTTCTTTTATACATGTGTTTATACATGTCGTTGTCAATTTTAATTGTTATAAAATACGGTGAAACTTGAAAACTTTTTTGAAGTTCTGAACTACTCGTTTTAAAACTAACATTTTTTTATTATGGTCAGACATCAAAAGTAAAAGGTAGCCAAAATTTTAAAAAATAAAAAATAATTTTTAAATAAATATAAATAAACCCTTGAGTTAGTGAATTTCTCTAATTTTTGCATTCCATTTTTTAAACCATTCAAAAAGTTGAATTTCCCTAATTTTCCATTCTATTTTTTAAACGTTTCAAAAAAGTTAAATTCTTGTAATTTAAAATAAGTGGAAAGAAAGAGAATTATTGAATAGGATAGAAAACATTCACGTGTAACCACCGCCTTACACTAACGTTTGTAACCACCGCCTTACACTAACATAATGTTTCAGTCAAATGTTCCTTAGAGGGTTTAGAATAAAGGCTGGTTTTCATGAGAAATTTCGTTGATATTATGTAATTTTTGAAAGAGAAAAAAATTTAGTGTATTATATCAATGGGAAAGAGAGAGAAAAAATATTTAATCAGAAATATTGTTGATAAAATCAGATAAAATACTTCTCTAAGGAATTTATGGACGATATTCGTTGAACGATATTTTTATAGAGTTTTCTCTTTTACACACATGTCATTTTTGTATCTTCTGCCTATGCTCTAACATTTTCGTGGATATTTTTTTTTCATGAAAACCAGCCTTAAGTTATTATTTTAATAATTAAAATTAATTTTTCTTAAATTTTATTCCCCGTTTATTTTTAAAGTTTCTAAACAAAAAGTTACTTTTATAAGATATTTGTAACATTTTCTAGAACATGTAAAATAATATAAAAAAAAATTTTAAAAACAAATGGCTATCACACAAATGTTTATATTAGAATTATTATCTATCATTTTAAAAAGACTTATTTTGTTTTTTTGTTTTTTAATTTTAAACAAAATAATTAATATGAGAAATTCTCATTATATAAAATAAATAAACCATTTGAAATACATATATCGCCTTATAAAAAATATTATATTACAAAATAAAAAATATAAAAAAAATATAAAATTTAATAAAAATAATCACAGTTTATTAAAAAAAAAAAAACATTCACAAAGAGCATGACATATTATATACAAACAAAAATCAACCAGCCATTTAACCCTTTCATTTTATTTTTATGTGTTAAATAGAACACATTCACGCACAATCATATGGTTCTCATATGTATAAAATACAAAAAAAAAAAAAGACACCGATTCCATAATCCCAGCCAGATCACTACTATTAGTTTCATTCTATATTTGATGAGCCCATTATCTTTTTTTTTCTTCCTAGATTTTAAATAAATGATTTTTTATTTTATTTAATGTTTTTTTTTTTTTTTGGTGATGGGTTAAATTCAAAAAGATTTCAATTAAAATATTGAAACTAAAACCAATGTCAACTATAGGATTTAATGGATTAACATTTATATGTAATCGATTTATAAATATGGTATTTCGGCAAATTGAAAAAATGTAATTTTTGTTTTAATTATTAATTATTAATTGATGGTGTAAGTTTGTTTTTACTAAGTTTGAAAAGATAAATAGGATGATATGTAGAGCTATAAACCTCTTATTTTTAACAATTTCACTTTACTTATTCAAACAAATGCTTTGTGGTATTAATTTACTGTGCTGCTAAAAACCCAATTAAAATTTGTTAATACGGATTTTAACTGGAGTAGTTGTGGTTCAGTAATCTCAAACATCAACTTCATTAATTTGGCATTTTCTGTATTTTATTCAACTCTTAAAAATTTATAAAAATTTAATTTTCTAGATTCTTCATTTAGCAGGTTTTTATTTTATCTTAACTCATTTTACTAAAAAATGTATGTATAATTTTATTGGTTTTATAAATTGTTTTGTGGTATTCATCCGATGATGAAGTCTTTACTTCATATGGGATATGAAAACACCAGTTTATCTATAGAATACATACTATTTAGGTATACTTTCAAAATTCGAAAAAAACTTAAAGTAAACAAATAAAGTCTAAAATTGGTAAAATTGCAACTGAGCTTTAACTCAAATCTCAGTTTTTCAAACAAAAATTACTCTTGAACTCGTAACTTTAGTTTGGAGAAGGAAGATTTGAATTTAAGCTAAGTTTTATGCATTTGGTTTATATTTCAAATTACATTTTAGCTTTTTGTTGAATTTTTTCTCTGGATTAGGACTAAATGATTTGTGTTTTATTCAGTCTTAATCCAGAGGAAAAATTCAACAAAAAATTAAAAACATTACGGACGAAAAAAAGAAAGCTGAATATAATTTACATTTTAACATTGAGATCAAATTTATGTTTCTGAACATATGATTTCTTTACAAGATTTTCTTTCAGCTAACATCTAAACGTCAAAAAAGCAAAATAAAACGTTGTTTTAATTAATATAAAAATTAAAAATAAAAATATTTTTATTTAACAACATTTATTAAATCGACTTCAACAGATCAAAATATTATTTTTTTTATTTATATTAATTTTTTAACAAAATATCAATTTATTTTCACCTATGCATATGTCATTTGTACAATGTCATTTGTATTACAAATAAAATTTTAGCGGTATTCGTATTATATATAAAATACTAGGCTTCTCAACCAATTTTTTAATACCAACATCAAACTAAAACTAATGCTGATCTGAAGATAATATTTATTTGAACATACAACCCCAAAAGTTTGCAGGAGCTTACGAGTTTATATAACGCAAAACACATATTTGCCCCATTAGTCGATACTTCTAATCGCACAAACTCTACTACTAACGCGTTGTCAAACATTTTCATCAAATAATTTCAAAACGTTCCTCAAGAAACTTAATACAAATTTTTAATAATTAAATTTAAAATAAAGTAACACCAAACTACGCACCCAAAATAAAACAAAAAATAATAATTTAATTTCAAAAAAGAATATTTAATTTTTTGTTTTTTTTTTGTGGACAACTTCTTAAAAATGTTCAAAATGTTCTTGTGAACTTTAAAAGTAATTAAAAAAAAAAACTTTTTTTGTACTTACATATATATTTTTTTTAATTATTTCTATCTTCGTGCACGTTATGGAATGGAAACATAGGCTAGAAGGTCGAAATTTGATAATGAAAAACCACTTATAAAAAATGTATAAAAGTTTTATAATATATTAATGTATAGTAATAAACAGTACTGATGGTAGTTCGGCTTCTTTACATATATCGATTTTAACACTATTATATTAATATATGTATATATACAATATACATTAAAATAGTTTGGTTGATATTTTATAATATTGTCAAGGAGCAAATGAACTCATGTAATAAATTTATTGTTAATGATTACACAAAATTAATCGTAGACACTTGGGCTAATCAATTAGAAAAAAAAAATGTTTGGTATTTTAAGAACATCTTATTACGATTCTATATAAAAAAGAAAGAGATAGATATAAAATTAGTTTTTTATTTGAATATTTATGGTAATACGATAGTGATGATAATGATAATTTACTGTTTTATGTATATAATGTTTAAATTTTAAATTAAAACAAAAAATAATTAATAATTATTGGATTATAGATGAAATATTTATGAGAATTTTATTAACTTCTGTTATTCTCTTGAAATTTAATCGGTGAAAAAGATATTTTGGATAATATAAATCAATGGAAAAAAAAGGGTTACTATCGCAAGACTGTATTTCATTTGACTGTACGTCACTTGCCTGTATCTCCATTTGCCTGTATTACCGTTCGACTGTGTTCGACTCGATTGTATTTCATTTGCCTGTATTTTATATGACCCGATATTATTTGTAATCAACTCTAAAATTCCCCCTAATTATATGCTTTACTTTCATATTTCAACAACAAAACATTTAGAATCATGAAGGCTACAACCTCCAAACCCCTCCTGAACAATTTAATGAAACTCTGATTTCATAGCCAACTCAAAAATCCTCCCTAATTAAAAGTTTTACATATAATCAAATGAAAACGAGGAAGAGTGCAGTAGAGTAGACTGTGACTGTGACTGTGGGATACCCGTATGAACGTAATATATCTTGTTTCTATAAAACTTGATCATCTTTTAAAAACATTCAGATGTTTTAGTACCGACGTTAACTACAGAGATATATTTTTGTAAATTGTGAAGTTGTATGACAGCTACGCGAATCTATTGCACAAGCACAACCAAATTTTACAGAAGTTGTGGCCATAAAACTTGATCATCATTTGTAAGATTTCAGACCCCTCGCTTCATTAAGTTCTAAGAGGTGTAAGGAGCCTGAAACGGCTGCTCTAGAGCAACCAACCAACCAATATTACAAAAATTGTTGGCATGTAACTCGACACCTTTTCACTAAATTTCAGATAGCTAGCTTCAAAAGACACTGAGTTATTTTCATTTAAAAAGAGAAGTTGTGTCGCAGCTACCCGAACCTGTTGCACCAGCACAACCAAATTTTGTAGAAGTTTTTGCCATAAAACTTGATCATCATTTGCAAAATTTCAGATACCTAGCTTGAATAGACACTGAGTTAGTTCTATATAAAGCAAGAAGTTGTATGGTAGCTACTCGAACCCGGCGGCCGAAAATGCTGGAATTAAATAGCAAAACTAACAATTTTGCAAAAGTGACGTAAACAAATTTTCAGCCTCCTAGCTCTTTTATTTTTGGAGTTATCGTTCGGACGGACGGACGTACATGGCTTAATCGACTCAGAATTCGATTTTAAGCCGATCCATACCTTTGACACTATATCTAGCTCGACTCCTTTAAGATGTCACAAACGTAGTGGCAAATTTATTATACCCTTGAATATAGTTCATACGGGTATAAACAGCCAAATTAAATACCGGTAAATAAAGTATAGTCAAAAGATAATGCACTTGTAAAAAATACAGTCAAATGACACGATAGACAAATGAAATACAGTCATATGATACGCTCTCAAAACAAATTTTTTTTTACTATAATAAATTATTAGAAAACTTATTTTTATTTTATAATCACTTTCTTATTTTATAATCGAATAATAACAAAATATCAGAGAATTAAAACTTTTGATTAAAAAATTTTGATAGATCAATTTCCTTCAATTAGTTTTAACAACTGTCTTCATTTAAATAGTTATTGTTTTCTAGTAGCTATCGATAAATTACTCCTGGTTTCTAGTACCTATTTTTGATTTGACATTTAGAGAGTTTCATTAATATAAATGGATTACAACACATGGATCTTTTTGAATCGGATTCTTAACTGATGTTTATTTCCACACGGTTCTTCACGAAGTCGATTAATTTTTATAAGTATGTGTATTTGAAAAAAAAAATTTTGACACAAAAAGAAAAACCATAAAATTAGTTTATAAGAGGGAATGAAGCGTAAGTAAAAATTCGTTTCGAGAAGAACCGTGCGGAAAGACAGAATGTTATTATTAGAAAAGTTGTAACGTAGAAAATTCTTGACCTATTTATTAGTGGATAATATAACATAAACTCAATATACATACTAAAAAAGCATTTGATTAAATTCAATTGTATATGTATTTATTAAAAAATTTTAGATAAAATTTTATATTAAATAAATGTCTTATAGTGAGAAATTTAAAAATTGAATTCTTATATAATGGAGCAGACCGAGCAGTGTTATACAAAAGTTTGAAATTCGATTTAACCATTACTCAATTCAAAACTTGGGGACCCACAATATTCTGTAAATTTGTAAAATCACAATATGAACTTATTCAATTTTAGAATATATCTTTTTGATTTGTTTCTTATTAAAATAAAAAATTTGGATTAATATGTATTATATAAACCATAAATCGATACAAATGCTCGAACCACAAATAAAACTCGTTTATCTATTGATAAATAGACATCGATCTAATTAAATCATAACTTCAAAATGGAAATAGAAAATCAATAGATATTAAAATCTGCAGACGGGACGATTTGAAGACACAAAGAACCAACACGCGACTGCAGACAATCTTAATACAAAAAAAAGAGGAAAAGGCAACAACTATTACGTAATAATTTTTATTTTGATCAAAAAAATTGCATGAGTTTTAATTTTGATTAAATCGAATAATTAATTGTTCTGTTAAACACCAGATGATTATTTATTATGCATTCAAAGAATCTAAGATGATTCATTTGCATAAAAAACACAATTGCTATATTATTATAACTCACAATTTTAATTAATCTGATGGGTGTTTTAATTGAATGAAAGATTTATTTTGAAAAAATTTAAATTGAAAATTTCAAGCTTCTTGATAATAGAAATTAACCCTTCTTAGAATTTTGTTTTGCTTTAAATTAAGCGTTCAAAGTTGAAGTCTGCTATACGGTCAGTAGTTAAGAGATTCAAATTAAAATCTAATTATTTTTATATGAAGATTTCTTAGTGGTATTTTTTAGTTAAAGATTTGTTTTAGCAAAAAAAAATTTTTTTCAGTTTGAATTTTAAAACAATTATCTATCATTTAAGATCACAAAGTATTCATTATTTACTACATCTGACTATAAAATTTCCATAGAAGGAGGAAAGGAAAAAAAAATAACACATTGGCAAACCATTTAATATCGAACATGACATACTTATTAATTTTTTTAATATATTTATCTAGTAATAAAATTAAGATACTAAATCAACATTACAATTAAAAAAAAAAAATATCTTAATACTGACATAATCTAGATTGAATGATAAAAAACAAGAAAAAATTTAGCTAAAATAATATTATGATATTCGCGCATTTCTATTATGCGTTGTAGTCGTCATCTTTTTTTTCTTAAGTGTTCATCAAAAATTAGTTTTTTTTTTTTTTGCAATATTTTCAATTTCAATTTTAGTGTCATTCTAAGCATCTCATTTTTGCATTACAAAAGTTTTCAATTTTTTTTGTAATTTAAAATCTTTTTAAAATTCAAAAAATTCTGATATGAATGATAGTCACTTCGCAAATTACCAAACAAAAACATTGTGTATTTACTCACATAAGAACCTATATATGCCCATATTACATATGATGTCTATTTGTTAGTAAATATTCGTATGTACATATACATATGTATTCAAATTATTTGCGAACAGCTTTTCTTAATTCTCAAGAGCTCTGGATTTGATTGATGAAGATCGGCGACAATGGTGCCAGCCATCACATTTTTTTGATATTTTGTTTTTTTTTATTATAATACAAAACAAAATGTTTTTTTCAGTTTAAAGCCATACTTTAGAAATATATGTATATATTCTGTTTTTTCCAAAGTAATTTAAATACAGGGTGAGTTTAATGTTTGTTTGCTGCAATTTTGAGATGAGAATAGAAAAACGACTTAATTAGGGAACTTTTTCCCAAATAAAAAAAAATCGACTCAAGAAATAAAAGTAGCTCAATAGATTGCAAGGCTGGTATCTCAACTATGTTTGAAGAATTTCCTTATTTTCCACTTTTATTTGATTCATAGGTTCTAAAAGGTGACGGGTGCTAATATTTATATTATATTAATTCACTAAAACTATAGAAAACAAAATGTTGTCCCTCTATGCTCATTCTCTATTACATTTTAATTTTGTAATGCTGTTATACCACGACAATTTTTACTTTGTTTTACTTAATGATGAACTCTTTAATCTATATATTTTCCTCTATACAATGTATCTAAATCTGTTTATTTTTGTTTTTTGCCAATACACTTTTGAAACTTTATTGTAGAAATTTAAAAATAAAATGGTATGGTATGGTATGATATCCACACCTACACTTATATTAAAATATGAATGTTTAATTCTAAAATTGCCAAACTGGTAGATTTTAGGTGCTTATATGAAAGCTTTCTTTTTTATTACTTTGATTATATGTAATTTTTAAATCTAGTTAAATCTTTAATTAAAAATCTAGTCCTCTTTGCGGACGCTGTTTATTACTAACATTGTATTGCACATTTTCTAAAAATAAAATGATGACATTTTTAAAATAAATTTTTATCTATAGCCTACATTTCTTTTCGAAATTTTTTTTTATCTCTCCGATTTTGGCTTCGAAAACAAAACATTTCTCTTTTTTCATGCCTTCTCTTTTTGTTGCAATGTAAATTTTCCAAATCAAACCAGTGATACTCAAACTACTGATCAGTCAAATTTCTAACCCAATTTTAGTTTCTAAATAAACTGATTTTTTCAATAAAACGAGGAAGAGTGCAGTAGAGTAGACTGTGTCAACTCTGGGACACCCGTATGAACGTAATATATCCTGTTTCTATAAAACTTGATCATCTTTTAAAAACATTCAGGTGTTTAAGTACCGAACTACAAAGATATATTTATGTAAATTGTGGAATTGTATGACAGCTACCCGAATCTATTGCGCCTAGCTTCATTAAGTTCCAAGAAATGCAAGAAGCCTGAACCGGCTGCTTTAGACCAATCAAATTTTACAAAGGTTTTTGGCATGTAACTCGACACCTCTTTACTAAATTTCAGATTCCTAACTTCATTAAACACTGAGTTATTCTCATTTAAACGGAGAAGTTGTATGGCAGCTACCCGAACCCGCCATACCACCACAACCAAATTTCACAGAAGTTGTTGCCATAAAACTTGATCATCATTTGCAAAATTTCAGAAACCTAGCTTGAATAGATACTGAGTTATTTCTATATAAAGAAAGAAGTTGTATGGCAGCTACTCGAACCCGCCGACTGAAAATGTTGGATTTAAATAGCAAAACTAACAATTTTTCAAAAGTGACGTAAAAAAAATTTCAGCCTCTTAGCTCCTTTATTTTTTGAGTTATCGTGCGGACGGACGGACGTACATGGCTTAATCGACTCAGAATTTGATTCTGAGCCGATCCATGCCTTTGACACTATATCTAGCTCGACTCCTTTAAGGTGTCACAAACGTAATGGCAAATTTATTATACCCTTGAACATAGTTCATACGGGTATAATAACATTAGGTAAATACCCCTGTGTTTTAAGGCGAAAATATATAGTTACTCTCAAATAGATTATAACGGTAAAAAAAAAACTGGCTTTATTATTAGTTTAATTTTTAAGTTTGTTGAAGTGGTCGTGTTGTTTTTTTTTTAATTTTCTCTTTTTTTATTTTAGTTTTTATTATGGACCATATAAAAAAAATGATTGGAATATAACTTCAAACGACATGATATAAAAGTAAATTTTTACTGTTATTGTTGAATTTATTATTTGTGATGATATGATGATTTGCTGCATCCATAATATTCACAAAATTATTGTTTAAATCCCCCTTTAAACAAACAAAACTAAAATTTTTTTTTAGAATTATGCATTGTTCTCGAATTTAGATTGATTTCTAAATGAAAAAAAAAAAAATGATACCATTTTTGCCGCGTACCATTTTCTAAACTGTCATATTTATATTTTATTTTTTTTATTTTATTGTTTAGAAAAAAGAGATAGAAAATAATTGTTTTTATATCTCTTATGTTTTTTTATATTATTTTCAACAAGTGAATAATATGTAAAGAGGGAGCGTTCCTATCTATTATAATTTATTTATTTATTTATTTTTTTTTTTTAGTAATTTTCAAACATATCCAATGACAATGATTTGCATACTCATACAAGTGGATATGGACATGGATTATATATAGCATTATTATAATCGTTAGTATTTTGAATGAGTCGTATGACTATTTAGAATTTCATAGATTTAAAAAAAAAAAACAACATGTAATTGAATGAGATTATCTATAAAAATTAAATTCAAAATAAGAGATGTTCATAATAATCATCAGTAGTAGTAGTAGTAGTAGTTGTACAGTGGCTTTGACTTATGGTCTATGGATAATATTTTTTTTTTCATCATATTATTATTGTATCTTTAATGTATCTTTAGATACCACTGGACCATATTAAATAAAACTACATCATAAAAAAAAAAAAAATTTATAAGGGGGATATTGTTGGTTGGGTTTTTGTTTTTTTTTTATTATTATTATTATTTTTTATAATAAAGTGATTATTTATTTATGAATGGATATCTTAATGAGTTTTTTTTATGAATTTTTATTTTAGTTGTTGTGTACCACACTAATATTGTACAATAAAAGAGTATTGAGGATTTGATGATTATTTAAATGCTACATATAAATTTATGATCTTTATGCTCTAAATTTTTTGTTTTTAGAACATCTAATAGATTATAGTAAAAATAAATAAAACATTGTTAGTACATAATATATAAAATTGCTAAAATTTAATACGATTGCAGTTATTTGATAAATATATAATTAAAACTGAATAGACACATTGATTCTCGTTGTCAACTTCTTACGTATTTTGAGATTCCACATTTTTTAAGTTTACCTTACCTCTCCCGGCTTAGTATCTTTTTTGCCTTTATGACTGAACATTCCATTAAGATACAAAACTTTATTTTACATAGTTTGTTGATGGACAAAGTTTCTTTTTCTAAATCTTTAATAAAACTAAATCTGTATAATGAAGCTATTTGACTATATATAAACATAATGCACTACTAAGTATAATAGTGCGTCTTAGCTATTTTTAAAATTATCATATATGTACATATATAATTTGGATATTTACACCTATATAAATTAGTATTAATTGTAGCTTTTTACCATTAATTAATGTTAAATTCTTAATATAATCAGGTTAAAAAAAAAAAACCATTATAAATGTCGCTGTTCATTATTTTACAGCAAATAAAATTTAGATATCTGAATAAAATACTTGCACTTCATTCACTGATCTAGCTGAAGCTGATAGTCAAGTGTAAATAAGCTAATTTTTCAAAAAAAAAAAAAAAGAAATAAAAAACTGGTGACGAACTAGTGGAGTATGTACTTAAATAAAATAATAAAAAGTTAGCATAAAATATTTTATATGGTAGAAACAGATGAAGAAATTTTCGAACAAATAAGAAAATAAAAAAAAAAACAGAGATCATTCTAAGAATTTTTACATAACTGTATATTCAGACAATTAATGGAAATCTACAAATTTACACTTAACACATTGCAATCAACATTTGATAAAAAAAAATAAAATTTTTAGTATAAACCTATAATAAAGATTTGTGTGTCTGATTAGTTATACAATATTACCTACTCAAAAATACAGGTACGACAGACAAAAAAAGTGTATATCATCATATTTTTATGATACATTCGTTGGTAGATCTTAACTTATTTCACAAAATTTTGTCTATTTTATTCATTTTGAAAAAATTTTCTCCAAACATTTACCCGAATCTTCCTACATTCCCCTTCTTTTCATTTTTCCTCCTCAATTTTGGTCTAACTTTAGTTGAAAATACAAACACACTTTCTTTAGTTATTGTAGTTATACCTTAGATACAAAATGGATTATTATTTTTTTATTCATCTATAGTTGTCATCTTCTTTCTTGAAATAATTTTTAAAACAAAATTCTTACGCAAAATGAAACTCCTATAGAATTTCTTCTACAAGAAAACATATAATTGAATTGAACCTCTTTTGAAATAATTTCTTTTAAGAACTATTTTCATTTTGAAAAATCTTCCTTCAAACATTTTATCCTAATCTTCTAAAATTCCTCTTCAGAATGAAATCTGTAACAATGAAAAAATTAAATAAAAACTTAATTAAGTAAAGATTTTATGATTTACAAAAATCAAAAAAAATGCCTATCTATTAAAAATATTTTCAAGAATAATATTATAAAAGCGGCTTTTTTTAGCAAGAAAAAATTAACCGCAATTAATATTTTTTAAATAAAAAATATGGTAATAAATTAAAAGAAAATATAAAAATACATTTATAAAATAAATAATCAATAAACTTTTCTTTTTTTTTTTGTTTTATTAAATAGTCCTATATTACATAAGTAACTTTCTAATTTTAATATTAAAGAAAGTCCAATCAAAATTGTTCAAATCATTTTAATCTGCAAACTTATTTGAATAATGCCGATTCTTTTTTGTTTTTTTTACTGCACTGTGATCTCATAAATAATTCTAAAATAAAAATAAAATAGTAGATCAACGATAGTCTAGTATTTATATAAAGTAAAAATTAATCCAGATAGTTTTTCTTTTTAATAAAATATTATTATTTTTTAATTTAAAAGATTGTATGGAACTAATTACAAATTGTTTTAATATTCCTCCCTATTTCTTTTTAAAAAAGAACCGCTTCGCAAAAGGATTTAATCGAAAAAAAAAAAAAATCTTACCATTCTTTAAAAAATTATTGATAAAAAATATTATTAAAAAAGAAAAAAAAATCACTTTATTATGAAAACTACTTAGACATATGTATATGCACATATATAAACATATCTTAAAATTATTTACAATATATGTATATATTTATCAAAATTTAAAATAAAAAAAAAAATAATAAATAACAAGTTTGATTTGTTAGAGGTCTCTGATTGCTTGAAGGATAATCAACATCAATCAAAACAAATATAAGAATGATTTATTAATGTATTTAATAATATCAAAAATAAAAAAAATATCTTCATTTAAATTTTCACTTTCATAGCCTATAGAATCGTTTCGTCAATCGCTAATAAATAGACAAAAAAAATTGTGCAATATGAATTTGCCGTTGAATGTCTGGTCAGAATTTATTTCAGAAACCTTTATATAAATAATTTACTCTATTATTTTACCTTGAAACACATTAGATCATAAATCAAAGTACTTAGAAAAAAACGAAATTAATTTGACCAGTGATCAAATTTTGATGCAAAATTTTATTCCGATGCAATCTATAAGAATTTAAATATTTTTATACAATTTAAGGGTATATTTAAATGAAATATCACTATTAACTAAATTTTGTCCAAGATTAAAATAATTTTAATTGATTTCAAAGAAATTATACGCATTATATTGAAAGAATTTTTTGTCAATTCTATTAGACGACATCATTTTTTGTTTTTGTATAAATGAATATATATATTTTTTTTTATTGTAATCCCATTTTCGCGGTTCAATTATTGTTATTCATCTTTTACTTCTATATAATATATTTGTATAATATTGTTGCAATATAGTTGCAATAATAATCATTAGTTGTTAGTCATTAATTAACAATGAGTGATTTTTAATTGTTGTGATAATTCGGTCTTGCCTTTTTAATTACGAGGTTCTTTTATTTTATATTGGTTTTATTCGAGATCAATTTGTTACTTTAGCAATTATATTATGTATGCAAAATAATTTAAATTTATTTTTACATACTTTGAAAGTAAAAAAAATTGTATTGAATAATATATTATATATTATGTATAAATATAATATATGTATGTTAAAAAAAATGAACTTTGAATTTACTATTTATTATTTTTGATATTTTAGTTTCTTTTACATTCGTTTCTTTAAAATGCACCATTATTATGTGTGTAAAGTCTATAATATTAATAAAGTTTTTTTTTTTTTGTTTTGGTAATTTTTTTTTTAATTTTTAATATATGATTGACAAATGAATTTCTCCTTTTATATTACCCAAGCTTTTGTGCATTGTACACTACACTGTCTAAAAATAAAATAATAAAATACAATATATAATATTAATAATAAAATGATAATCTTGACCTTTTTTTTTTTTGAAAAATTTATTTTTATTTAAAATAAACAATCGATTTTATTTATAAAAATTTATATTTAAACTGAAATAAAAGAATAACACACAAATAAAATGGAATTTATTTGATATCTTGTTGTTATTTTGTGATTTTTATTAAAACGCAATTTCAAAAAAATATATACATTATAAAATACGTAAATTAAAATTAAAAATTTTAATCTGTATTCTATAGAGTGTCTTTCTTATTTTAAATAATGCAACTACAAAGATATAATACACCTTTTAATAGCATATGAATGAATAATCCTCAATCCTCTGTTTATTTTTATTTTTTGCATTGTTTTGCATTTAAATAAAAGAATATTTGCATTTTGCTTATAAAAAATATTTTTGTAAACAAATTTATAAGGAAAGGATATTCCCATATATATAAAAAAAAAAACATTAAAGCATCTATTAAAGAAAGCTACTTACATACATAGTCCAGTACCGCAATATGATTTATGATTACTCTATTATAAATATGCTTCTTTTAAAATGTTGAATGAGAAAACTATCAAGGAATCATAATTGAAAATAACATCCACTAAGTATCCACCAGCATTAATTTTCTTTACTGAATTGTACCGAAATTTTAAAATAAACGGTCAGTTATTGTGACTGGAATCATATTATTAGTATACCAAATTTATAATAAAAACCAATTAAAGGGTTTCTAATTTATTAATTTTTATTGACAGGAAAAGACTTTTTTTACAACTTCAATTTTATCTTTAAATGCATATGTAATGTATGACAGGATGATTATTTTAATCCTTTTCATTCAATCACATTAAGAAATTTGATATCTCTATTTATTATTAAAACAGTTAATTTAAAATTTCATTAACTCAAATTTATAAACCATTATATAGGATTCAAAAAACAAAAACAAAAAAATAAAAAACAACAAAATATCAAGTTAAAGCCACATTTCATAATTATTATAATGTATATAAAAACAATTTTATTTATTCCCATGTTACAACCTTGAAGTTATCACCATTAAAATATAAAACACAAAAAAAATATCCCATTTGGTCATCATTAAATAATATTTAATAAATATGAAACTGATGATAATTCTGAACATATATAATGACCACAAATATATCATAATCCATTTAAAAAAAAAAAAAAATTCATTTTAAATATTATACTTTATATTTACGATATTATATTATTTATTCGTGATGGGGCATTCTATTGTTGGTAAATTACCATTTTCCACATTGGGGCAAAAAACATAAACCATACAACAGTATATAGCGCAGCAATAAAAAAAATCTATACGAAAAATTAACAAAAAATAATTTATCATAATTTATGCTCAGTTCATCCTCTAATGATAATCATTTATCCCTTTCCTGTCCTGCTCTAATGCAACAATTTAAGTAAAATTCAGTATATCAAAAGGGAAGATAGTTATGCATCGATGCATCAATAAAATTATTAGGCAATTTTCATTCATTTCTAGATTTTTTTAGGAGCAGATAAAATAATAAAATAATCAAAATAAAAAAAAACAAAATGGAAAGAAAAATTAGCAACATTCAGTTTTGCAATCTATGTCCCATTATCACTAATCAACATTAATGCTATAGTTATACTATAATATGCCATGCCAACACAATCACTTGTTGTTATCGCTGTTTTGTTTTTTTTTATATTTTTTTATTATTAATATTTGATAAAATTCTGGGCTCTGGCGCGTAAACCATCATTTTGTTGTTGTTTTCTTTCTCTTTCTTTCATTTATGATTGTTTTTAAGCATAATTTATGAAATGCATTTATGCATGATATATGCATTCATTCACTCAATTCATTCAGTCGTTAGTTAATTCATTCATTAATTTACTTAAAGCACAGTGGGTTTCAAAAATATGAGATCATTTTTATTTGAAGTATACATAAATAAATTAAAAGATTATTTTTGTTTTGTGGAATTACAGTTCAAGGTATTCGTTCTGAGCTGTATACCATACACATAATTCTGATTTAAGTTTCACAAATAAAATTTATGAAGGACATTCACTTAATCGCAATGGTAAATGGTATCAAAATCAGAGTGAAAACTAGATATAAGTTTTTTTTTTAATCGAAAGCCTAACATAAGGCTTAAACATTCCTAAACAATTGGAGCATTTTATTCACTATGTCAATGAATCAATAAGCTTAATCAGAACATTGATCTACTAATAGCTCTACTTGTGAGCTTAAGTTTTAAAGAGGTTACAATAAATTCTCTTACTTATGAAGATATACTTGATAGCTTGATAAAAACTGGAGCGGGTCACAATCATGCACGCCAAAATCTACCAACAACGAAATCTTGTTTTTTTATCTTCCATTACAAAATTTATCTTCCTAAAATCTTTAATTACTAAATCTTTCACAGGCAAAAACTTTTTTTAAATGAAAATAGATTGTTGCTTTGTTTTTAAAGAATGTATGTACATATATAAACAAATAGTTAAGAAGGATTTTAGAGTTGGTTTCAAAATCAGGATTATACACTTTGTCCAGAATATCACATATGTGATTCCGAATTACAAGAAATTTTAGAGTTGGTACAAAATCAGGATTATACGCCTTTTACAGAATATTTTTATATATGTATATGCTAGATTTTGAATCAGGAGTGACTTTATAGTTGGTTACGAAATCAGAATTCAATAATTTGTTTAGCGAGGGTTTGAGGTACCGCTTTTTTTAAGTACTTTGTTGTAATATAATTTATATGTAACATGCAAGATTTTGTCCTAGTCCAAAATACCTTTGTCCTAGATTTTGGAAAAAAAGATTTTGTTTTGAAAGATTTTCGAAAGGAAGATTTTGTATGCAAGATTTTGTCGCATAAGCTTTTGCCGTATAATAGACACAAATCCGTTCTCTTATTTAAATAATTTCAAATATTTGAAAATTTATGATACCAAATTTTAGTTTTTTGTTGTACTTTCTGCCTGGCCAAAGTCTAAACGTTATACCCAATCTATATACATATTATAATATATTTATGTAGGCATTTATGTTAATACTGATGCGCGATAGGTACAATATATTTGCATTATAATAAAAAAAAAAAAAAAAAACTAAATGTCATTATACCTCATACTCATAATAATAACAACAATAATAATTTTTAAAAGACCGGAAGATTTTGTTAAGGGTCAATTATCATATCTCTTATACATACATACATATATATCTTAAATTCAAACAAACTAAAACTTCTTGCAAAGAGTTATTTTCCAATTAGATTTTCAGTTTTGGTGCGTTACCATATTCCTATTCGTTATATTTTATTTATTAATAGAATGAAAAATTTAAAACAATCAAATATTCAAACATACATACAAACCAAACGAAAAAAAAAAAAAATTATATTATATTAAAGGGTTTAAATTAAACAAAGATCTGATAGGAACTTTACTTGCATTTTTGATTATCAGTTTTTATATTTTTTTGTATACGGTTGAATACGACAAAATAAGAATTCAATGTCTAAAGGGAGCCCAATTAAATGTACACAGAGTATGGCTCCTATATGTTTATAAAGTGGTGGCTGGAACCCTTTAATTTTGTTTCCTACATAATTAATATATGTATATACACTGAAGTTTTATCTTATATGGTGATGCAAATAATTTTTTTTTTTTTATAAATTGCAAAATAGGAAACGGAAAAGTAAGTTACATACTTCTGGTACAGTACTGTTTCTTTAAAAAAAAAAAAAAAAAATAAAACATTGCTTGATTTTTTTCTTGTTGTTTGTTAAAGGTGACGCTTCGCTTAAAAATCAACGCTCTTTTTTTTTATGAGGGAAATTTTTTTTTCTTTTATTGTTGAATCCTATAGAGTTGAAAACTGTTAAAATTTTCAGTCAAATAAATTTTAGTATTTGTATATAGGAAAAAAGTAAATAATAAATTTATGTGGTTGATGGTATAAATGTGAACAGAAAAGGAAAATTATATTTTTTTTTTATTATAGGATATAAAATTTTAAAGTTTTTATTGTTGTTTTCATTTATGATGGGAAATTTTTGAAAAAAAAAAAAAAAAAAAATTAATATTTGTTTTTTAATTTTAATTTTTTTTGTTTTATTTAAAAGTAGCGTCAGGATATGAAAATTGAATTGGATTTGTGCGGTTTATTGGTATTTTTCTATTATTTTATTATTGTTGCGCATTCATATATTTAAAAGACATTGGTGGTAAATTATGTGATAAATTTTGGTTATAAATATTTTTTAATGGGTTATTTTAAAATTATCATATTGTTTTAAAGTTTATTTTTTTTTCTTTTTTTTTTGTGTTTTAGTACTTTTCTGTTGTTTTGTAGTCGGAAATTAAAATTGATTACAGAAAAATTGACTTTAATAGTACAGAGTATATTATGCATCTATGTAAAAAGTATAGTTAAAATTAAAAAAAAAAAAAATCAAGAAATTGCAATCAATAAATTAAAATATTAATTTATGTTTAAAAAATGTATGTAACTATAAGACCTTACTAGATATGGTAGCGTAGTAATTGACTATAAACAGATATTTGATGAAACAGTGATTAAAATTGTTTATAACATTCCTAAACCGTGTTATAATACCCGAAAAAAAAAATGATACGATAATATAGCGATATTTAGGAGAATCGAAAAGATTATTTCTATAACACCGCAAATAAACGTACCTATGTAGTACTTTAATTATTATAAAGATATGAATGCTTAAAAAAATAACTGAAGACGGAAATTGTATAACGAAAATAAAAAAAATTATCAATCCTGATGTATGCTATCACTTTGGTTAATCATTTATATATGAATCAAATTATTTGCATATCAAGGCAAATTAAAAAGATGGAGTTTCTGATTTCCTTTTGGAGTTTTGGAGATTCCGACCTTTGGAGATATTTTTTTTTTGGGGATTTTGATTTTGGAAATTTTGTCATTTTGCGATTTTGCTTTTGGAGATTTTGTTTTAGAGAATTTGTATTGGACATCACGTACTCAACCCTTTATCAACAACTTGATATTAATACATATATTGGTCGCTAAAGCTTAAAAAATATTAATTATGGTGTCCTAATACTCTTTATACTTAGGTCAAAAAAAAGAGAATTCGTGTAAAATCTGGCAACAAAATTTGATTATAATGCATATTTATGGACTGTTTAAGAACAATTTATGTTAAGATACTTTTGACTCACTCATCCCTAATGCAGATATAGTTAAATTTTTTCTAAATATGAATAATACATTTTTTTGAAAAACATTTTTCAATTTTCATTGCTTGAAGACAATTTTCCAAAATCAATTGCAGAAATAGAAAACCAAAAAGCCAAAGAACATCAAATTAATTCAACGAACAACAGTTTCAACAGTTTTTCCAAATGTATTAATTAAAAAATTTTTTTTTCAATCTCAATTCAATCTCAATTATAATTTCTTTAAAGGTTTAAACCAATATAATCTTACGTATAGCAATAAATTAAATAAATTTACTTTAAAAAAAAATTTAAAAACAACAGAAATGAATAATGCAAAATTTATTATGTTTATGCAATATGTAGAATTTTTTTAAATGCAGACACGCACTTAAAATATACAATGTAACATAAAACCGCATATAACATAACCTATAAGTAAAAAAGTCTAAAGTTTAAATCATTATATAAATTTTCATATTACATATAAAATTTGCATAATTTTATCATTACTCGTAGTTATTATAAATTTCATAAAACTATATATATGAATAACAATAACACATACATACATGTATATAAATAATTTGTCTCCATTTTTATTTACTTTATTGTTTTTTTTTTAAACAATTAATTTAAAAAAAAAAAACCAAAACGAAAATTTAATTATAATGCTTTAATAGGTCAAATTCTTAACACAATAAAACCAGAGAGATGATCGCATTTAATTTTGTTTTTACTGTTTTTTTACACACCCCTCAACTGAATTTTTGACAGTATTATAATATCATAACGTAACACGGCACAGTAAAGAGTACACAATTTTTTTTTATTTTTTTTTTTTTGTCATACCGATCTTCCAAAATTTTATTTTGTTTTTTTTTTAGCCGAAAAAAATTTTACATCAAAAATTTGTCTAATTAATTATTAAAATAAGTATATATTATATATCCCTAAAAATATGTAAGTATCTATGTTAGTATGTTTATAAAAAAAATTTGGATAAATTTGATATACATATATATGGATGTATGTATGTATATCTACTAAACATTTGATCTTCATGTTATATTATAGCAGTACTTTGAAAATGCTAATCTAATTAATGTGCCAAAAAAAAAATTGAGTCAACAAAAACAAAAAAATTCTTTTAATTTATGGTAAAAAAAAAATCTTTGTAAATAATTTTTCTTTTTTTTTTGTTTTCTATTTTGAGAAGGAAATTATAAATATTAATAATACCTAATTTTTATTAATATTTTTTATGGCTTATCTATTAAATAACCATATTTAATTTAACATTTTTATATACACGCTATTAGAATTTATTAAATGTCAAAAAAAAAAAAATACCGTATATATGTACCAACATACATATGTTTAATCTATAAATTTGTTTTAACTGCCTAATACCCTTGAAAGTGCGCCATTAAAACTAAAAATTTATCCGCAGTCAAATGTTTAAAATTTCAATACTTATAACTAAATACGTATTATGTTTCCATGTTTCAAATTTTAAACTTAATTATGTATCAAAAATGAAATGAAAGTTAAATATGTATAGGATTAAAAAATATTTTTCAAACTGTCACTTACTGTACTAAGTTTTAAATCTGTCACTTAACAAATCACTTAAAATCACAGCCTTAAACATAAATTTTTTAGGTAAACTTTTTTGATACAGTTTGTTGATCCTTTGAAAATCTTTGATGATTTTTTATATGGTCTTACTAATGATATAGTTTATTGATCCTTTGATTACATGTGAGAGGAGCATGTCCACACTGTCTTATGTCGATTTCGATTGTTTTTTTTTTTAAATTTAGAGTGCTTTTTTTTATTCCCAAACAAACATGAAAACGAAATTTATGATTTTTTTTTGTGTTGGTATTGGGTGTGTATAAGAAATAAAGTTTAATGTCTTTCAATATTTTTAAGATGACATTGTTCAAAATGACATAGTTCGACATATATGTATATGTATGTAATTATAGTATTTTTTGCTCATGGCTATGCGAACCATTATTGTCAAAACATACAGATGTCAAAACAACAAAGAAATGTCAAATTTACTAAGTCAAATATTTAAAAAAATTAAAAAAATAAATCTGAGAAAAAATCTAGATTTGATCTTAAAAATATCGAACAAAAATAATCGAATAAAACAAAAAATATTCTTTTTTTTTTTTGGTCAATCGAATATAAAACTGATCTAGGATAAATCTAGATGTGCTGTTTTTAATTAATCGGAAACAGCATTGGAGTTTTTTTTTTTTAGTGAATTTTCCTGCCACATAAAAGTGATAAGGAAATTACGCAGCCTTTCCTTTTCAGGTGTGGCTGTAAATGTCATAAGGGGGAATAATTCTTATGACGTGTGTGAGTTTCGAACCCACACTCCCTTTGTGTTAGAACGTATTTCATACACTCTTACCCACTAGGTAATCGAGGTCCCCATCATTATAGTTCATTTAGAATGTAAACAAAAAAGATTTTTCTTTTATATTTTGCGACCAAAATACTTAGATTAGAATTTAATAAAAGGGAATTTTGAAAATTATTTCAGAATTGTAGTTGTGTTAAATGCGTTATTACGCAATTATGTACTTAACCTTAATCTAATAAACGACAAACGTAAGCGATATATTAAATTCATTTTGTATATATGTAAACATTTTTTAACAATAAAATAATTTCATATTAATAATGTGGTCTCCTAGACTCCTACTCGATTTAAAAATTTCAATTGTAACTCAAACTTTGGTTTATTTCAACAGTTAAACATTTGCATCGTTTAAGCCATTTCAATTTTATTTTATTGAAACGTTTTTAGATGTTAAGTTTGAAAATAACTACCAGCATTTTTAGAATTTTTATACTAAAAAAAAAATATCTAATGTTTATAATTAATATTTAAAATAAAAAAATGTTTATACATACATATGTATGTACATATCTAAATTTTACTTAGATTAGTACTTATGTAAACATATTATATATGTTAGATAACTGTATTAAAATTTCTTAATTAGAATTTCCGTAATCAATTAATATTTTATTGAGAGTAAAATTTTTAGTTTCGTGTTGTTTTCGTTTATTTATGGTAAAAGATAAATTTATCCCGACGAAATCTAATTTTATAAAATAAAATGGAATTGTATAATTTAGAATATTAACAATATTTTGCATACATATGTATATGTACCTACTTATGAGTAAATGTTCATATATGTATGAATTTGTTATGCAAATTTTAAAAATAAAAATATTTGCAATCAACAGATTCCAAAGTAATATAGAAGCCACTAGGGAAATTTTTGGAGAGACGCTTAACCCCTAAACCACCACCGAGACCCCCCCCCCTACATATAATTATTAAGATGCCGTAACAAATATTTTAAGTAACATGTATTATGTATCTAATCAAATGATTACATTACTATTTACTATAGGAAACAGTCTATTTTTTACTACTTATATAGACTTCTTAAAAACTAAAGTTTTTATTTTATAATAAAAAAAAATACATTTTCTGTCACAGTTGAACTGCTAGGAATTTTCTTTAAAAGAACTAGTATTTTATTGCATAAAGAGCACCGGGCTGTACCGCTTCCATTGCTAGCAATGAAAAATAAATTTATAAGTCTTCAAATAAATTTTAAAATACATTTTAAAAGTGTATATGTTCAAAAATTATTTAAATTTATCAGCATCTTTTCTAGTGAAGCCAAGAAACAACAAAACTTTAACTTTTCTATATACTTAGTTACCAAATTCATAAAGTTCGGGTATAGTTAAACATTAAAACAAGAAAAAAATAGTCGATCTGATCAATTTCCTAATACAATTGTAAAGAGCAACGTTGATGTACTTGAAATGCCTTTTATATAATGCCTCGCCATAACTTGTAAATTGTCCAGCTTATAACCTTAAGAGGTGTGCGTACTGCGAAGTATTGAATAAATTATATAGTAAAAACGAGCTAATGAACTCAAATGAATTTAATATTTAATGACCACTTCAATCTTTTTGATTTTAATTTATTAAAAGACCAGTATTTGATCAATTCTTAATTTATACTTTTGTAACAAATAATTCTTTTAAAATATTTATTGTTAATTTCTTCAAAGTATAAGTATTCAAGGGATATTAAAATCATTTTCAATGTTGTACTAAACAATCCAAAATAAATAAACAGGTAGCATGTACTTATTGCGTATTTTCATTCTCCTCAAAGTGACTTAATGCTTTGAGTATGAAAACTTAAATTTGAAGAAAAATACCGATCGTATTTAATATTTTAACCGATTGAATCAGTTTAAGAACCAATTATTTAATACTTATGAGTTAAAATACATTTTGAAACTCATTTATAACCGTACCATACTAATTGGTAATTTAAACAAAAAATTTCAACTCAATTCGAACAGAAACTGTACTTATTAATTGTGTTGTTACGTTCTTATGTACATTCCCTCCTCTATATAAACAATACCGGTACATCACTATAATTTCATAAATCATATTTTTTTGATAAAACTCTATACAAACATAAGTACATATATAAAATTATAATATTTTCAGAAAAATTTTGAAACTTGTTGAATTTTTAACTTGGTTTCCAACAAAAAATATAAAATATTTGTACATACATACATACATATGTACATATATGATATAACTTTTGTCCCGTGCTTTCTGGTGGAAAATATATCATTGTAGTTTGTGCGTAGCAGTCATCCGAAACATTTAATAATGTAATAAAAATTATTTAATGTCGATGCAAAAGAAATTATTAAATTGATCACCAATCCTTAAATGTCCGCGTTTTTTTTATGTAACACTTTAACTATAAAGAAAGAAAAAAAAAATGTTCAAGGTTAGGAAGCGGAACAATTTGTCTTTTTTCCCCCCCTGTTACTGTTGACTTATTTTTACCTGTTGAGGGTTATTATACAGATATCAATTTAAGATTAAAACTAGTTTTCGTTTTTTTTTGCGTTGGTTTCTTTACGGTTTAAAATATTTTAATGTAAAAAGACACCTGCTTAATAAAAAGTAATTGGTAAAATTTCATTTGAATGCTCTGATCTAAGGATTTGTTAAGCAATAATGTATTTTAATTGTACTGTGAATTGGTTTTACAGAACTAATTTAGTAAAAATGTTAACGGTTGAAAGATTTTTTTAATTGTAGGTCCATCTTATAATTTTGTTTTCTTTTTTTTTCATTTTATATTGTTGTTAACTCCGTATAGTGCTAGATAAGTAATAACAAAAAAAAGGTTACTTATGTAAAAGATTATAAGGTCGCTTCAGACTATATGTATGTATTTTACAACTGACACGCTGAATTCAGCGTTAGATGTAAAAACAGACAGAATTCAGATGTAAAAACAGACAGAAAAACATACAGTGTAAAGGTTCAAAAAACGAACTTTAGTGATGACAGATGTCATTACATATGTATATTTTATTTTAGAATTGGTTCTAATTCTATCTTACTTTTCTTCTGTTTTTTGGTCAGCCATATGTCAGATGTAAAATACATAATAGTCTGAACTCTGAAGCGACGTTAAGTATGTACAATAAATGACAATTTGTAATGATATGTATTCGATGACTATACTAGTTTGACATATTAACGAATAGTGTTGGCTAGTTAGAAGTGCTTATTATAGTAGAATATAATTTTGATTCTCCAATATTTTTTAAAAGCAAATAATGATATTTAATTAATTTATTATTATATTCAATTGTCTACTTAATTGCATTAAAACTTATAAATTGTTAATAAAAAGTTCCTACAATATTATTAATGAAATAACTGACGAATTATTCGGAATTATCTGACAAATTATTCGGAATTATCTGACGAATAACTATATTACGTAAATATTAAATCGACAACTTTTAAATTAAATGGCCTTGAATTCAACTCAAACTCCTGTCAGTTCAGATCCCACTTATAACGGCATATTATTAACTTATATAAAATAAATAAATAATTAATTCTTGTATAAAATAATAGATGGCGCACAAATAATACAATGTATTTGTATTTTATAATCTAGTACAATGTAGCTACAGCCGGATGATTTGGCTTAATAAAAGTTAAGATTTGTGAAACTAAGGCTTAATCCAATATGAATAATATCTAAGCTTCTTAATAGATGCCTTGTGCAACTTAAAGGAGTGGAAAGAAAAAAAAATAAGTTTTCAACAAAAACTATATAATTTATCAAGAAGGTCTAAAATATTGTATTATAGTATATTGCAAGTGTATAAAATTAAGATTATATTTTAGGATGCAATCGGCGGGCTATTTTGTTTTGTTGCGGTAATTGTCGTAAAAATATTCAGGGAAATTCATCAACTCTATATGTTAAATTTAAAGAAACCGCAATAACAAAATTTTCTTTTTATGAATGAATCCAATTTATCATATTATCATCATTCATAAAATAACAATTAAAACATATGTTTAATCCAAATATATATATACATATAATTTCTATTTATTAATTAATATTTGCGAAAAACAAACACAAAAAAAAAACAAATCACTTGTTTTGACTGATACTCAAGTCTAAACAATGTATCTATAACTACTAAATCTAAATAAAACCACCAATTTTTTTTTTTTTTTTTATTAAATTATCAAAGACTATAAAATCATTTTTATCATCTGATCTTTTGTCTTCAAAACTTATAAACAAAAATTCAAATCAATTTATACAGACATACTTACGATGCTATCATTATATGGTTGAAAATTGTTCGATTGTTTGGTTTTGGATTTTATTAATTTATTAAATTTTTTCGAATCGAAAATTCTGATTCATAACATAAAAAATCAAATCAAACATCAGCACAGTCAACAATCCTAAAAATTAAATCAGTCTTTGAACTCTCGATTTTAATAAATTTTTGTTTAGAAGAAAAATTGATAGGCGCACGTTTTTTACAATTTAGAAAAGGGTTCTATAGTTTTTTTTCTTTTTTTTTGGGAGTTAATTTCTCATGGTCATATTTACATTGTACATATTATTTTTTTTTTTTTTATCTATATAGACAAGCTATCAGTCAAAAAATACAAAAATCTAAGATACAATGTACAAAATTAAATATAACATAATATTATATTAATTTATATTTTTAGTTTTTTTTTTTAGTTTTATTACTTTAATTTGTAGGCCTATAATTTTTATTTATTTTAAATTACCAAGAAAACAAAAAAAAAAACAAATTCCTTCAATTTAATTTAATTGTATCTTCTGTATAAAAATTTTATTCTAAAACAAATTATAATGGCGTTGTTTTATTAAAATTTTATTAGGTACAAAAATAGAAAAAATTAAATTAGTTAATATTTTCCTAAAATTTATTTACATATAAATAAAATTATTATAAGCAATAATAATTTGAAACCCTAAATTTTATAATAAAAAAAAACAATTTTTATTTATTTTCAAAACTTTTCGAAATATATTCCGTCATATGATGTCTATTGAATGGATATCAGAAGATTTATTACGTTTTATGACGCTAAATTTTACGAAATACACGTAAGTACACGTAAATACACGTAATTTAGTTATAATAATAATAAATTCGTAAAGATTATCAAATATTAACTATATATTATAAGCTAAAGCTTCATTATTAATTAACCCCAAACCCACTTTCCACATGATTCTTCTCGAATCTAATATTTACTTACGTTTCATTCCCTTTTTTATATAAATTCATTTTATGGTGGGAATTTTATTCTTCTTTTTTGAATCCAAAATTTTATAAAACGACAAATACAAAGAAAAAAATTAAATAAAAATTTTGTGTATTTTTTTGAACACATATGAGTAGGAGATGGTTCCACATCGCGATAATCACATCGCACCGCAAATGAATTTCCATAATCCGAATTATTGCATCGTGGAATTTGTCTCTACGCAAAAAACTCTACGCAAAAAAAAAAAAATAACAAAAATAATTATTTTACTATCCGCTTTTATTTTATACATTCACATAATATACATATCTTTACGCTTTAAAATACACATACATACATCAGTTAAGAATCCGATTCAAGAAAACCTGTGTGAATTCCAATGACGAGCAATAAAATGAAACAAAAAAAAAAATTATTCTCTATATAAATTAAATTGGTTACAAATTTATTTACACTAAATTAACACTTTCAAATATGTATGTATGTACTTAAAATCTAGGTATGTGCAATATGTAGTACATATATACATATAACAAGTATACATAGTATAAAGATAGCTTTATAAATTTAAAATTAGTCACTTTATGTCAATTAATTTTTCTTTTTTTTTGCTAAATAGCTTTTTAATAAACTTCGTTTGACTTTTTGAATTAAATTAATCAAAATCATGTTCAAATAATTAAGAAATATATTTCAGGCTAAAATTGATATTGAATATAAGATCAAGATGATCACCAATTAATAATAAATATAAAATTCAAATGAAAAAGAAAATTAAATCAAATATCATTGATAATCAATTAAATAATTAAATTGTTAAAAAAAAAAAAAATGACGAAAAGATTCTAATAATTTATTTTGGCGTAAAATATGAAAACAAAAATAAAATATGTGTTGTTTATTAAAATGATTTTTCTTTAGAAATTTTCAATTCAAGAATTTTGTATAATTCGTTAGTTACAATAACGCACCGCAGCCACAGCTATGGCTATCTACTACCTTTTAGCCCTACTATAAGTTATACCTTTTTTACTTTGACTGAAAATTTTTTTTACTTTAAGTGAATATTTTTTTACTTTAACTGATAACATTTTTATTTTAAATGAAGAATCACTGAAGAATACTTCAGTAATTTATATTTATGTTATATCATAATATTTAATCTGTAAATGACAGACATTTAAAACCATTTTACTCAATGATTTACCAACCAACTTTCGTCAAAACTTCTTATCAACGCTTCTTATACTTAAGCCATTTTACAAAATTAATATTTTTCCAAAATTTTCTGATTTTCATTAATAATTTTCCATTTTTATAAAAATCCCAAGTAAAGTATATACATATGTATCATATATTATATATAATATATACCTATATTATACATTTTGAAAAAAGAAGCTCTTTGATTCCGTTAAATTTTTGTTTTATTTTTTTTTTCGATTAAAAATTTTAAAATATTGATTGTATGGTAGGAGTAGGAATTTCAGAATATAACTGAATATAAAGATTAAAAATTTAGTTTAGTGTTTAGTACAGTGGTAGAGTGTGGGGTTATTAATAGTTGCTTTTTGATTTTGCAAGTTCGATTCAGTTCTGTTTTTTTTTTTGTTTTTTTTTTTATATTTTAAATGAAATAAGTTCTTACATATCATAATATCATCATAATATTTAATATGTATTAATAGATATTTAAAACCCTTTTACTCAATGATTTACCATCTTAGGCTTCTTATAATATATACATATATAATAGGTATATATTGAGTTTCCAATACTCAATAAATCAAGGGCAACTTCTAAAAGATAATAATAATCGTGTTTTTACAAAAAATATCATTTACAAAGAAATTTTAAATTCATAAAGGCTTTAATTATTGAAAATTGTATTTTTACATTTTAAATAAAATCATAAAGAAACTATACTGTATATATTGTATTGTAATTGCTAATTAAAACACCTCGAATTTCGAGGGGCGGGCGAATACTAGTAAATATTTAATATATATATATATATAGTAAAACCCGCTTAAGTGCTCTTACAAAAATGTTAGAAATTTTGAGCACTTATCCGAACAAAGCACTTAACCGAACTCGAATAACTGCTTTAAGTAAGGTACCTACTTATTTAAAATTCGTTTTACTGCCTCATAATAGGTACTTATCCATAACTAGTGATATTTTCTTACAGAAAGTAGATGTACCTTGAGGCACTTAAAAGTAAAATTTTAATCAAAAAATTTAATAATGTGCTTTGAAAAACAAAGTGCTTAAGAGGTTTAAGTACTTAAACGATAAGCACTTAAGCGAGCATATTTGTATGCAATTTTCAGAAAATTTTAAAATGTCAATATTTCTGGTTTCTAAAACGAAAAAAGGTACTTATCCGGAACGCACTTAAGCGGGTTTTACTGTATATATATTTAATTTATATAGTCATTATATATTTTGATCTGATATTTATGTGTATGCATATATTATATAAATATGTACTATATTTTATGTATTTTTTTCGATTACATTCGCGGCGACATTTATGCCATTATAACTCAAAACAATAATTTACAAAGATTTGAAGTTGATAGCCGCAGCTGTTTTTTGCAGTGATATCGTTATTATAACTAGGGTAAGTTTTAATTTTTACATTTCAACGATTAAAAAAAATTGAACAAACGTTAAAGTTATTCAAGGGTATATGTAAAACATAGAAATTTTTAATTTCGAACCTATATTGACCAATAAATTGAAAGAGAATACAAACATTTATTTTGGGGAAACTTATATTTATTATCAAAGGTTACTCACTCTTCTCAAATTTATATATTTTCAGTTTATAGCATTTGGAAAATAACGGTCTAAAATTTAGAAAAAATTCCCTTCCTTTTATAAAACTTTAAAAAATTCCCAGTTATTTTACCTTTTTATATTCAATACAAGTAAAACTAATTATAAGTAAAGGTTTTGGGATTTTTTTTTTTAATATGAAAAGACTGTATATGAACGAATCGGATCAGACTACACAAAAAAAATTGGAAATTCCATACGTATATGAATAAAATTTCAAAGGGTATGTTTTAAAAGTTTTGTAGTTCGGCTCCTGGACAGATAGACAAACTAAAACTAAAAACATATTTTATTAAAATCTTTTTAAAAATGTACTTAACGATTTATTTAAAAAGTTAAACTTTAAATATACGTATATATGATTGTTTGGATAATTAATTAAGGATAGTAATAGAATTATTTTATCAATCTATAGTTCAAAAATAAAAAAATATAAAATAACGTTCATTAGAATAGTTAGAAATCGATCGATCGATTTTGACCATCAATTTTTGACCATTATTTATTATCCTCAATTTTTTTTTTTTTTTAATTATAACATATAACTCAATAAACGTTTTAACTCACTTATAATAACTTATAATTAACGAAATTTTCTTTTTTTTTTTGTATTCGTTATTTTCAACATCAATTTTTCTCCTTTTGTTTTGTTGTTTTTTTTGCCATATACTTATTCAAAAGTTCAATTAATATGTCACTTTCAATATCCTTTCAAAAATTTTTTCAAAGTTAATATATATATTTTTTTATTTCATAGAGAATTTACAACTAACTATTTATAGCTACATATATAGATATATTTTAAAAATACATATATACATACATTATACTCATATATGTAGTATATGCGTATATATTTGGATGTGTATTTTTTTAATATAAAAAACATTTTTTGTTTTCAATTCTTTATCATTATTTTATAATAAGTAAAAATCTATATATAAAACCTTTATGTTATCCTCTCTTTTATATCCTTTATATCCTTATTGATCTGAAGATGAGTAAATGTGCACATACATATACATAAAAAAAATAACAATCCTTTTATAATTTTTTGATATAGGTACCATTACAATTTTTTTTTTTAATGTACCTTAGTATATACATACATTGTACATATATGTATACATATATTATATTAATGTACAGATGTCTTATGTCTTACATGATGCACAATGTGCATTACATCAACATTTATTTAAAAAAAAAAAAAAATCAAGATTTTAAGCTTTTAATAAAATCAAAAAAAAAATACACTGAAAATGAATATTATTACTCTCATCAATTTATCTTTTCACTTATCATCATCATTATCATTAATATTCTTATCATCATCAATATTATCTGAAATCAATCATTATATTAATCATAACAATCATTATATTATTATCATCATAAATATTATCAATTTTTATTTTTATTATTCAAATAAAATTATATACAGATAACATTATTAATTTGCATATAATAAACTTACGCACACACACACACACACATCTAAAGACAAATTATTTTATCATCAATCAATAATCATTACAAAATCATCATCATCTTTGCAGTTTTAAAATAAGAAAAAAAAAATAAAACAAAAACAAGTTTTTTACTTGTTAACAATTTTAGTACTGAAGGACTCTTTTTTTTCTATTAAAATAAAATTTCACTGATAATGAATAACGGTACAGTAAAATTTCAGTAAGAATAACTATGAATTATGATAACAAAAATAACAACAATAAATTTTATAATAATTTTCTTTTTCACGCATCCCTTTTCTATACGGATTTATATGTGCAAATTATTTGTTGTTGCTTTTTCTGTTATACACAGACACAGTATTATTTGTGATGATAAGATTTATATATATATTTTTTTTTTATAGTGTTAGTGTTTAGTTTTTGATTTTGTGGTGTATAACAGTTTCTTTGTTTTTTTTCTTTCCTTGTTGTTTGCTATTATTACAGTACAGTAGATACAGCATCCCACGCATTTATGTGGATGTGTAAGAGAGACAAAAGAAAAATGTGTATAACAGTATGAAATATGATTTTATTTATTTAAAATTGTAATACATTTTAGTTTTTTTTTTTTTTTTGTGTTTTGTTGTAAAAGAGGATAATAAGGATGGATGGTGTAATTTAGAATATACGTGTATGTTTGAGATTTGTGCTAATGCTGTGCTGCTGTCAGAATCATAAAAAAATACTATACACATGTTTCATCTTTGTTTATAGTTTTAGTATTTGTTTGAATGTATATTTTTTTTATTGATTATTTGAAATGATGATTTTTGGTGTATAAATATCCTTTTTGTTAAATGAATATATGTGGACCGTGTGGCCTAATGGATAAGGCGTCGGACTTCGAATCCGAAGATTGCAGGTTCGAGTCCTGTCACGGTCGAAATGTTTTTTTTTTTTTAATTTTTTTTTAAATATAATCTTTTTTTTTTTAATAATATTTTTATAATTAATTTTTTTTTTCTTATTTCTTTTAGAATTTCACAAATACTGAACATACGAATTTAGGATGCGGTGAAGATTGCTATAATAAACAGGTAAGAATTTTATTTAAATATTAAAAGGAAAATATATACCTATGCATAAAAAAGGATAAAATTATTTTATAGGTACCAAAAAAAAATTCATTTTATAGATTTTAAATTTTTTAGTTTTAGTATTTTTAGGTTAGGCCGTTAGGGTTAGGCACTTTTAGTTAAATTTTAATAAATTTTAATTCAATAAATAATTTTTTTTGTTTAGAAATCTTAATACATTTTCTAAACTTTTGAATTGCAAGATAAGACATTAATTTATTTTAATATACAAATAATATAATATAAAAATTAATAATAATGACAATAGTTTTTTTATTTTAAATAAATGAAAAAAAATATTATTTAGTAAGTAAAGGACAAAATTATTATAAATTTCTGGATATATTTTCTGGATTGGACATAATTTGTTGTTGTTGGTAGTTATACTTTTATTTTTCACAAAAAAAACAAGCAAAGTTAATATAAAACGATATAAAATTCTGGTTTTACTTTCCAGTACTTGGATTTTGTATTATGATAATTTATAAAAATTTGATAAAAATACCTGTAACTAAGATATTTAGAAAAAAAAAAAGCTTTATTGATGAAAAAGCACAAATTGTAAATTACATTCTGTAATTATGATCTATCATTTTTTTTAAATTACAATTTACTGTAATTTTTTTGCGACCAATAGGTAGACTATTAAAGTTTAAAAAAAAACTTTACTTAATTGGGGTTTTCTTTTTTTTCGAAGGACAGCATAAAACATCGAAAGTCATTCAAAGACACTACACAAAGTTCCTCGGGGGGGTGTTGAAATTTAACTAACCATAATAAGTAAAATTCTTTTAAACCAAGATTTATAGACTAGGTCCTTTAATACACAATGACATAATGTAGAGTTTGCTTGTAAGAATAAGGATTGGGAAAGGATTACTTGGGAAATTCGGTTTGGGATAATTAGGATTATGAAGTATAAAAGGGAAAAATTAAAAAAAAGGGGTTTGTAGGAGGAATATAGGATTAAATATAGGATTTCCAAAAAGGAAATACAGAATCTTTAACCTATAAGCATTATCAAAAATTTTAAGCTTTCAAATTTCTTCTATTTACTGAATTTATCTGTCATGAATAAATTCATAAATTAATATACATAAAATCATTTCTATATTGTATTTATTGAGTATCTGATTAAAAAATTTTATTAGTTTATTATAAAATTAAAAACTATAATTAAATTAAAAATCTTACAATTTTCGCGTAATAAATTTCTTTAGAATGTTTTGCATAGTAAATCTTGTTTTTTTATTCGGTTTTTTTTTTGGTCAGTTTTGTTTTTCTAAATGTTCAAAATATATAAATTTATTTATATAAAAAAAAAAGTATATAAATGCAGTCATATAATGAATATTATGTTAAGTTATATAATTTTTTTCGACTAACTATATAAGTTTTTTATTGGTTTAATTTTTGTTTGTAGTTAATTTTTTCAACTTAATACTTTATGAACAATATTATTCATTTTATAATGATATAATGAAATAAATCTATCAAATGGGAAAACATTGAATGAAAGTATATATCAAATGTTAGCGGTTTTAATAATAAATGAGTTTCCATAATCAGTTTTAAAGCATCTAGAATTTTCCACAGTATAGAAATGACCACTTGAATATAAATATAAACGTTAATAAATAAATAATTGTTGTTTAAGATAATAGATGGCGTACATAATAAAATATATTTGTATCTCTATAATCTTGTACAATAACTAGCTTAATATAAATAATGATTCGAAAAACTGAAGCTAAAGCCAAATATCAATAAATGATAAGTGATATAGAGGATGTTTCTTAAAGGAGTGAGAGGAGAAAAAAAAAACTAATAAGCAATAACCAAATGTGACATTTTATTTTAGATTTTTAATTTTGAAAATATGAAACTAGCAAATATTTAAAACTCATTTTCTACCTTAAATTAAAATTAAAAACTCAGAATTTACCTTTACTGTTTTTTTTATCATCATTACTTTACTTCAATTAATAATTTTGCATATACACTATATTATTTTTTCAATGATATAATACTTACACAAAAATTTTCTGCATTTCCTACTTAGATTCATACGCATATAATATTTTGTATTTTGAACCTCTTGAATCTTGAATTGAATCAAATTTATAAAACGTAAAGCAATAGCGTCAAATTTATAAACACTATCATTTTTTTTTTTACTTAAATTGAGTATATTGGCATTATTAACAAACAATTTAATTATGATAAGATCATAGATTTTAAAATAACATCCGTTATTTCTCTTATATTTTATTCCATATCCGGTTCATTTTATTATTTTAAAGATATTTTTTAAGAACTATAACATATGTATGTATAGAGGAAATTTCTTATTTTGTGTTAATTTAATTAATACTCGAGCTGATATAACAGTAATTGTAATTTGTATTTTGTAATTGAACTTCGTCCTTTTTATTTTTAATCATTCTAAAATTATGATTTAAGAATTTTTTTTTTTTTTTTAATTTTACGATTACCATACTTCAGATTGTGTGCGTATTTGAAAGAAAGAAAGTTGTATTTTAAGTCATAAGAAACATAATAAAGAATGCATGATTGTATCATATTTTTTAATACTCATGCAACATAACGTGTTTTCTTTATTTTTCTTTTTATTTTCGTATTTAATAATCTGAAGCTTATTTTTTTTTTTTGTTTTTTTTTTTGCAAAAATTTTACTTATGTCGCCGTATTTCTTTTCGTGCGCTAATCATTAATTTCCTTATTAAATGCGAATTTAGTTGTTTTTTTCTTTTTTTTTTACACTTTATACAGAAGTATCTGAATACAAAAAAAAACGTACAGCAGAAAGGAATACTACTGAAAAGTTAAATCTTGGATGTTTCTTACAAAATATTTTTTTATTCTAAAGATTTATTTTATCACTTAAAAAAAAATTATTTTTTTTTTATTATGTATTATGATGATTATATTGTAATGGTCATTGTTACTATTATGAATTTAATATAAAAAAAAAAAACAAAATGGATTAAATAATTACAGGTCTCTTATAACAATCTTCTTCTTATTATTTTTATATATATATACATATGTATATAGGAAATAAAGACCAAAAAGAAAATGTTAACTATATTTTTTTTTAAATTACATTTGGCGCCAAAATTTTCAAACATACGTAGATTATATTTATGTACATTATGTACAATGCAAAACTATTTTATTTTAATTTAAATTTAGAAAAATTAAATTTATAAATTTAGAAAAATAACAATATTTACTTAATATCATAAATTAGTATTTAATCATTAATTAGAAGAAAATATATGGTATTTAAGATAAGAGTACCTTAAAATTTAAAGAAAATGCAAATACCAGACAAAAAGGAGACGTTCTAACGAAAAGATTTATATAAATGTTAAAAATTTTAATATTAAATTTAATTAATATAGAAAAAATATTGTACGAATTTGAAACTAAAGTCAAATCGTATAAACAGATTATTTTAGTACAGTTGGGTATAGAAGTGAATTATAAACAAAGGTAAACTGATATAAACAAAGTAAAGAAAGAAGATCTTTGTGGAAATATTATTAGGTAGCGCTACAAATGCTCGTGTCTTAAAATCTTGTTTTATTAAAATGTTGTTTTATCAAAATCTTTTTTTTTTTCAAAAAATACAAAAAAAAATAAGAAATTGTAATTTTTATTAAGGTTTTACGCTTTTTCCAGAATATTTATTTATTAGGTATATGTAAAATTATTAATTTAATCGAATTTTAGAGTTGGATCTAACATCTATCTAAATCTAAAGGGTTTCTATAATTTGTTTGACAAAGTTTTGGAGGCGGTACCTTTCACTACTACCAAAGGCTTCCATCTTCCACAATGTAAGAGTTTAAATATCTGACCTCTGCGAATCTTGCACAATGTAAGAGTTTAAATATCTGACCTCTGCGACATCCATGTCTTTATTTTTAAAAATGTGCTAAAAATTAAAAAAAAAAACAAGGTAGAATGTAAGCCAACGGTTTTTAAAAGTGCATATTTCCAAAAGACGATCAAACTGTTTACAAAAATTTAAAAATTTCAAATATGAAAAAATGTGGAAATAGGACTTTTCTGGAATTTTAAGGGGCTGTAAGTCGGGAACTCTATATAACTAAGAAAAAAAACTTAAACACACGTAAAAATATATTACTGGAGCCTTAATTTTTATGTCTCGTCAAAGAAAAATTTGTACAGGTGCCTAAAAATAGCAATTTTTGAATTTTTGAGTGCTAATTGCTCTTAACCAGGGGGTGGTACAAAAAAATTTTCTAAAAAAAATTATACTAGTTTTAAAAGTTCTTTCTGCCCTCAAAATTGCAAGTCCCTATCTAAAAGCATTTCGGAATTATGAGGGTAGAAAAATCATGCAAAATTTCGTTTTCACATAACGGTAAATTTAAATTTAAATTTAAATTGCGTTTTCAGATTGAAAAAATGTTAAGCAGAACATAAGATATAAGCATTTAAAAATAGGGCTTTTTCAAAGTTTGAGGGACTGTAGATTCGTAATGGATGGGGTTACATGAAAAACTTGTTTCACAAAATTAATTTTTTTATGAGACCTACCCATGGTTAAAATTTTTTTCTCTATCTTTAACGATGTAGAAGTTTTGTAAACAGACGAACGGACGGAGGGACGGACAGAGTGAAACTAATAAGCACATTTTTTCAAATTTTTTTTTTGGATTCAAATTGTAAAGAAAACCATAAGACAGTATATGTGAAACCAAAGATTTTTAAAGGCGTAAATACATTTTACAAAAGACAATAACAAAAATTTGAAATTATGAATATTTTGCAATCAAAATTTATAATTTTTATGTACGGAAAAAGTGTGAAAAATCAAGGGACACTTTCATCAATTTAAAAAATAAACTTGCATAATATCGAATTTTTAATTTTTAATCCCTATTAGACCTGTGATGTAATTTTTGTTATTACGTATTTATAAGATTGGATCATATGCCTTATAAGGAAAGGTTTTTAAAAATACCGTTTGGTATACATACATATGTATATACAAATTCGGTAAATATATATTAGTCATTTATAAATGCCTTGGCCCATATGATATTTTTAGAGAAAGATATTTCAAATTACTGGGTGCTATATCTAGTAAACGTATTCAATAAATAATAAAACAATTAATAAAATTTAAATTTTCTATAGTTTGACGTTTTTAGATTGTCAAACTTGATATAAACATTTGAAAATTGTGTCTTTTTATAACTTTGAGAAGATGTATTAGTTGAAGCTATCTATTGAATTTATTTTTTATATTATTAAATTTCATTATTCAATCTTAAACGAAGCCAACGGATTGACAGTCAGAGTGAAGCTTAAAAAATTTTTTTTTTGAAAAATGTCATAAAGAAACTGTATTATGGTATTATGTATTATATTATATCTATCTTTATAAAACCTGCTAAAAATATATAATGTTAAAAAAAATTAAATTATACGATAGGAGAGACATCTTTATAATAAGATAGAAAAATGTCCGTTACTTTTGCAAACGTAAGAAGTACTTTAAATAGATTTCCTTTCTGTTTTTCTTTTTCTATTTTTTACACCACCGGCAAAATATCATATAATACAATAATATATACATACATATGTATATATTAAAATAACATCTCTGAATTTGGATTTAATGTTTATTTAAAATTCATTTATAAGCTATATATGTACATATATACATATATGTATGTATGTAATTTGAGCTTTTAATTTTCTTAATTTCTACTATATCCCATATTTATTGAATATCCATTTTAAATATACCATTTTTACTTTAATTGAATATTTTTACCGACCTCATACAATTATGTATAAGGTAGGTATTGCTTTCATACTAAAAATTTGTACCCGACATTTTTGCAAATGTGCACTATTCCGGTGTGGAGAAGGCTGTAAAAATTTTTTTAGCATGATGTCCGTCTGTGTGTGTGTGTGTGGGTATGGCTGTGGGCATGTGTACAGCTTAAACGACTGAGCGAAATTTTTTGCAATTTCATATTTAAGGTTTTGACGTAAATATCTCGGATTGATAAACTTTTGGAGCAAATCGGACAACCGAAAGTGGTAGTTTACTAGTGTACTTTTTAAGTTTCTTACGAATAACAGAAAAATTTTATGAGAAACATTATTAGGAAAAAGTTGTTACACAAGTAAAGAGCAACAACTTTGCCATAGAACATTTTTTGATCCGACTAACTTTAACTTTTATTTAATTTTTTTTCTAAGTCCCAAATTTCATACATAACACACTCCATATGAATTTATATGAATATTTTTTACTTTAAGTGAAGACTGTTTTATGTTAATTGAAAGTTAAGTGAAAAATCTTTACATCAGAAATTCAGTTATATGTAAATATTTAATATACCAATATTTTATTTTCGTATATATATGTATATATTTTGGACCAGATATATAATGTATCTGATATTTATGTTTATACCTGAGTATATGTATGTATATTATATGTATGCAATATGTAATATGTATATTATATGTAATTTTTTACTTTAATTTATATTACAAATGTTTTCATTTAAAGTAAAAATCTTCACTTAAAGTAAAAATGTTCTCAGTTAAAGCAAGTAAAAACGGTTTATTTCGAAAATTTTTATTTTAAAAATCTATTAGATACTTTATTCTTTTTATTATAAAAAATAAAACTGTGCGTGTCCATAATTGCAAAATTTCTTTTTTATATCAAAAATATATTCAATCAATTTATTTGGAAAAGTAAAAATAAATAAAATTGTTTTCTAAAATAACATTTTAAATTTCTTAACATGTTTTCCTTTAATTTTTTTAAATAAAATCAAGAAAAAAAGAAAAAAAAAACAACAAATGCTGACATATTTTAAATATAAAACTATAAAATAAATTAAAAATATTAATTTAAATGCAACGAGGCGTTCAGAAATAAACAATATCTGCAATTTTTAAATAAAAACTAAACAAAAAAAAACAAGTCTTATTCTTTTATATACATTATACTGATTCTTTAAATCTATCTTGTCTTTCTTTGTTCTGAATTTTAATAAAATATAATAAAAAGAAAATAAGAAAAAATAAAATTAAAAAATATAAAAATCCAGAATTTCTGATTTTGGTCAATTTATGCAATTGTTGCTCCATATTAATTGTGCTCTAAACATTGCGCCTTATAATATTTTACTTACTTATATACACATACATATGACATACATATACGCACATAATATACAGATTATTTTACGTACATTTGTATGTATGTATATAATATAACTTGAAAATCAATGCTGCCTTCTTTCATTTAACATATATATATGTGTACATATCTGTAATATACAAAGAATTATGACATTCTTAAGATCATCAGCTTTAAAACTAAACTAAATTAAAAAAAAAAAAGCGCAAAAAAGAAAAACAACTAAAAAAATTATAAATTCATAACGACCCCAAAACAATTATTAGTGTGATGCCATCCGGAAAGCGGGGGTGGTTATATAATCATTATCTTATAAAATACAAAAAAAAAAAAAAGCCAAAAGAAAATACATAAATAATATATAAAATCATTTTTATAATTTTATTTTATTTTGTAAAAACGTCCCCCTATAATTTTACAATTTGTATTACTATTTAAATCATTTCTAATTCAAAGTTTCACAGTAAAACTTCATCTTCCATTTATGACATTTATGAAATTCAATGCAATCTTTTGAAATAGAACATCTGAACCTATTTGTTTTTAGATCATTTCTATAACAATTTTAAAGTGTGCATCTTTATGACAAAACAAAAATAAGAAATTAATTTAAAAATAAATACACTATCGGCAAAAAAATTGTTTACGGTTAAAAATCTTGATTGTAAATTGATTAAAACACCCATTAAAATTTATGAGAAACATTTCTATTTATTGTAATAAACTATTTTCGAAATTTCATGATGCAACAAATATCATATCGACATTTTGTTATTGGGTCGACGCTAAAGTAATTAAACATAGCATTTAAACATATTTTGTTAAAAAACAATAAAGATTTTTTATCGTATCTGTTTCACCATATCTCCATCTCACAATATCGCCAACTGATGAATTCAAATCATTAGCCAAATAAAAGTAAACCTTAATTTTAAGCGATATAGATATAATACTTACCCGCGCCCCCTTATTAATGAAGTAAAAGTTTTTATCAAAATTTCCCTTCAAATTTTCTATCCCATCCTTCATAATACCAGTACTAATTTTCTCAAACCACATTCCGCAAGCATCGTTGCCACACCCTTATTCGTAGAAATTACACAGTACATTTGTGTTAAAGTTAAAAGTCCTAAGGTTTTGTTTAAAAAGAGCTGGTTTTGGTTGAATAAAGTCCAACACTTCCGAGAAAAATCTTATGCAATTTTTCCAGGTGACTTTCAATGATTTCCCTTGACCCTGGAAAAAAGAAAAATTAAATTAATTTTGGATCTAAAAAGCTTTATAAGTTGAAGAAAAGTGAATAATTATGTACATAATAATATTTAATAATCGTTACAGTTTCAAATTCTTCGTAATCATTAAAATTGTAATTTCTAATTATTTTCAAGGATCTTGAATTACCGTTATTTTTTTTTGATTTGTTTAATTAATAAAGAAAATTAGAACTATAATTTTGAAATTTTTTATCAAGATCTATCTTTTAATAAATATGAGATCACCTGTTACCACTTTCAGTATTTTTTAAAATGTTGCGTTATATTTTATTGTATAATTTTTCTTTGATTAAAAATGTTTTGGCTGTCGTCTTCAATTTGTTGTCCAAAATTGTACTTATAAAAATAATAAATTGAATAACCGCCAATTTCTTAAAAAGATAATTTCTAGAGATCTTTAAAAATCTTAAGTAAAGTGATTGTACTTTTGTACTTATAAAGTACAATTTACATGAAATAACAAAAAAATAATAATTTTATTTTTAAATAAGATTGAAATTTATTTTTTGTTTTTAAAAAACAAAACAAAATAAAAAAGTTAAAAAGAAAAATATAGGAAAAAATTAATTTTTAACTTTGTTTTGTCTACAAGGCGCAAAATATTATATTAATCTTGTACTTATTGTATATATTTATAGATGGCGGTATAAAAATTAAAGGTATAAAATTTTCCAACCACTTGTAGATTTCTTATTTTTCTCTTTCTTTGTTTTCACTATTATTTATTTTTTATTTTTTTATTCTTTTATTCTTTGGCACGAGTTTATTTATTTATTATTTTTCTACGTTATTGGAATTAATTTAAAAAAAATTAATTTTTTCCTTCTGTTTTAAAATTAAAAATGGTTTTTTATTTTTTGTACTTTTCAAGTTGGATTTAAAATAATGAATAGGTATTTTAAAAATATGTTTTTTTACAAGCATTTTATAAGCATTTTATTTCAATTAAATAAAATTAACTAAAGGCGATGGTATAATTCACAAAAATATTAAATGCATAATTAAATTACTAAAAAAATTAATTGAATTACCTGTCAGTATAGATGTCAAAAAAATTGCCTGTTTTTAAATTGACGTTTAACATTTGAGTGAGATTGATATTGACATTTTAAAAATTTTCCCTTTTAGTCTGTCCTGGTCTGTTCGTTTATCTACATACATATTTACAAGTCTTCGGCATTATTTTAGACAGAGAAATATAATTTTTGACGAAGATATTCTTTAAAAAAAAAATAAGATTTATGGAACAACTATTTCATATAGTCCCATGGTTCGGATGTAAAGTTACCCTACGTTGGAAAAATCAACCCTGAATACAGGGAATACAGGAATTGTTGTACGTACTTAACTGAAGTTGTATACTGAACATTTGTTTTTTTTAAATCTACAAACATTAAACTTTATAAGTCAAGACAAAAATTGAATAAATGCTATAGTACAAAGTATATACCGTTACGTTAAATCAATTTTTATAAAATTTTTAACCATCTTGTATCCTCAACGCTGTAAGAAATTTAAAATTTTGAGAAAGGATAAAATCTTGTAAAATAAACATATTACTAAAAATGAAAATATACTAATTTTAAGAATCTCGAACTCGAAAACAAGTAAAAATTTAAAATCTAAAAGAAAGTAAAGATGAAAAAATTAAAACCCAAACACGATATTTTTATATAAATGTTCACAACATTTTTTAATTATATGGGGTATATAGATTGGTATAAATTGGTATAGAATTTCTTAATTAAATAGATAAAATTTTATAAAAAGATGATTCCATATGTCATTAAACTTTGCGTTCCTCTCAAACAAAATGTAGTTGAGAGGTGTTGGGAGTCGTTCGTGAATTTAAAGCTAATTCCTTGTTGAAAAATTAATTCTTATGCTTATTAACTCCTATCATCTACTCTTTCTCAAAGTCTGTTCCAGTTGGAAATATAAAAGAGTAATTAACTCTGTAAAAGGAACGCAAACAATGGTTATCTGGTTATCTGGTTATCTTAATACATCTCTTATTTATAACTCGATTTTTAGCAACAATTTTTTCGGATAGAATTTTCACATTGCCTAATGGCCTCTTTTTTGATCGAATCACAAAAAATTGATGATGGTAATTAAAATGATTTACAATTTATTTCTAGCTTGCAATAATATTGTTGAAAGATTTTAATAAAATAAATAGTACAATGGATATGCTTTCATTTACCTAATATAAATTCTAAATTATGTTTCCAATAGAATTGCGATCAACGGTGTCTTTTTTTTCTTACATATTCGAATTATTTTTATTATATTTAGCAGATAATATATACATATATAAAAAATATGGAAATTAATATTTTGTATAACTAATAATTGATAGTGTATTTTTCTTATAAAATCGATTTTTTTAAATAAAATGTTTACATACACTTTAAAATAAACAAAAGTTTTAACAAATAAAAATATTGTTTAATGCAAAAATATGGTGTTGACAGTTTTGGATGTTTGGATGTCAGTTGGATGTCAGTTCTGGGTTAGGTTTGCTATACGCCTGTTGTTTTCATTTAATATATATAAATATTTACTCTATAAGTTTAATTATAAAAATTTTCTTAATTTATCTAGCGGCAGAAGTCGTTTGCGTTTCAAATAACTAATGATTTTATCAATCAATATACAATACAGTTTATGATGATTTGAATATTGTCTAAGTTAATCCATCATCCTTGTATAGTTTAATAAATTTTAAAACTATATTATTTTTAATTTAAGTTTTATTTTTTACATTTACTATTAGAATTATACTTTCTATTTTATTTTATTTTTGCAGAAAGTTAGTTTATGTATATTAAACATTTTTTTAATCCAAGCATCAGTTATATTGTTCATTTAGTGAACTATTACAGTTAACTGAAAAGTTGTCATTTATAAGGTTTGGTGCGTTAGTAAATTATATTAAGTGTTAGAAAGGAACCTTGAAATATTATTACTACTGTTAGTAACTACTTATTGATGTTAGGATTCGTTAAAATAACTCACTAAACAAGCTAAAAAAATTCTAATCGTAATTACTACACCAAAAATAATCTAGTATTGCAAATATTCAAATTAAATTGCAATGTGAGATCAATCATGCAAATTAATTTGGAATAATTATGCTCGCGTAAAGTCTGACTCGCAATGTTAATTTGTTAACTTTATTATAAAAGAGCTAAGGGCTAAAGTTTGTCTCTCTCCACGCATTAAAAATTGGCTTCAATTTTCCGTAGTCTGTAGAGTAATGTGACACATTAAAATATTCGATCAATTTCAAATTGTTCCGAGTTTCTCTATACCTCAATAGTACGTGAATAGCAGAGGAATTGATATCACGGAGAGTATATTGCTGACCAAATATGATATCAGGGAACTAGAAGCAGTGACTAAAGAGAATCCAATTTATTAAAGGATGTCTAACTTCACAAGGATGAAGACCTATCGGATCAACTGATTCAATATTTTAAATATCTTAGTTAATCACGATAGAGAGGTAGAAGTTAAAGATTACAGAAATTTAAATTTTGATGATTATATGTTTTGTTTTTTCTCAAAGAATTAAAAGTATTTTCGAAACTATCGCACTTTTTAAAATAATAAGTTTTTTTGAAATATGTCTGCTTTCGTGTAATTAAATAAAAATAACTAACTTTACACATGTTACATATAGAGAAGTTTTGCTGTTACCAATTAAATTTATATTTTGTTGGTTTAAGGTGCTGTAGCGCAAATAAATTTGTAATTGATGTCATATAATCTTTGTCGCGCATAGCAGTTGTGCTAATTTGTTTTTTTTTAAATGGTATATGATGGTACATACTTTATGGATTTAAAGTTCTTATTCAACAGTTTTTGAAACTTCAAAACATAAATAAATTGAATGAATTAATTGAAACTAAGTTATTTCGTTAGCTTTTTTTTGGTTGTCTAGGAAAAAATCACAATTAACCAAATTGAGTTGATCCTAGCGACATTTGACAGTACCCTTAAAATTATACAAAATATATTCAATAAATTAAATTGTTTGAATAAAATAAAAAATAAAAAGTGTTGATTTATTGTAATTTGTAAATTTACATACTATACCAATCGTAAACATTAAAATCACTACAAAATAATTCTTTTACATATCTGACATCATCATATGATTGACATTTCCGAAAACGCAATTGTCATATGTACATATTATGTCTTTAATTATTAAAGTTAACAGAGAATCGGAACTGGTCTTTTAATATATATAAATCGGGATGATTTACTTTTAACTTTTCATTACTTTCCTTTGCCCAAAACTACCAACTTTTAAGCAAAATCTCTAACAACTATCATCAATTATTACAATAATACCAACCTTTTGTTTTTTTTTCTAATATATTTTGACCTTTGATGTTTTACTTAATTTGTTCAAAAAAAAATTTTGATCCGATTATCCGAATAAATTAATTTTTATTAAATAAATGTATATGTATATCGTATATTGTATATATGTATAATTTTTTCGGAAGTATATTTTACTTTATTATTTTAATGAATAATGTCCGAAAACAAAAATCTGAAAATTTAAAATAACTGAAAAGTTTAAAAAAAAACTTTAAACAGATAAAAAAAAAAAATATGGACGCAAAAGATCATAAGAAAATTAAATTAAAAATTATTAAAAAAATAAAATATAACTTTTATTTTATTTTTTTTAATAAAATTTAATCAACGCCTTCAACACTTTTTTATGTTTTCGGTTCTTTTTTCTTGTTTTTTTTTTTGGTAAAGAAAAACTTCGATTTAATTTAACCCTCTCTTCCCTAAATGTCAAATTTATTATTGTTATTTTTTTTTTTTTGAAAAAATCAAAATATTAAATGAAAAGGTCAATGATTCACTAAACTTTATAATAATTTTGCTACACTTTTGTATTCAAAAATTATAATCTGACTTTTTTTGATTACAATTTTTTTTTTTTGTTATTATATTATTTTAAAATCACACCAAATAAAAATAAAAAAAAATTAAACAAAATAATATCTTTAGAATCAGTGTCATCACTAAAATAAAACTATTGTCATTTTGTTTTGATATTGTACGTATTAGGTGATGGGATATAAATCCCAAGAAAATTACATTCAGTTGTTTTTTTCTTTTACTCTCTGAAAATGCATCTTTCATTATTTTAAAATTTGTGTTGTAAAAAATAATTTTATATATAGTACCTACGTATATGATTTTAGATAAATTTATCTGTTTTTGGCTATGTAGTGTTAGACAGATAAAATGTATTTTACTGCTACATCTAATTTAAATTTCCTATAAAACGAAAGAAACGGATTATAATACAAATTAGTATGCGAATATTTCTTTAACGAAAAATCTGCCAACGACTTATTTTTTTCTGAAATGCTTTAAACTTCGTTAGAATTTGTTTAAAGATAAAATAAATTTCTAGTGTGATCTATAGTTCAGACGCAATGATTAATCATTGTGATATTTTTTCAATTGAAAACTAGCTCATCTTCAAATTGAAAATGATTATATTTAATTGAATGGTGGAAGTTTAAACTTATAAAAGATGACTATTTTTTTCTTACAAGTAAGGATGAAAATCATTTTATATTTTGTATAACTTCTTTACTAATTTGCAAGCTACGTCAATGTCAATTTATTGTCAATTACGTCGTTGTCAATTTTTAAAGTCCGTTCTTTGTGAGTTTTTGTTCTTTAAAAAAAAAAATAAAAAAAAATTTTAAGACTCGGGTCTAGATCAAAGAGCACACCAAAATATCTGTATTTCGTATAACTTTTTTACTATTTTCAAGCTCTTGTCAATTTTTAGAATCTCTTCTTTGTGGGTTTATTTTCTTCAAAAAAAAAAAACAAATAAATTTGAAAATTCGGGTCTGGATCGATTGAGTACAAGAAACCTGTATTTTATATAACTTTTTTACTATTTTCAAGCTGTTGTCAATTTTTCAGGGTCCCTTCTTTGTGACTTTATTTTCTTCAAAAAAAAACAAAATAAAATTTGCAGACTCAGGTCTCCATCGAAGGGCATACCAATATATTTCATATAACTTCTTTATTATTTTCAAGTTGTTGTCAATTTTTAAAGCCCTTCTTTGTAGTTTTATTTTCTTTAAAAAAAAATTAAAAAAAATTTGAAAACTCTGGTCTGGATCGATTGAGCACACGAAAGCTGTATTTTATATAACTTCTTCACTAGGTGTTGTCAATTTTTAGGGTCCCTTCTTTAGATGTTTATTTTCTTTAAGAAAAACTAAAAAACATTTAAGACTCGTATCACACGAAAATATCTGTTCAGGTGTAGAAATTTAACACTTTAACATTCACTTTATATTTTAAATAAAAGCGTGGAATAGCTATGTGGTTTCTGTTTGAAAGACCGCTATACAGGTTTCGTATAGCTAATTATATTATCTTATTTTGTATTTTCATTAATTATTTTTCCTTTTTTTTTAAATTAAAATAAAAAAAAATTTTGGTAACTACCAGTTTATGCTGTGGTAATAAAATTGATCAAAACATTGTCAACGGAAGGTATAAATTTAAAGAACCAGTTAAGATTAATTTTGAATAATGACCATTTTGCAGTTTGTTTTCGTTATTATTATGGAGTTTTAGCAGAAATGTATTATTGAATCCTTTATTTAACCTAAAGTTATTCTTCATATTAAAAATCAGAACTTGAAACTGCTCTAAAAAATAAGTCCTTTAATTCCTCGAATACATTATGGTAATAAATAAAGCATTTAACTTATAGTTTAAGATATTGGACCAAGTATGGCTATCTAATAAATAGAAGATAATAAAAGATTTAAAGAAGGGATGGTTTGAATTCTCAACTTCTTTGATCTACTCGAACCAAATTCAAAACCATTTTTTAGACCGAAGCCTATATATATACAGGGTGTTTCCCAATCGATGGTCTTCCTTGAAATGGGTAATCGGGCATGTCGAAATGAACACAAAATTGTATTGGAGGGGGGTCTATTCTGGATATTTTTCGAGATATGAAGGGTTAAAGATGTTTTAGCGACTTTAGCGATAAAAAAATCTATAACTTTTGAACGGCTTGCTATATATGGAGATAAAAACAGTTCTCAAATCAAACGGTTTCTCTATCTCAAAAACGGTTAGAGATAGAGAAAAAGTTATTAGGTACTAATTATAGTGCTTGAAAAACTGTTTCGAAATATGCTATAAAAGTACCCTAAATACAGGGTGTTTCAAAAGAAAATTGTGTTTGAAACATACTTTTTTCATTTTAAATCATTTTGAACCGTCATAATTTTGTAACTGTTATTATATGGAAATCATTAGTACACAAAAATTAAAGCTGACAACTTACTCTACAAAACGCAGAGCATTTTTGTTATCTCCCTATAGCAAGCCGTTCAAATGTCACAAGCCGCTCAATAAGAGTCCAGAATAGACCCCTTTTTTTTTGAAATGAGAAATAAATTTTATATAATGGCAGTAAAATTCAAAAACATGTAGCATAAATTTTTTTTGGACCTATTTAATTGAACTGCTATATAATTTTAACCAACAATTTTTCTTTAAGTAATGGTAATAAATTTGTGTAACATCATGACAATGGTACAACACAGTGAAGGGTGTAATTTTTTATTTCTTTATTTTTGTTTTTTTTTTGATTTCGTTTTTTTATACTTTCAATTTATTTATGAGTTCAGATCCATTATTAAATAGATTTTTATTATGTGTAGGGTGTGTATTAACTTTAACATGTAAAACATTTTATTATTTAATATATGAGTAGCTGATTTTTATTCTGTCCTTTTTTTTTTTTTTAATCTGCGTACACAAATCTTAAAAATTTGTAATTTTGTAAAAAAAAAAAAAGAAAAAAAAACAGATCACTGCGATGTTTTGTAAAACACGGTACAATAACTTTGACCAGTCTAATTTTTTTGTTCTTTTTTTACTTTTTTTTTTTTTTTTATTTTAATTCAACTTCCACATATTTTTAAACATAAAAAAAAAAATATTACAAGTAATAATAATATAATAAATAAGTTAAATGTAAAAAAAAAAAACAAACTGTCATTTTATAAAAATAATTTAAGATACAGCGTTTTGCCGCACTTAAAATTTTTGATTCATTGAAAAAAGAGGTCGTTATTCTACAGTGTGTGTGTGGAGATGCTGAATCATATTTTTTTTTTGTTTTTTATTAATAATACACCAAAATAATGACAATTTATAGAATTTTTGTAAAGGTATAATAAATTTAAGCGATGTTGCAATTTTAGATTCATGATTACTAGATTTACATTGTTTAAATATTTGCGGTATTGACTTAAAAGTCCTGAAAATGTTTAAAACAACTTTTATTAAAAATATCAGATTTTTTCAATTTTGTGCAAAACAAACAACCGAAAATAATTTATAATATTAATTTAAATATAAAAAAATTTAAATTGCAAATTTTTTTTTTATTTTTAATTATAAAATGTACTAAAATATCCAAAATATTTACACATACATACATATATACATACATATTTACATGCTTATTATAAAATAATTGGCTCAAATAATTAACGGTCATAAAATACTTTATATAACGCTTTAATTTTAGTTGTTTTATTTAATAATTATTGTTCTATTGAAATTGATAAGTTCTGCACCTATTCATTTTATTACAAAATTAAAAATTTTATTAATTTGTTGGAAATTCTTTAAAAGATTGGCATTAATAATTCCGATTTCTAATAAATAAAGGAATGTTTTTATCCATTTTCTCAAAATTTTCCAATACGATTCTCTTCAATTTCATCCATCTGACATCTCTTTTTGCATTTTAAATACATAAACACAAATACATAAAAACAAATTAATTCGATAAATAAATCTTCCAAAATGTTCTTTTTGTTCAGAAATTCTTCAAATTATTTTTCTTTTATTGGCTTTAACTTATTTTCACACTTTAGCACATTTTACAAAAAAAAAAAAATTTGAAAAAGCAAAAAAAATGTAAAAGTCTGTTTGCAAAACTTCTAGAATGTTTAAAATAGGGCAATGAAATTCAAACCATGAGTATCTGGTTTGAATGGTAAGACTTAGAAATTAAAGGTCCAATATTATATTTTTACAATGGTATAAGATCTTCTTAAAACTAAAGAAAGTGTTTCTTGATTTTTCACATTTTTTTCTTACATCAATAAAAAATTTGATGAAAAAATTAAAAATTTTGATACAAAAGAAGTTAGTTCAATATGTTTTCATTGTCTTTTTGAAAATGTGTCTTGTTCTAGAGCAATTTTCTACCGCTAGATTTGTTTTGTTTAAAAAATTAATCAATTAATTAATAATAAAGATTAAAAACACTTAAAATTGAACTTTTTATTGAACAGTCTTAAAAAATAGTAAAAATATTTATTTAAAATTTTTTTTTTTGTTTTTCAGTATCATCTTGGTTGTTCATTATGGGAATCAGCATTATTTACATCCTGTCAAATTATATGCGTAAGTATATTAATTAAAACATTAAAAATTATAAAAAAATAGACATGATATCTTAATATTATATTTTATTTTTAAAATATAGAATCAAACTGATGATGATTTAATTCAATTGAAAGATGTCTATTGTACAATGGGATGTAATAATGCTTTAAAACGTTATTTTAAATGGTTACGTAATGAAATTAAAATACCACCGGCACCAGCATTAGTTGCTGATACATTAACAGCTACATCATTATCACTTGAATGGAAAGTACCAATAAAATTGATTGCATTAACACATGAAACATATACACCTAATAGTTATTTGGTACAATGGCGTTATGAAGCATTAGATGAAGATTGGAAATTTTGTAAAAATCAAAGTATTGATTATGGTAATTCAACAATATTTTTGGATGGTTTAAAACCATATACAAAATATAGGGTAAGTTAAAAATTATAAGCTCTTTTAAATACAAAAAAAAAAATTTAAATATTTATATTTTTTTTTATATTTAGTTTCGTGTTTCAATACCACTGTCCCCAAATGGTGAAGAAATTTTAGTATCACATCAGAGCATAATTATCAGTACATTGGCAGAAGGAGTACCAACATCACAACCAATAATTGTAAGAACTGTTGCTGTTGATCATACAAGGATATCTGTTTCATGGGAACCTGGTCCATTTCCGAATGGTCCATTATTATCATATTCTTTGGAAATAAAATTATTATCATCCGAGGGTTATTATTCTGCATTTAAGGTTAATTTTATTAAACAAAAACGAAAAATTAATATATTAATAAAAATTAAAAAAAAAAATTAGTAATTTTCACAATCTATAATAGCACTAACTTATACTAACAAAAATTAAATGCATGAAATATTTAAGTTATACACCTCGTCCTTTCGTCGAATTTTTTTTCTTTTTTAGAAATAAAATGAATAAATTTAAAATCTAGTCTTATTACTGTAAATTTTCAATTTCAATTCATTAGCTAATACTTATATTTGTGACCCTTTGCTTAATCTAAACGATTAAATTAGGCTAACTATATTTATTAGCCGATTCAATTTTGATAACGATTCATACAAATTTTGAAATAATTCACTTATAATTTTGCTAAGTCACTGTACGATTCACATAGTGTGATTTTATTAAGATTTATTAATCTATACTTAAAATGTTTCTAAATAAGTGAATAATTTTTGATCATTATAATTTTTGTTAAACTCTTTAGTTAATTAAATATATTTTTTTTTAAAGATATCATTCAGTTTAACGAGCTCAAACATGTCATGTCACCCGTATACAAAATAAACAATTTACAACTTTGATTTTTATTTTCAACGTCATTTTTATGTCAAATAAATGTCAAAATTAAAAGTGAATGCATCAGATCACTTACCCCTTTGTTTTTTTTTTCTTTTTTTTGTTGTTTATCTGTGTAAATTACAATTCATAATTGTACAACAATTAATACTATATGTAGATTTAAATTTAAAAATATAAAAACTATTATTCTTAAAATAGTTTTATTTTTATTTTAAATAATTTGTTAAGAAAAACATCATTTATTATTGAAACAAAAAAAAAAAAAAAAAAAAATTCGAAATAAACATTTGTAAAAAAACACAGATAATAATTTTCTACTCCATTTTTTTTTTTTTTGTTATTGTTGTTGGTGTTTTTCTGACATTTCAATCATCACAATTTTTTAAAATCGTTTTTTTATTTTTTGTTTTCGTTCTTTAGAATTTTAAATTATAATATTTTATACCATTGTTTAAATAATAATTTTTACTTGCTCAATTAGCATTTTTATTTTGTTTTTTTTTTTTTTTTTGTTTTTTCGTTTTAAATAAATCAATTACTAAATATTTAGTAAAAACATTCATTTTCAGTCAGTCATTGGTCATGTTTTTATTTTAATTTTTTTTTTTTTGTTTTATTTATTTTTGTTTATTTTTTTGACTGAAATTGTCACTAATTAGCTGACTTTTGATGAAAATTGTAATATTGATGATGCTAATGATGATCATTTATTATATGTACATATTATAAACATTAAATGATAAAACATTGAAATAAAAAATGTCTATTCAAAATGAGAACATTATTTTTAGTGTTAAATTTCTATTCAATTCAATTATATAGGGTTTCATTCTAAAAAACTCAAAACAACCAAAAAAAAAACAAAAGAAAAACATAATAATTATTTAGTATAGTTTTGAGTGAATACTGTGAGATAAAAAACAAACAAACAAAGATCCAAATATATACAACAATTAACAATAAAACAAAAATATAACAATACTAATAATAATAATAATCCTGAATTGTACAGTTATAAATATGTACCGTTATATTAATATAAAAATTAACGAAAAAAAAAAATTAAAATCATAGGACGCGGGCATCCATTTATTATTATTCAGAATCCGAAATGCAACAAAAAAAAAATATAAAATAATGACAGTATTTTTTTTTTTTTGTTTGGGGGAGAAAAAAATTCATTGGAGACATTTCCGGTTTATAAACAAGTACATATACATAAAACAGTGGGATTTTAAATAAGCTCTATATTATATAAAAAAAAAAATATTAAAAAATTTACTACAAAAATATGTACATGTAATATATTTATTATTCACTTGTAATAACAGTCTTTTGACATATTACTTAGCAGATAGGTATTAAACAAAACCCCGTTATATAAAACCTTAAGTTAAAAATTAGCTAACTGTAAATTTTTTTTTTTTGTTTCCACATAGAGAATCATCGAAAGACACTATATTAAAGAGTGGAAAGAACAGGAAAACTATACACGAGTGTGTGGGACTATAACATAACCTACTTAAACACCACCTTCCTATTTTATATAACCTGTATATAATACAGGTTACAAAATATCTGGTATTAATGTTTGGACAAAAAAAAATTATGATTAGATTATAATTTAAAAACTTTCTTTCAATTTTACTTTTGACTTTTCTCTTATATGGGAAAGTTACAGAATAAGGATATAATTAAACAAACACGTTTAAACAAATTTATTTCTTATCGGTGTGTCATTAACCAATTTTTTCTGAGATTTTTTTATGTATCATAAGAAAACTTTCTTATTTTCTAGTAACAATGAAGACAAATTCTGAAAATTTAAAAAAAAAATATTCACGTACAGTTTAACATTTGTATATCAGTTTTTTAAAGATTGTCTGCGATATCTATAATTTCATTGTGTCGACGAATTTAAAATGATAACTGTGTGGACGGCACATGTAAGGATGATTTTGCGATAAGTTACTTGTGCATGTAATAAAAACCTGTCCTTTCCATAAAACAATATTAATCAAATCATAATTAAATAATAAGAAACTTAAATCAATTATACCAAAGCTAATAAAAATCAAAAAAAAATTTTTTTTGTAAAGATTATCGCTAACTAACCAGTAACCAGTATTGCTTATGATTATTCAGAACCAAATTAGTTATTATTGAAAATGAAACTTATAGTCTTGAAACTTATAGGCTCCGGTTATCTTGTTTAAAAATGTTAATGACTTTTTTCTAGAAGGAGTAATGAAAAATATGTAAAATGCATACGAGCAATAGAAACGGAAGACAAGTGGTTGTACCCGAAAAGTTGTTAAAATTAATAAAAACTGGTTGTGGGCGCAAGAAAGTTGATTGGAGACAACTTTTTCTAATTAAAGTCATTTGTCGTTTGTCTTTTTGATTTTAATATTTACTAATAATATAACATAGCAATTTAATAAAAAAAAAAATTTATTTAATTACGGTAAAATTTTGATCTGTCAGTAAAATAATGAAATTAATTTTCTATTAAAATATTGAAGTTAAAATGTTAAAGTTTATAACTGAATTTATTTGTTAGAAGATTTTTAATGATAAAATCTAACCTTATAGTAAAGAACTTTATACTAAAAGAAAAACTTTTGCATATGGATTTTACATATCCCTAGAAATAGTGACTAACCAAAAAAAATTCGGAAAATTTCTGGAAAATTCGGAAAATGTTACGAAACTCGAAAATTATATATCTTTCTGTACTATATAAATTTTACATGCTGTTTCTTTTCATTTTGGCTAGAAAAACTTCATAATTTTAAAAAGACTACTGGAGCAATTTGGAGCACGGCCTTTAAATTATAATTTGATACTAATATATAAACTTATCTATCATACAAATATTCAATTATTCAGCACGTTTATTATTTAAAATTTTAATAAATATTAAGAGAATAGATATAGTTATTATATAACATTTTTTTTAATTTATTAACCTGGGCTTAATTTTGAAAAATGCGGTGCGTTTGCGGTGAAATAAATTTTATTAATATATAAAATATTTATAAGTAAATTATTCTAAAATATTTAATAAAATGGCAAAGTACTGTAACTATAAAAAAATTTGTTTCTATACAAATTAGAATACAATATAAAAATCAACATTATGATCTTTTTCTCATCCATCTTCGTCCATCACTGCTGCATGTTAATTTTACATCCGTTTATCATTCACAACAATTAACAACAAACAATTTACAAATTTTATAAATATATACATACTTGCATAATTATATATATATATATATTATATATACTGTTTTGTAATATTTTAACTAACAAAAATAGATTTTTAATTAAATGGCACAATACAAACATTCATACTTGCACTTAAAATTTAAAACTGTGATTCAACATTTTAGGGTCAAATAATAATAGAGTATGCACTGTAGTGCATATTTTATAGAATTTTCCATTTTTCATCATATTTTCTTTTAAGGTGTTCATTTTCTTAATAGAAATTTTCATATACGTAAATAAGTGCATGCATTCATACATACATATGTACATATATATAAATTTAATAGTCATATTTTATAAAGAGCTTTATTTTCTTAGTGGTAACCCATTTATCATGTCCATGCATTTTAAAAAAACATTTTTTCACATTTAATGCATTTTGTTTTTTTTATTTTTGCTTTTCATTCAAATATTTTTACCTTTTGTTATTCTTGTGTGTGTATATGTGTTTTGTTTTTGCTTGATATTACGTTTTTACATTTTGTCTTGTGTGCACCTTGTGTTGTTATTGTTGTAAAGTGCTACTCTTAATTTCTTTTAATATCATTCTCATTTTTTTTTTTTTTACATTCTGTTTCCTTTTTTGCACTTTTCTTGCACATAATTAAAAAAAAAAAAAACATAAAAATTTTAAAATTAAATCTAATTAAAATCTTAGGAGATCTCAGCATCTGAAAATGTCAGTTTTTATATATTTGATAAATTACAACCAGCTAAAAATTATTCTATTGAAATATCAATGAGAAATGCAGTTGGTGAAGGACCAAAAGCTAAACGTAGTATTAAAACATTAGAAGCACCATCATTATATCAAAATGAACCGGAACCAAAATTAATATTAGGAACAGAATATTCTGTTATGTTTCAAGATGCTGATATATTAAGTGGAAATTCAAATGTTTTTTATCATAGTGAACATAAACTATTGGGTATAGCAATACATATAGCTAAATCATTATTATTTGTAACGGATGTAACAAAAAGAGTGGTACGAACAACATTAGGTGTACAAGGACCAACAAATATTATATTAACAGCTGATTTAGAAAATGTTAATTTTGTACCATCACTATTAACTATTGATTGGTTAAATGATCATTTGTATATGTTAGCAAAATTGGAGCATTCGGTAAGGCAATTTGTAACAATTGCATTTTCAATTTATTCCTTTTATTTTCTAAAGACTATCTGTTTTTTTTTTGTTTTTTTGAAAATTTTTAGAAATCACAATATCAAATATCACGTTGTAATCTTGACGGCAGTAGTTTAACAGTTGCTTATGCTGGTCTATCATCAAAACCTAGTCACATTCAAGTTGATCCAGTAAATGGTTTTTTGTATTGGATTATACCTGGTTATCAAGATATTGATTCAGGTTTATATAAAATGGATTTAGCTGATATTTCGAATGGTGTTAAACGTTCAACAACGGTATTACATTTATTACAAGGTGAAAATTTGGGGGCATTTGTTGTTGATTTTAATAAATTTAAATTATTGGTGCCAACATTAGCAAATAATAACATTTATTCGGTATCATTTGATGGTAATAGTAAAGAGGAAATACGTAATAATACACAAAAAGCACAATTATCTATTGTAAAATCATTAGCTATGGCTAACGGTATATTTTATTGGACAAATGGTATCAGTTTGTTTACTGAAGATCATCATGAAGCTGAAGATAAATATTATCATAATTCATTTCCTATAATAAAAAATGAAACTTTTATATCGGTAGCAGTCAATTTACCATCATCACAACCAATTCCAGTACCAGTTTCACCACCAAGAGAAATACAATCACTATTAAGTTCAACAACAGCTAAAGTTACATGGGATATACCGTATTTGTTGGGGCATCAAGGAAAAGGTGCATGGCAAAAATGGGAATATGTTCTTAAAGTTATGGACAATACAATAGTACATCATTCATTTGTAAATATATCTGAAACACAATACACAGTTTATAATTTAAAACCGGATACAAATTATACTTTTCTTGCTGCTGCTTACACTTCAAGTGGTTATAGTCCTTACAGTACTGAATTCAAAGCAAAAACATTAAAATCAAGTGAAGATCGATTTTTGTTCTGGTCTTCAAGTGATGGACTCTATCAAACTGATATTATTGGTGAAAATGCAACACTCTTAAAATCTTTCACAGATCTTTCATATGGTGCTGTCACTGATATTGAATGGTTTGAGGATTTACTATTTTTTGTTAGTAATTCGAAATTAACAATTTTAAATCGTACTGCAAATAATGTTATGAATGTTTGGTATGCAAATGAAGTGGAAAATATTGGTGTTGATTGGATTGGTAGAAAAATTTATTGGTCAAGTCCAATACAAGGTTTTGTAAGTTTTAACAATAAATCTAATTTGAAAATATTCTAATTTTTAAAATTTTCCTAATAGATTTCACGATCAAATTTCGACGGACAAAATCGTGAGTATATTTTAACTACATACTCAGTTAAAGAAATCCGCATAGATTCTCTTAATGGTCACATCTACTACTCGACTGGGAACAGTATAGAAGCATGTCATTTAAATGGTAAAGATAAAATAAATTACACAACATTTCAACACAGTACAGGATACATTATGGGGCTAACTTTAGATATAGAAAATGAAAAAATATATTGGATAGGACGTCGTTATGGTGATAATCCCGATTTGTATATAGCAAATATGGCAAATTCTTGGAATTACGATCGGAAAATTAAACAGATACCATTAGGGACATTTTTAGTAAGACAAGATTTACCATCAAATTTTTTAACACATTTTAGTGATCGTCTTTTATGGATGCAAAATAATTCAACTGTAATTGTTGGTGATATATCTGGAGAGAATTTAGCAAAATTAAATTTAATGTATGAAAATAAAATAATTCATTTACAATCAATATCAGTATTAGATCCAAGTCATCGTTTATATCCAAAAGGAATATCAAGGAAAAAATTAAATGTTATCCCGGAATCAATTGACACCAATTCAATTCGAATTGATGGATTATGGAATACGTTTAATATTACATGGTCTCCAGTACATACAGTTAATTATGGAAAAATTTTCTATGAAATTAAAGTACAAGTTAAATTACAAAATGATAGCATTGAAATAGCAACACCAAATGATACATTAATGCCATATTTTTATTATTCAGCTGGGCAAATAATGCCATATACTGCTCTTAGTATTAATATTAGAGCATATACATATTGGGCAACCTCTAAATTTACAACTGTTGATTTATATTCACCAGCTGCTGCACCATCTGAACCTACAAAAGAACGCATTTTTATTACCCATTCACATAATCCATTTACAGGTGGTAGAAATATTACTGCAACATTAAGATGGAATCCACCAGAACGTCCTAATGGTTTAATAAAATCTTACACCGTTTATGGATGGTATAAAGTAAATGGAACTGAAAAGAATATAAGATTAGAAAACATTAGAGACGAATCAGTTGTGATACCAAATCTTATCAATAATATTACATATTATTTTCAAATTCAAGCCTTTACTTCTGTTGAAGGTGGTAATAGAACATTCCCGATACATGTTAATTCAAGCATAGAGCAACCAATTCCAAAACTTTTAATTGCTGAATCAAATCGAATTGAAGAATTTGATTTAGATTTGAATACAACGCGACTTATAATACATACTGGTTATCCTGTAAATCATTTAACATACATTGATTTAGAGAAACGCATATTTTGGTTCGATGATAATAATTTGGTGTCGTTAAAAGCAAATGATAGAAAACAGGTGAAATTGGCAACAATTTACAACGAAATTTTATCTTTAACTGTTGATTGGATTCAAAGAATTGTTTATTGGTCACAGTCGGAAGTTGAAAATGGATTGAAGAGTTCAATCTATCGTCTTGACTTAAATCAATTTGAAGGAAAACCAATATTAAGTGAAAAAATTCATACCAGTTCGAGTTTTATTAGAAACCTAACAATATCACCATTTGATCAGAAATTATTTTGGTTAGAATTCGATAATTTTTATTCGAAATATGGTCGTCTCGTGCAATATGATTTACAAGAGAGTGCTGAAATGGAATTAGAAGATCAAATCAAAACGAAATGTAATCGAACACTGGTCATTAAATCACTTTTATTAGACACACCAAGTTGGAAAGAAAATAATTTAGTTCTAATTAATGTTGATGATCAAATGTACATGTACGGATTAAGATCTAAAACTTGTAATATTTTAATAAAAGAAAAATATTCATTTAATTTACTGAAGAATTCGGTCAAACAAATTGTCAAAGATAGTGATAACATTTATATAATTCGGAATGAAACAATTATTATACGATCATCTAGATATAAATTAAAATATCAAGTTAATTATAATAAGAAAATATCACATGCCTTAGCTTTTGGGTACCAAAATTATCCAAAAATGCAATGCTTAATTCCAAAACAAGTGCATCAAGGTACAGAAGTTCCTGAACTGATTAAAGAAACCGAGCATAGTTTAACTATAAAGCTACCAGTTTTAGAGCCATATACTGACTGTCCCTTAAAGTTGACCGGAATTAAATACACAATTGAATATTCCCCATTTATGGACACCAAATATCGTAATTCTACTAGACGAAAAATGATTACAGCTTACAAACCTATAGCAGAAATAAGAAATTTAAAATCATTTACTAAATATGTTATGCGAGTTTCTGTAACAAACTATTACGCTGAACGATTAGGTCTACCAATGTTTCAAAGTAATGATATTATATTATCAACAGCTCCTGGTCCACCATCTTCTCCTCGAAATCTTGAAGTTGAACCTATTAGTCCTACTGATGCTATGGTATCATGGTTAAAACCAGTTGAAATGAATAGTGAATCAATTTGGTATGAAATACATTTTGAAACTGAAAGTAATAAACATCAAAGTCCAATAACTGAAGATAAATTTATTTATGACACTATGGATCCTGATAGAATTTCTTTTAAACTGACTAAACTATTACCAAGTCACCAGTACACCCTATGGATTTTGGCATATTCTTCAAATACAACATACACTTCAAGTGAACGAGTTGAAATTGAAATGTTTGATGAACCGGATAAAATTACAATCAAAGAAACTGGATCAACTTATATGAAATTGCATTGGATAACACCAAAAGATGTTAGTAAATACGTACTTGAGTGTAATATTAAAGGTAATCGTACTGTTATGACAGTTTTTGATTCAAATGATATGTCATATCTAAATATGGAAGGTGAACATAACTACCTAATATCAGGTTTAGAACCTAAAACTACATATCGATTTTCAGCACGTTTATTTTATTCAAAGAATGAAAAATCATATGTTTGGCCACCTGATGATCGATTTTTTTTCGAAACATTAGGTGATCGTCCAAGTGCACCTGGTAAACCTAAAATATTTCATTTAGTTGGCAGTGAAGTTATTAAAATTTCATGGGAACCGGCTCGTGATAATGGAGCATTTATAGAAGAATACAGTTTAGAGGCTTTGCCAGTGAAAACATCTGCTAAGAGAACAAGACGATCAACTGAAGAAACAATATTATTAGAAAAATCGAATGATGGTTATGAAAATGATGAATACATTATGGTTAATAATACATCAGATACAATTATTTTTAATAGTTCAGATGAAAACAATACTTCTATATCACAACAACAATCTGCATCCGACGAAGAAATGTCAGAACAAAATTCTGATAAATGGTTTACTTATTGCAGTGTAACTGAAAATCATTGTATTAAACATGACAGTAAAATAAATGAATACACATTAAGAGTTAGAGCACGAAATTCGTATGGATGGGGTCCATATAGTGCCGAAACAGAAGCAGTTAGTGAACCATATAGTTCACCAAGACGTAATGAAACAACATTAGTTTTTGCTATTGGAATACCAGTATTTTTAGCTGGTGTGATTCTAATTAGTTGTATAGTTTTTGGTAATTTTTCTTTTTTTTTAAAAAAAAAAGATTTTATTTTAAAATTGTTTAATAATTTAAATGAAACAGTTCATCATCGATGTACAACACCAAAGAAGATCCTACAACAGGCAAATAATCGTTTTATGGACGTTGAATTGGCAAATTTACGTGAATTACCACGAGGTGGGAATTTTTTTCAACAAACCAATATTCTCTATATGCCTCATCCATTAACAGATGCTGATATTGCATTGCTGCCACAAATCCGAAGTGATCAAATAACAAAATCAAATTTACTAGGTAAAGGAGCTTTTGGTGAAGTCTATGAGGGTATCGTACGTTCTAATGATAATATTAATATAAGAGTTGCTGTTAAGGTAAAATATTTTTCAATTGCGTAATTTTTACATAAATAAAAGAGAAAATTAAAATAAATTTTGTTTATTTTTTTCATACAAAAAAAGACACTCAGAAAAGGTGCCTCAGATCAAGAAAAATATGAATTCCTTCAGGAAGCCATACTTATGAGTAATTTTAAACATGAACATATTTTACGATTAATTGGAGTTTGTTTTGATTGTGAATCGCTTTTTATTATAATGGAATTGATGGAAGGTGGTGATCTTTTAACTTATCTTAGATCATCAAGACCTCAGAATGTGAGTTCAAATTTATATACATATTTTATTGTTTATAGTTTGGAAGAAATAAATTTTTTTTTTATATTTTCTATATATAGGGCGCTGCATCTTCATTAACTTTATTCGATTTAATATCAATTTGTGTTGATGTTGCTTCCGGTTGTCGATATTTAGAAGAAATGCATTTTGTTCATAGGGATTTAGCATGTCGTAATTGTTTAGTATCATCAATGGATCCAGAGGAAAGAGTTGTTAAGATTGGTGATTTTGGTTTGGCACGTGACATCTATAAAAGTGATTATTATAGAAAAGAAGGTGAAGGTTTATTACCAGTACGATGGATGTCACCAGAAAGTTTAATGGATGGTGTTTTTACATCACAATCAGATATATGGGCATTTGGTGTATTATGTTGGGAAATAATGACATTAGGACAACAACCATATCCAGCTAGAAATAATTTAGAAGTTTTACATTATGTTCGTGATGGTGGTTTATTAGGAAGACCAGCTGGTTGTCCTAAAGAATTGTAAAATGTGTAATACAGTGTACGGGGAATTCGTTATTAATTTTTTTTTGTTTTATTTCAGATATCAATTAATGTTAAAATGTTGGAGTTATAGACCAGCAAATCGACCAACATTTAGATATTGTTTACAAGTTTTAGAAAGTTTAAAAAAGAGTACAAATAAATCGCATGAATTGTTATTTAATGAAAATACAAATCGTTTACCAAATGGTGAGTTTTTTTTTTCTTTCCTTAATTTTTAATTAAATTTTTTTTTAGAAATCAATTTAGTAAAAATCCTTAAAAAAAAGTATAAATTAAAATTATATATTATGTGTATATTCATATTTACCCATTTAATAAAAAAAAAAATCTTTATTTGTTTAAAAAGTTTTTAATTAATATTCTGTATACGTAAACTTATTTAAAAACAAAAAACTTTTTTTTTCGTTTTTATTTTATTTTTTTTTTAATTTAACCAAAACAAAAAACGCTCACTGTCTTTTAGGTGACATATTTAATCCTTCATATTTGGGATCAGATTTCAACCACAATCAAAATATTGATTTTGAAGGTAGGTTTTTTTTTTTCTTTTCTTTTTTTAAGATCTCTATTCTCTATAAAAGCTAAAACGAATACCTATCACTTCTTTTATTAATTTAAATTTCCTATTCTTCTTCTTTCTTGTCTCTTGTTTCAATATTCTTTTTCCTTTTTATTTTTTGTTGATCTTTTTTGTTTATTTTTCCAAATTAAAATTAAGAGTTTTGCAGAATTCCGTCGTAATTATGTTTTTTAAGTTTTATTATATTATGCAATTAAAAGTTACTTAAACGAAGTATATAAACCTTCTGAACGCATATAAAATGAAAATAATGGTAATTTTGAATGAGTTCATAAATTCTTGAACTTATAAATTAATTCATATTAGTATTTGATCATTGCGGAAACTCGATGATCGGAAATTTGTCTCTAATTTTACGGTAAGTAATAAAGAAGAAAATAATTAATGCAGATTTTTTCTGCTTTTATGAAATCACCATCAAGTCAATTTAAAAAGTTGTTTTTTAAAATCGCTTTTACGATGACTAAAGCTCTAACTCAGTAAATTAGCTCTGTATATTCAAATTAAAAGTTATATAGCAAAAATCAACTCAGTTTGATTGATTTTGATTTTTCCAAGCCAAAAGTCGCTGGTTTTTCAAGTTAAAGATCTCGGTTTTAAACGCCGGTCAACTTAAAATATAATATGATATAATGTCCCTTCACGAGACAAAATTACATTTTAATTTAATGAACTTATTATCTAATAATAAGCTTTGTCTTACAGCGTTTTTTGCAGAAAACATTATTATTTAATTATTTGACAAATAATGCTGATTTTGACATTTAATTTGACGTTTCATTCTAAAAATCACAAACAATTTTTTAAGTAATTTTTTCAATTTTTATAAAATTTGACAATAATTAATCCTGAAGATGATAAACATTCCATTTTGAATACAGCATTTTAGATTATTTTAATTTATTTTTTGTTGACATCTTTATTAAATAAATAAAAGTAAACAAAATAAGAGGCAGTTGTCAAATGAAAATAATTCAATTATCTGATAAACGAGTTATTTAAAACCTATCCTCGGCGCTTCTTAATTTTGAAATAATTGGTTTTCTTGAGATCGATAATGTATAAAAATAATTATTATAATTTGTACCGCAACCACATCTGAAAAGGAAAAGGTTATTTATTTTCTCGTGACATTGTATGTGGTAAGAAAATAAAAAAAAAAAATATATAGTTGACTCTCAAAGTCTACCATTTTGAAAAAAAAATCAACTAAATTGATATTACACTATATCGATTATTTGAATTAAAATTGACTTTAATTGAATGTCAATTAAAAATTGATTTTCGCTACATTATGTTTAAGGCTTAATTACAAAAAAAAAAAATTAGATTACTAAAATTTTTAATTCGACTGTTTTTCGAAATTCGATTACTTTCGAGACGGAATTCAGCTCAATTCTTCTCAATAATTCAATATGAAAAATATAATATGCTAATAAGAAAATTAATTTTCTTTGGTTTTCTTTTTCTTGATTTTAGAATGTGAAAAACTTTGTTCTACAACTAGTGATAATTGTAGCAGATCATTAGAAAATTTAGAAACTCCAATAATATTAACACCAGCATCATCAACATTAACAATAATACCAAAATATTTAGAAATACTATATGATGAAAATGCAACAACAACAACAACAACAATTGATGGTAATACAATAAATATAAATCAATGTGAACCATATGAAATACCAATACCGAGTAAAGAATTATTAACAGTATATGGTACAGAACAATCAAAAATAATTGATTGTCCAACAACATATTCATTTACAAGTCCAACAAAAAATTTAAAATCATTAACAACATTTAATAATGGTAATTGTATATTTGATAATACAATAACATCAACAACAACAATAACAGCAACAACACCAACATCAACATCAATACAACCATCAATAACAAATATAAATACAATAAATGATATATTAACAGAATGTAATAATAATTGTAATATTAATAATAATAGTAATAATATTAATACAAATATAATAAATAGTAATAATAAACGAACTATATCGAATTCATCAACAATAAGTGGTGGTGATAATTCACCAAAATTTTTAATTAAAAGACTTAGTAATAGTAGTTTTAGTAATAATTTAATTAATAATAGTAATAATATTAATAATAATAATATTAATTGTAATGAAAATAATAATTTAAGTTTATTAAATGCAAAACAAATATTAAAAGTTAATTTACCAATACAAAATAATAATAATAATACAGATAATAATAAAATAAATTATAAAAAATTATATAAAGATAGTATTGTTGTTAATAATAATAATAATAATATAACAACAACGACAACACCTATATTATCAGAAACAATAACAACAACAACAAATAATAACAGTAATAATCATAATAGTGATGATATAAATATTTTAGATTATAATAAAAATAACAAAGATAATATACAAAATGAAGATGGAAGAATATTAGTTAGTTCCTAAATCAAACATTTTTTTTTTTAATAAAAAATTATTTAATATATACCTTTTTTACTTTAATTGAAGACATATTTATATTAAATGAAGCTATTTTTATTTTAAGTGAAGAAATTATTACTTTAAATGAAGTATTTTTAGTTTAACTGAAGACATTTTTATATTAAATGAAGACATTTTTATATTAAGTGAAAGCATTTTCACATTAAGTCAAAACATTTTTAGTTTAAGTGAAGAAATTTTTACTTTAAATGAAGACAATTTTTACATTAAGTGAACATTTTTTGCTTTAATTGAAGACTTTTGTAATAAAAATTAAAGTAAAAAAATACATATAATATAAATGTATACATATATATATATAATATTTATATGCATAAAAAGCAAATACATAAATACCAGATCCAAATATATGAATAAGTATTAAGTAAATTAAATATATGTATGTATGCAAATGTACGTATATTTTTTGTTTTTATAACATAAATTACTGAAGTAGATTCTTCATTTAAAATGAAAATGTCTTCACTTAAAGTAAAAAAGTTTTCAGTTAAAGTAAAAGAACCTAAATTTAAAATAAATATGTTTTCAGTTTAAGTAAAAAAGGTATATTATAATAATTAATTATTAAAGCAAAAATTATTTAAAAAAAAAAAATGCAATTATTTTGAATTTTTCAATTAATTAGAAAAATAAAAAAAAATAATTCAAAATTGTACAATTTATTTTGATAATTTTATTTTATTTTATTTTAAATTTTTACTTATATATTTATATAAAAATTTTTAGTATTTTTGCTACTGTTTATTATTTAAATGTTTTTATTTTTTAAAACAAAACCGACATATATTTTGTTATTTTATCAGATTTTAAGTTATTTGTAAATGTTTTAAATGTAGTAAAGTTTTTAATTATAACCTAAAAAAAAATCTTAACAAATTTAAATCTTGGATCGAATGCACAAAACAGAGCTTAAACTACCCTTTTTCAAATAAAAATTACCCAAATTTAAGCCGCAGATTTTGCTTGAAAATGTGAGATTAGATTTGAGGCCCAGTTTTCAACGCTCAGCTCAGTATTTGACCCATTATCTTCATTCTAAGGTCTAATTTAGATATTTTTTTTTTTGCAAATAACCTCGGTTAAAACAAATTTTTTTTTTATTTGTTTAATAATTTTTATAGTCAATTGAAAAATAAAACTATTATCGAATTTTAAATTGTAAAATACTAGGCATAAAAAAAATTAGTAAGGGTACTTTTATACAATTGTATTAGAAAAGAATATCCAGTTCCAATTCGAACATTAAAATCAATTGAAGTTCAATTTCTAAAGAAATTTTGTTTTAAACTCAGAAGACGATAAAAAAAACTACTTACTGTAGGATAAATCTTAACACAAGAGATCAATGATACAAATATTTTTCCTATGATGCAGTATCTAAATCCCTTGGTTGAACATACTACATAACTGTATAATTTTAAAGAACTTTAAAAAAAAAAACTTTTTAACAAAATGTTGTTGAAACCAATACTAACTATCTTAATAGTCAAAAGAATCAGACATTCAAAAACATCATAAGTTATTAATTTTAAATTACGAATGATTACTAACAAAAACATCATAAATCATTGATTTAAATTATTTTTGTAATGAATGTAAAATAGAGTAATCTATCATCCATATTATGTTAGACTTGTAATAAGTACGTATCATCAAAATTTACCATCAAATTAAAGCTGGAACTATAGAACTTTTAATTCTATTTTGACGCAATAAGCCATTTAACATGGTTATTTATCTTTTTATGTTTAGACAAAATTAAAATCACATTATGGTTCCATTTCCACTTAAATAACAAATTTTGGTGGTAAATATCGCAAGTCTAACATATGACTAATGTGATTTCAACACAAAAAATGTATCTATTCTTAAAGATTTGATTGATTCCAAATATAAAAAGGAGGAAAAAAAAACCTGACTTATCTTGTTTTTGAAATAACCGATTCCTTTCAGATTACATAATATTCATTTATAAGTTAATAATAATCCATACATGCATATATTTGTTAAATTTTACAAGACTTAAATCTTTATTTTCATTTCAAATAATTGAATTTAAAACAAAAAAAAAAAAATGTAATAAATAATTAATTAATAAAAACTATTTTACAAATTTTAAATATCCTATTTCTAAAAGGACAATAGTTTTTAATTGGACTGAAAACAAAGATTATATTTTTTTTTGTTTTTTTTTTTAATAACCAAAGACTATACAAAAGAAAAATTAAATACAAACATGTTCATTTTAAGTATAATCATAAAGAAACTATAGTATAGTATAGTTTCTTTATGGTATAATATTAAAAAATAAGTAATTATTTTATTTTAATTTTAAGATTAGATTAAAAAAAAAGTAATAATAATAATTGTGCCTAATATTGCCACAAAAAAAAAAAAATAATAATTTATGTAATTACCAAGAATAAAAATTAAATACATATCAAAACTAGAGGTGCCTTTAAAAAAAAAAAAAAAAAAATTTAAATAATTTCGAAAATTAAATTTGAAAAGAAAACAAAAATTTTTATTTTAAAATTTGAATAATATTGTCTTTCCTTTTGTTGGTGAAAGGTGATATTTTGGAAAAATGATAAAAGAATCTTTTTTTTTTTTCCTAAATTTTACAGAAGACTTTCAATATTAATAATTTTATTACAGTTTCCTAATTACTTAATATCAATATCTTTATTTTCCTTAGAAATAGTCTGTATTTAACACTGTTTAATAAAATCCTAACAGCAGCCTAAATTTTACATTTTACAAAATAAAATAAATTTTTAACACAAAATTACATACTTTTTGGCGTTATTGTTTTTCATGTCATTTTTTATTTAATTTTCGAAATTTTTATTTTTGAAATCATAAAATTTTAATTTGTATACAATAAAAAAAAAAAAAAAAAAATTGTAATTTTTTATAATTCATTAATAATTTTTAAGATACATTTATTTATATTAAGATAAACGAAAAAAAAAAGCGATTTTTAAACATCTTTATATTAAAGATGTCAAAAAAAAAAATATATATATACATATTAAAAAGATATTATTATAAAAATATTTAAAAAATATTAAAAAAAAAAATAAAAAAAAATACGATTTACTTTTTAATTTTAAATTTACGAAAGTCATTATTTTAAAAGAAAATTAGATTTTATTAAGAAAAATTAATACAAATTATAAATATTGAAATTAAGAATTTTTAAATATACAAAAAAATACAAATAATAGTCAATTTAGATTTTTATTCCTAAGAATATTTTAATGTTTTTTTTTTTTTATTATATACTACAAATGTAAGTGCATTAAAACTATTTTTTTTTTTGTCATCTACTTTAAAAAATAAAGATAAGAAATTTTATTTAAAAAAAATTTTATTATTTAATTATTTCTTAATTAAAAAAAAAAAAATATGATAAAATACACTAAGATGTTATTAATTTAACAAATAAAAATATTATTTAAGAATAAAAATAAATAATTTAAAAAAAAAAAATTTAAGACAAAACTTTTGTTAATTAAAATACAAGTCTTTTATTTGCATACACCATTTACATTTGTTTAATATTTATTCAATTTAAATTAACAAAAAAATGTAAATCCAATAAATCCGAAACTTGAAATTATGTATTTCAAAATTACAAATCAAGCAAATACCGGTTCTCAAAGCTGATATATTTTAATAATCAGTATTATTAGCTTAAAATTATTTTGATATCTCTAAATTTAAATATATATACATGAACGAGTGAACGAGAATAAAAACTGCATACTAAAAATTGATTTTAAAATCATTGAAAAACGAATAAGTCAATTTCTAGCCCAAAACAAAACTAAAAAATTTTTGGTGAGTAAAACCAATGACCAAAAACACCCTACTATAAGTTTTTCTAGTCTTTTTTTCCCCACAGAAAAAAATATGGTAGTCTTTTTTATTCAATCTCGAATTAACGGAATGAACAACAGATGTTGGCAATATATAATGGGTTTAAAAATCAGATTTATATTAGAAAACTAGTAATAATTTTAAACTATAGTCAATTGTATTGGCAATAAATTAATAGACTTTAGAGAGTAAATTTTTCTTTCAATATTGTAAGATCATAAATGATATAAAATATAACCAATTCTAAAATGACAGTAAATATTAATGATTTTATTTAATTTTCAAACTGAAATAAAAATTTTTATATTGTTAAAACTTCAAAATTTCTTTAATTTGGTCATAAATCTGTTTACTTATATCTATTTGAATTAATCTTTTGATTTAATTTACTAAAAATATAAAAAATGCAAAAAAAAAAAAAAAAAAAATACATACACATTCAATAGATAGATTTATTTATATTTCTTCTTTTGGTCTTAAAAATGTTCATGAAATTATCAATATCTTCTAATTATGAGCAAAAACAATAAATTGATAATTTTATTTTTATATTAAATTTTTTAACTTATTTAGATGAAATTTTTTTTTTTTTAATATTGAACATAAAATATTGATGAAATTACTTAAAATTCTATTCTTATAAACTAAGAAAAAATATGATGACACTAATAAACATTTTTTCATGTTTTTGTGTTATGTATTTAAAATATGTATGTATGTATATATGTGTAAAGTGCGACATCCTTTTATTAAATCTATAATATCTGTTGTCATTTTTTTTTTTTGTTTTTTATTTTAATTATTTTTAAAAATTTAATTTCAATTATGTCGCCACGTATATTTTTTTATTAATTACGTTCCCTTTTTATTGGAACATCATCATAGACATCATCGTCTAATTCATCTTCTTTACTGTTTTCATGCAATAAAACATATTCTCTTGAACTGAAACCAAATTTAATGACATCTTTTTCTAATAATTCAAAATATTTTTTTGGATCAATACGTTTATTATTTAAATATGTTCCATTTGCTGAATCCAAATCCAATATATATGGTCGAACACGTTTACCAAAAGTACCATTTTCTCTTTCGAATGGTACTAAACGATATTGTAATACAGAATGTTGTTTAGAACATGATGGATGATCAACTGGTAAATCACAAATTTTACGATCTCTACCAATTAAATATGCACTCTGTCTATGTATATATAATGTTGGCATTGCTTTTTCACCTTTAAATGGATATAAACGCCAACGTCTTTTTGGTTTTCTTGCTTCCGGTGGTTCAGAATATTTAATAACAACACCATTAACAGTATTTGTATCTTCTGTTAATTTTCCACTTAAAGCAAAATCAGGTTTTTGTTTATCTGGTGGTGGTTCACCAGATGAATCACGTGATCCTTTCGAATTTTTTGATCTAGAACGACGTCGTCTACTACCACCCCATTCATAATCTTCATCACTTTTATTTGTTTCTCTTTTAAATGATCTTTTGCGAGGCTCTGGACTTCGACTTTCTCTAAAATTAAAATGTTTGGATATATTATTATAAAAGATTGATTAATAATGTTTGAAAGAAAATTTTTATTAACAGCATTGATTTATTTTATAATAGAATACATTAAAAAAAAAAAAAAAAAACAAGAACTTAAAATATGATTTCATTTTTAGAGTGAATTTTAAAATTATTTTAAAATAGTATGGTGCCCAATATATTAATTTCGTGAATAATTGTTAAAATTTTTCGAAGTTTTTGAAAGAATAAAAAAGGAATTATTTCATTTCAATCGTTTTATTTTTTTTTTTTTGGTCAATTATGTAATTTTAAATAATTCATATTTAAAATAATACAAAGTAAAAAACAAAAGATACTAATATAATATAATTAAACTGGTATTAATATAAATTTAATTAAACTAAAAAAAAAAAAGTTTTATATTGGGCAATTTACTTAAACTTTATTCAATGTAAATTTTTATTTTAAAGCTTTAGTTTTTTTCCTATATTTTTTTCTTTGTGTTATTTTAAACGCATTGTTTTTCACAATGAAACTGTATTTAGAAAAACTCAAGTCAAATTAATATTTAATTTTTGCAACAGAAACTGCATTTTTTTAAGTAATATCTTTGAACTCATTCCTAAATTCTAAAGATCTTATATGAGAAGTTCTAGTTTACATCACCTCAGGTTATAGAGCAATCATCAAAAGAAGAGTACTGCAGTGGGAGGCCTATCCAAATTGAAATTAGGGAAGAAATCAAGTCCATTTCAATTGCTGAATTTCATTAATGCAACTGGGTAGTTGTACGGTATGTTGTACAGAAAATATAATTAGGTTACTGTACATTACTCGTATACATTAGCGCTGTAAATTTTTTTAACAAACTAACTAATGGTCTAGCACTAAAATTCGTTATTTATGCTAATAGCATGTACAAGAAATATTTAAAAGAAGCAAAAAGAAAGAAAATATTTCATTTACACTACCATATATAAAACTGAATCAATTTACGAATTACGAGAGCTAATTTTTTTGACCCTAATTGAGTGTATTAGTTGAAATTTCAAAAAGATTTAAAACATGGAACGAAAAACCAATTAACAAAGAGCAATTGATAATTTGAAAATTTTAAAAATCTTAACATTTATATATACATATATAATTGTTTTCCTATATAAAATCTGGTTTCAAGTATTGTTTTAAAATCTTTCTTCAACTTTTTTTCCTCCTCAATACTCTTCAACTTTTCGTAACGGCAATGGTATACTTTCAAATATTATTGTATATAGAAGAACAAGATGAGACAAATGTTGATGGTAATAAATTTTAGGGGCTTCGGTGGCCTAGTGGGTAAGAGCGTATAAAATACGCTGCAAACACCGAGGGAGTGTGGGTTCGAATCCCACACACGTCGTAAGGAGTTATTCCCCCTTACGACATTTACAGCCACGCCTGAAAAGAAAAGGCTGTGTAATTTATCTGGCAGAGAAATGCACTAAAAAAAAAAAATAAATAAATAAATTTTAAACACAATTATTATGTATAATTTAATATCTGGTAATATTTAAAATAAAAAAAATATTTGTTTTTTATATTGTAAAAGTGGCTTCCTATAATGGTGTTACTATAAAATAATTTTCTTCTTTAAATTTATCAAAAAAAAAACCTTTTTTTTATTAGTTTTATATACAGAAAATGTTTTTGTTTTTGGGACCTATATACTCTTTCTTTAAAGAAAAGCTTATCATGCATATAACGTTAAACTTATTATATGTATCATCAAAATTTATAACCAAATTAAAGCTCGAACTACAAAAGTTTTTAAATTCTAATAAGAAATTGTAGCATGGTTATTTAACTTTTTGGATCTAAAAAAAAAAATTAGAAGTTTCATTGCGCGACCCACAATTTAATGACAAATTTTGATAATTCGTATCATGATACTTGGGTATGTGTAATAAAATGAAAATAGCGGCAAAAAATACTATCGGATCATAACAAATAAGAAATTAATGAACCATTTTGTAATATTAAATCATCAGAGATTAAGAATTATTTTAATGAAAGCATAAATTATTTTTCATGCCCTTAATATTACAATGCAAGATTAATTTTACTTTTCATGATTTACCATAAACCATAATTTTAAACTAATTTAACGTAAAGCAATGTATTCATTTTAGATAAATTTTTATTATGGTTTCCATATTCTATTAAAATTTAAGCTTCCTTGTTTATAATTACATGCTTTATTAAATATACAAGTAATATAAGTCAAACAACAAATTCATTGGTTTGGATACTTTCATTGTGAGAATTCAAGTTTAGGTCTTTTCACAAATCTTTTTTTTGAATCATAACCAAATTAATCAAATTTTCTTATGCTTTTCCAATTAAAATACGAATGAACTTTACTTAGTGAATGAATATAAAATAAATAAAATAAGAATGAAATCAGTGAATAAATACCACCAGTGAATAAATACAAAATATATAGAATGTATATATTGTAACTGATTTACTTATAATTATGCTTTGGAATATGTATTTCATATTTAGTTTCAAATTCTACTTTTTTTAATATTTCTTTAAAATATGGTATGTTCAGTTTTTTTTTTTTAAATTTCGTCTTTACATTTTTTTTTTTTTTTTTATCAACAATATTGGATTAACTGAAAAAAAATATGGCAATAAAAACATTTTTCAAAAATTATCAATTATCGCTTAATAAAACATAAAAAAAAAAAAAAAGCAGATCCTAAAAAAAATTCTTTTAAGAATTATTTTTTTTTTGTTTCATTTTTTAATTAAATTTTCTAAAATTTAAAAAAAATATTCTTACCTGCCATTTAAATACAACTTATTTAAAAAAAATTAAATAATCCACATTTTTTTTTTTTTTTTAAATATTAGACAAGTATTTTATATAAAGAAATTCGTTATAATAAAACTTTTTTTCGTTCAATACAATCTACATTTTATTTATATAAATGCTCTGTAGTTGACCTGGTTGTATATATAAAAAACGTAGAGTATGTACTAAAGATATTTTGTTTTTCCTCCAATAGATATTATTTAAACTTGAAAAATATATGCATACATCAAAAAAAAGAACACAACACAACTCCATATTATGATGATAACGTTTTTACCAAAACAAAATTTAATTTAATTGATCTCAGCATTAAGAATTTTTTAATTATTTATTACCTTGAAAAAAAAAACTGTTACTGATGTTTGTTCTTGTTAACATTTTTTAAAAACTTTGTAATATAATTGATTTTATTTTTGCCTTTTCCACATTTGATATATAGTCCACATTTGGTATGTTGTTGAATTATAATAAACAAGTCCATTTTAAATTTGATTTACAAAATTAATTTGAAGTGTTCATTTTAAATTTCCATAAATTGCGTTTAATAAATTCAAATATCCAAAAGTAAATAAATATAAAAATTCAAATATCCAAGTATTTTATGTATGTTAAAATTGTAATTCCATAGTTTTTTTTGTTGTGTTAATTTATATATAAATAATTCTACTAACTTACTTGTTAAAAATTTTTTACTGGTTAAAATAAAGTACGTTGATGTTTTGCATTTGAATTTAAAATAAAATTTTTCGATGTAAATTAAAATAAAATTAATTAAAGAAAATTAATTTAAAAGATGTTGTAATATATATATATATATATATATATATATATATGTATATACTATATTATGTAGTTTGAGTTTCCAAAAACAAACAAAACAAAAGAAATTAAACCGTGTTGAAAAAAACAGGAATACATAAATTGTTGATTAATAAAAATGTGATTTTTTTTTATGATCACAATGGATATGTTGTTCTTGATAATAATTATTATACGATTAGAAGATGTGTTGTTTTATTTCCAATTTTAAATGTTCCAAATATGATTTGATTGTTGCAATAAAAATAATTCAGTTTTTGTTTGTAATTTTTTAAACTAAAAAAAAGCTAAAAAAAATCTGTCATTTCTATTCTATTTTAATTAAAAGTTGATTTCTTTAGTAAAAAATGTGTTTAGTAAAAGCCAAGCATAAATGTTTTTGTTGTTTTCTTTCATATCCAAACATTTTTACATTCAGGAATCCAGGAACATAAAAACTCAGGTTGTTGATATAACAGCTTACATAATAGTTTAAAAAATGTACATAATTAATGTTGCCTTTTTGTTTTGTTTTTTTTTTTTTTTTACTGATGAAATAAAATCTCCAAACTAAAAATCAAATCTTCAAATCAATAAAATGTTGTTTTTAGTTGTTGATTATAAATTATCTCAGCAATTTTTTGTTTTTGATTTTGTTTGTTGTTTTTTGATGACATAAAATATTTGTACATACATAATTGTAAAACAGGTTCTTTGTAAATAAAACACAAATTTTCTACAGGTTTAATTTTATAGACTTTTAAAATATTGAAATAAAAATTTGGAACCAACCAAAAAAAAAACAAAAAAAAAAAACATAAATGTATGAAACATACCTTTCATACAAAAATCTAAATATGTTTTGCCTTTTGTTTTTTTTTTTTTCGTTTTTCTTGTAATATTTCATATTAACAGGAACCTGGAACACAAACTTTAATTATACAAAAAGAAAAATAAAAGAAGAACTTTGAATGTCCAATTTTGTTCATTAGAAAATTCTTCTACGTACGTACGCCTTCAACTTTTAACTGCCAACCAATCAATCAAAACAACAATTCAATTTTTTGGGTATATAATTTTGTTTAGTTTAGTTTTCATAATGGGGAAAAACATAGTCCATATTTTTGTTGCCTCGCAGATCAAACAGAAACTCGTGTAATTTTTTTGTTTTTTTTTTGTTTTTAATTCACACAATTACTTTTATTTTTATTTATTTTTTTTTTTTTTTAAATAATTAATATTATTTATTTTTTTTTTTTAATATTATTTAATTGGGCACCATTACTAATAAGAACATTATTTTTTGTAATGAATTTTAGGTTTATTTAAAAAAATTTTAATTTTTTTTTTTTTAAATTTTAATTCTCTCAGCCACATCAATTTTATGCAGGTCAATATTTGTATCTGCAACAAAGAGGAAACTTTTAATAATTGCTTAAATATTACGATAAATTAAATGAAAAATAGAATAGAAGAAATTATTTGTTATAATGTACGTATAAATTTTTTTATTTTTAACATTTTGTTAGTTGATGGAGGACAAAAAATATAGTAAAAAAAATTTTGTTTTTTTGAAAATTTATATGTACATTTTATAATTCAAGAAAAAAAAAAAAAAAAAAAAAGATATATAATGAATTAATATAGAAAGCGCTAAAATTAATTTAATTTAATAAAATAATTATACATATATACATATATATATATATATATACTTATATACTTATTAATATTATAAGTTTATATATATATATATACTTATGAATATTAATACATATTTAGTTTGTTTAATATACAGTATCGCACAAAATGTTTTTAATTTTTCATTTAAATTTACATCTAAATTTTGAAGCAAAATGAATAAAAATTTTTTAAACGAGGAATGAAAGAATATCAGAATATAAAATGAGGCATTTAATAATAGGTACAGTGATCTTGTGGTTATATGGATTAACTATTTAGTTTAATCTTCTTTTATATAAAAGAGACCAATTGGGAATAACAAAATATAGTCAATAGTTAGAACTACCTATAAAAAACTATGAAAAAAAATTATGGTTTTTTTTTATTATATATAATAAAAAAATTTTTTATATATAGTTTTTATTAAATTTAGTTAGAATTTTGATTTTAATAAAATCATGCAATACAATGCAATTAATACAATGATAATAATAATAATAAAGATAAAATATGATAACAGAAAAAATGAAACTTTGTTTTGTTTCAAGTAGGTAGACACAATTCATTATTCCATTAATATATTTATCATACATATGTATTTAAAAAATGTATATAATATTAAGGTTAATTTTATTCTATAATATAATTTTAACATATGTAATTTTTTTTTTGTTCGATACTGTACATTTTAAATTCAAAATATTATCAAAAATTATAGGAAAACATTTTCTCTTAAAATATTATGTAAAACTTACGATACTCATTATACCATTTTTAATTAAATAAAATATTCAATATGACAATCTTAATAAATGCTTAATAAATGAATATGCATAAATGTATACATTTATGCTGAAAACATTCTTTTAAAAGAATTCACAAATATTTAATAATATTGATTTATCTAAAGGAAAAAAAATGTGGTGTTGTTATTAAGTAACATAAGAAACACGCCCTACTTTACACCTAAAAATATTACTGTACCAAATAAATAAAAAATGTTTCTATATGCATACATATTTTTAATTAAATTCCATATTTGAATTTCTAAATTAAATCTAAATTAATTTAAAATGTTGTAATTTCTTGTTTAAAACATTATCATTGGTATAATGAATATCGTTTTATCCTGACAAAATAGAATATTTTTTTGTTTTTTTTTTTGTTTATATTTAGTTTCATTTAAAGAAATTCATCTAATATTTTTCATAAATAATATTTTTAAAGAGTTTTTTTATAACACTAAGATTGAAACATAAAAAAAATGGAAATCTAAAGTAAATTTAAATAAATTACTGGAGATTTTTTTATGAAAATATCATATTTGAAACATATACATATGTGCTAAGCACCCAATTTATATTCAAAATTTTTTAATTTCTGATAGAAAAAAAAATAATTTATATAATTAAAAATACTGTTATAATTTAAATAAAATGAAGATTAAATATATTTTGATGTGATTATAATTTAAAAAAAAAAAAACAAACCATTTACAATATAATCTTATTTTGATTCAGCATAACTAAGTTTGGCAAAAATTTTTCTTCAATATAAAGATAAATAAATGCTGTTAATCAATTTGAAAATTTTGAATAAAAAAAAAAAATATCTATATATATATTTATAGAAAGTTTAAACTCACCTTTTGCCTTTATCCCAACTTCGTTCTCGATGCGATGATGATTTCTGGTCACTTAAATTTTGTTGCGATCGTCTTTCAGTTGAACGGCTAGAAAATTGTCTGTCTTTTTCACGACGTTCACCACTTACAACATTTGCCAATCCTTTCTGATAATCATTTTTTCTGTTGACAAAACTTTTTCTATCAGTTGAATCATCTCTACGTTGATCCCTTTTGTTATCATTATAATTTGTTCTTCTATTTCTATCCACACTATCACCACTTTTTCCAACACGATTTCTTTCTACACTATCAACTCGCCTATCATCACTGGCTCGACGAAATTCATTTCGATCTCTACGATCTTGCATATCACCTCTTCGATCTTGCATATCTCTACCTCCACCACCTCTACGATCATAGAAATCTCTTTTATCTCCCCCACCCATATGACCACCTCCTCTTCTATCTTGAAATTGCCTGCCACCGCCACGATTATTATTCCAATTATTAAATTGTCTATTATTTTGATTTCTGAAGTCATTGCGATCATTATTACGATCATTCCAGTTTCTATTTTGAAAACGTTGTTGTTGAAATTGCTGATGGTGTTGCTGTTGTTGATGAGGAAATTGTTTTCTTTCTCTTTGGGTATCAAATCGTCTATATTGATCTCTATCGTGATAGCTATCTTGTCTATTTCTAAACTGATCACGATTTTCAAAGCTATTTTGTTTACGGAATTGTTGTTGATTTCTATCATCGTGATGATAATGTTGTGGCTGTTGATGTTGTTGATGTGATTGATGATCACGATTTCTATCATCAAAAGGATTTCTACGATTTGATCTATCATTTTGATAAAATCCATTACCAGAATCACGTCGTTTATCTGTATATTCTCTAGCATGTTCTGGACTTTCCCATTTAGAACTGGTTTCAACATATTCATGTCGATGATGTTCTGTTGGTTGTGAATCATGTTCACGGCTATGATGATGACTTACATGACGATGTGATGATTGACGATCATCACGTGCTGGTGATTGTTGTGATGAATGTTTTTTATTTTCATCATCGTCATATTCTATTTCATCATTTACACGTCGTTTTTTTGAACGTTTATCATCTCGACTACTTTTTTCTGATGGGTTACGCCTTTTTTCTTTAGTTTTTTCTCGGCGTTTCTTTTTTAATTTTTCATTTTCAGATTCACTTAAAGAAAATGATAGTGATTGTTCTTTTTGTCTATCGCGTTGTTGCTGTTTCTGTTTACGACGTTTTTCTTTTAATTTTTTTGCCCGTTCGCGTGCTTTTTCTTCTTCAGAACTGCTAGACGAATCTGTATCTGAGGCGGAAGCAGAATCTGAACTTTCTGAGCTTGAACTGGGACTATCGGATTCAGTTGAATCTTTTTTTGATATTTTGATTTTAGCCATTTTCAAATGCTTATAAAAATAACTTTATTTTTATTTTTTATAATTTATAGACTTTTTTTATACAGTTTACCGATGAAAATTTTCTTAAATTATTCAACTTGTTAATGGCGGAGATATTAAATGTCGAAAATAAAAAGTATCTGCAAAACAGTGTAGTAAATTAACTTTAAAATTGTATCAATTTTGATACAATTAAAAAAAAAAAAATTAAAACAGTATCATATATTATTACATGATTTAAATTTAAAAAAAAAATATTCGATTTAGACAAAGTTTTTCTATAAAAAAATGAATAATTTTCAAATAATATATGTACATATCTCTAATCTACCATAAATACAAAATAACTGGCAGTACTGGCTGCAGTTTTGTAAAATTCGTTAAAATTTTGTTTTTCACACTTTTTTGAATGTTAAGTTTTATTTTACTTAATTGAAAATAGGTAGATATGTATTATTAAAAATTAAAATTCATAAAACAATTATAATTTACTTTTCTATATTTTGATTTATTTATCGTGTAAGTTAAAAAAAAATCGATTTGACATTTTTTAGCTATGGCCTGGCATAATTGAAAAATAAATTTAACTCATAAGTGAAATAAAATTTAAGTTAATACCTTTGCACTGATAGGTAGAGGTACAATATTAGTTTTTACCTTTTGTTTTTCGTTTATTCCCCCGCCAGAGGTGTGACTGTAAATGTTGTAAGGGGAATTATTCTTACAACGTGTGTGGGACTCGAATCCACACTTCTTCGGCGTTTAGCGCATATTTTATATACTCGCACTTATTTTTTGAAAATTATTAAAAATAATCGTATTTTTCAATTCAATAATATGGTTTTTAAGATGATAAAATTAATTTTAATTATATATTTTTTTTTCTAATTCGAAAATTTCTTAGCGTTTTAAATTTAGGTTGTTTTCATTTTTTTTTTTCATATTTGTAGCAATGTGTGGTAAAGAAAACAAACCATTAGAATCCTAGTTAATTTAACTTTGGTTTAAACTTTGAACTTACATACCTAAATAGTAAATCGTTTTATGAACCAAAAAGTTTTTAAAAAAGGTTTAGAATACAAATTTTTTGTACTTTTGGCTACATTGAAAGAAAAATAAGACAAATTATTAAAATATTTACCTTTTTTTTAAATAATTATCATTTTCTTTATTTTTAAAAAGAATAAAAATTGTCACGTTTGTTTTTTGTTTATTTACAAAAATTTTGAGATAAGATTAATAAAGATTGATATTTTTCTAATTTTTCTTAATGTATTATTAAACTATATTAATTATTAAACTTTACGACAAAACATATTTTAAAAAACCAATAAAAACAATGACGAATATCGTCAAAACTCGAAATTACTAAAAAGTTTTTGCAAAATTTGGTATGTTTTACTTGTAAATGGTTTAATTTCTATTCACTTCAGTAAACATCACCAGTAACAAATCTTTTCAAACATTTTCTTTCAAAGGGAAACTACTATACTAGTTTGCTACAAATACCAAAATATTGATAAGGTGTTCAACACTAAAAGTGAAATATACATTTTTCTTGACATTTATACGTAATCAATAATGGCAACTTTGTTTTGGATTTTATTGTTGTAAAAATACATAGGCATTATTTTAAAAGTTTGGTCGAATAAATTAAATTTTTGGTTTTAATTTTTTTCTTTTTTTTTTTTGGTACTTATGTTAAAATAGAATAAATTGTATATTTCTGGAAAATGGAATATTTTAGTACGAAGGAATGTTACCGATATTAATAATTTCGTTATGTAGTAGATTAACATTGTATTAAATATGTGATTACTACATTTTAAGTATGTGTTTGCTTTAATTATCTAAGATTTTTTTTTTAAATTAAATGTTTAGCTTTGTTAAATACTAGTACAAAAATAATATATAAACATGTACATATGTATAAAATTATTATAAATGAATGTTTACTACTCGAGTTGCTGTTGTAGTAGATTAACTCCGACTTGAGATTGGTCTAACAGCAATACTAATAAATATACCTATTTATATATAATTTACATCTGAAAAAAAATGTGTATACTAATTTAAATTTAGAAAATAAAAAAAAAAACCAATTCTTAAGTTTTTTTTTTGCAAATAAAATGAACACGAAATGATGTTTATTAAAATCCTTTTTTTTGTATTATAATAAATTATTATTACTTTTTGTTTTTATAATTCTAAGCTTATTACTATATTTTATTACTTTTAATTATAGTTGATAAATGTCAGATATTACTTGAGATTTTTTTGTATTCTTTTTGTATTTGTTGTTTGTTCTTTTATTCAAATTTTCAGAAAGAGTTTAATTGGTGGTAAATTTAATATACCAAAAAGTATGAGTTGTTTTTTTTTTCTTCTCATTATTTTTTTTTTTCGTTCTTTGGCATTTTCTAAATCTTTCATTAGTTTTTCTTTTTTTTTTTTTGTCTTTAAATAAATTTGCATGTAATTTTAAGATACTTAAAATTATATTGCACACAAAATAAAAATTTTATGCGTTTTACACTATTTATTTAATTCACCACCATTCGCCGCAGCGTTGGTATTACCATTACTGACATCAGCTTTAGATGAATTTGTTGACGCAGTTGGTGCTGTAGCATCTCCACTTGTCTTGTTACTATTACCACAATCTTTTTCAGATTGTTGAAGTGAGTTTTTCTCGTTGTTTGATGCAGTAGCAGCAGCCTCTTCGTAATCATCATCAGAATCACTTGATGTAGATGAAGATTTTTCTTGTGGTCTCTTACTTCTATGATGTTTACGTTTACGGCGTTCCTTTAATTTCTTTGATAATTGTTCAGTATCTTCTTCGGTGCTAGTTGAAGATTCTTCTGTATCTGATGCAGAACCAGAACTTTCTGAATTCAGTACAGATGGTTCTTCCAATTCAGTTGAATTTTTTCTTGATCTTTTTGTTTCAGCCATTATCGTTTTTATTTCGTTAAATTTTGTTTTTAAAATTTAATTCTTATTAACAATTTAGAATTTTTCAAATATTATGTAAGTTTAATTGAAATAAATTCCAAATAAAAAATTTTTTTTTCTTCACAAAATAAAAAAAAAAATGTCCGAAGAATTTCTTATCATAAATATGTATTTTTGTTTGTTTATCCTGTTTGACTTTTAATAGAAGAACTGGTATAAAAATGCCGCATATACACATAAACATTACTACAATGGCAACATTATTCAATTCATGACAATTATATAGCATATTTAGTACAGCGTTGAAAAATTGTTGATGAAATTGACATGTGGTATAAAATAATTTAAATTTTTTTTAAATTTAATATTTAAATTATTTTATTTATTAAACATTTGTTTTTATTAAGTCTTTTTACTTTTATTTTAGAAAAACTATGCTTTTGAATTATTTTTATGATTGAGACCATAAATTTTTTCTATTCTAGTTCCAAAGTGAAGTTTTAATTTTTAAACACTAGGAAATAGTGGCGCTGAGATTTTTTTTAATTTGGTTAACTGGTTAAATGGCTTGTGTCCATGCTAAATGCTATTAAAATTTTGTTCAAATTAAATACATTTAACGACTTTCTTTTATTTTTTTTTTTAAATATTTGTAGATTGTATTTTCAAATTATATTAAACATTTTATAATATTTTTTCCTTATGAATTCGTAATTGATTGAGTTAAGTAGCACAAAAAATCTTTACAGGAAGGGAATTGAACGAAACTAGTTTTGAAAATTGTTGATATTAAATTCCATAAAAACGAAATCCGTAAAATTAAAATCCATTTTCCTTCTTACATTATAACAAAGTTTTCTGAAAAATGAAAAAAAAAATTAAATTTCAATTAAAAATAAAAAATTATACAAATTTTTTGTGAATGATAATAAGATAATAATAAATACATATTTTTGAAAGATTTTTTTGAGGTACCTATGGAAAAATTTTATTTTTAATTTTGTGAATATGTTCATACATACTTATCTGTATGTATGTATAAGAATTTATTATGAAATCTAGAATATTAAACTTTTCGAATTTTAGATGTCTTGAGGTTGCTTGAGGACGTTATATATCCATATACGTACATGTACGTACATAATATATTATTATTATGAATGTATATGGATGTATAATATGTAGGGTGGGTAGGTTCTAAATCGATTTTGGCCATTTATAAGCGATTTAATTATGCATTTAGTTAAATTACTTGCATATGAATTGATTAAAGAAAAATATCAATAGGTTATTTAGTATAATAGTACAATTCTTCTTTTTTAAACTTCTTTATACAAAAAAGTTATTAATTTAAAAAAATAACTAATAATATTATCTGAAAAAATACAAAATATTAAGGTTGTCCGTTTTTATCATTGACATATATACATATTTGAAAAATTAATGATTGGCCGATTGAATCACTTATTGACCATATTTATTTAACAGTGAATTGATTAGCTATTAAACCTAACAATTAATTAATTAATTAAAACTTAAATATATATGTATACCTTAATGTTTTATTTTAATTGTAAATACATACATATATGAACATAAGTATATGCATAATGTTTTGAATGAAAAATTAAATTTGATTTTATATTTAGTAATTCTAATAATATTAGGGGCGTCGGTGAACTAATGGGTAAGAGCGTATAATATATGCTCTAAACACCGAAGGAATGTGGATTCGAATCCCACATACGTCGTAAGAGTTATTACTCCTTACGACACTTACAGCCACGCCTGAAAAGGAAAAACTGTGTAATTGTAATTTCCTGTTCACTTTTATGTGGCAGAAAAATGCACAATATAAAAAAAATAATTAATATTAACACCTTATACGCTTTATACACCTTATACTACTTATTAATTATTATACATACATATATGTATGCATGTATAAGCTTTATATTAAATTAATTTAACAAAAATAAATACAATTTTTTTTAAAAACTTTTTATATTTCTTCAGAAGGCACCGAATATGTATTATATTCTGTTGCAAAATTCATATTTTATTCCATCTATAGAAGTAGAAGTAATAAAGTATATATGTACAAATAAGGCAAGTTTTTTCTACAACTTTCAAATTTCGTTTGAAGTCAAATTCGAAAGAATTCACTTGCTTGCTTTGTTTTTAGTACTATCAGGTGTAATTAATATCTTGTCCGGTATTACTAATGTCTCGTCAGCTATTATTGATATCTCATCTGCCATATTTAGTGTTTTTTATTTCATCAGCAATTTTCAGTGCAAATTTCAGTGTTATTGCTATTTCATCAGCAATTTTTATGGTAATAACAATTTTTTCATTATATCTACACTTTTTTCCTTGACTTAGTTTTTGTTTGATTTGTTTTTGTTAAGTCCTTTTTTTCATTTTGCTGCTTTTTCATTAATCTTCACTTGTTTTTTTTTATTTATTTAAGCCTCCACAAGTTTTGCTTTGCAATCTGATTTTATTACGCTTGTTGTTGATAATCGAAATATGAAATAAAAAATGATTTCTTTGCTTTTTCCCCAAACGTTGGGGAGATTTTTTTCGTTTTATTTAGGTCATTTGATAGAGCTTGAAAAGTTGAATCTATATAGTCAGATTTTTTTAATATTTCTATTGGAGATGTTCTTTCTAATGTAATAATTTCCAAATTGGAAATATATAGTGTCCAATTTCTTCCAGAATTATTTCTTATTCAATTTCTTTTTTCATTTACTGTTGTATTCTCAAACCTGCACTATATTTATTTCAAATAAGGCAATGGTTTCAAGGGAATGTTTTTATAATTTATTCAACTTACTCAATTTTGTCAGTAAATTTTTTTCAAATATTGAACCAAATTTTGCATAATATGTCAAAGAAATTTTATTTTTACCTTTATAACATCAGAAGATTTTTCGAAATTATTATTTTGTTCAAAGGAATTTACTATAATCACTTGTATTAGAAGTCGACGGATAGAATCCACAAATATTAAACTCTTTTATAAATATTTCACGAGAAATACATATAAATGCATCATAATAGCATTTTTTTAAAAAATAATAACAAAACTTTCTCTATTAAATGTAAGTTGAGGATTACCGATTCTCCGTTTAATTAGTTCCTTATCCTAAGCTGTTTTAATTAGTTTCAATGCAGCAACATCAGCAGGTTCTAATACACCCGTAGCATTTGGAAAAAGATAATACAAATAATTTGAAACTTAAAACAAGCTTGACTTAATTACAAAGTTAAAAGTAAACAAGAATTTATTTCGTCCCCAATATAGCGGTATATATTATGTTCTTCCGTCCCTTAATAACCCAGCATGTTCAAGATTATGTAACAAAATTTCATTTTTAATATAATTGAATCAGAATGAATCTTATGTCATTTTCTGATACTTTTGAGCTTATTAAGTTACAGTTTTTGCAGTTTTTTTTGCTATATTAGGATGGCGTTTTAAAAATCGATTATACCAACGTCTTCCTGGTACACGATCTTTAAAAATATCTGTTCGATCAACGTTATTTATTAAGTCAGTTGCGGTATCTCTGAAATATTTCTTCCTTCCGTCTTGGAAAGGTTTTACGACTACTGCCTAAAATCGACCATATTAAAAAATTTTCTTCCTCCACAGTAAGAGCTAGTTTGAGGCCATAAGATTTTTTTTTAAAGTTACTCCCAAGGCGGAGCGGTATTGTAGATCGTAGTATATTATATTTTTCTGTGATTAATTAATCACAAGTATATACTGCAAATTTGCAAACTATACTACAAGTTAGCTTTAATTTTTTTTTTTTATAAAATTCATTTAAATTACAAAAAGGATTTCGAAGAGTGGCTAATTTTTTCCGTAATCAACCGTTTAACCGAAAAATAAAAATTATAATGGGTTAAAAAGAGAATTCATTTTTTTCCTTTATATCATGGCAAAGGTCATGATGAAGATAAAAGAAAAAAAAAATTTTTCTTTTTAGTGAAAATTAACTTGGTAATAGATAGTAATAGATCATCCCAGTACTGTATAAACTAAAGAAAAAAAAAATTTAGACCTAATTTTTTATTCACTGACAATACATACATTTAAAAAAGAAAAAGAGATGCGAACATTTTTTTTATTTTTTTAAATTAACTTAAAAGAATTTAAGATAAAATTTTGTTTTTTGAGACATAAAGAAGTGAAGCTCATTTGTATTTAACGAAGTTGTTGATCCTTTTTTTTTCTCCTCTTTATTATGTAAACATTTTCCATTTTTTTTTCGTCATTGTATTCTTTGAAAGTTCTTTGAAAACTTATTATTATAATTTTTTATATATTTATTATAATAATTTTTTTTTTTTGGCATTTTAAAATGTCTTTTTACTTTTATTGATATGGAGTATGTTTTGTTTTTTATTGTTATTCAGATCAAAGAACGAAAAACATCCAGGCATGATTGATTTTTTTAAGAAAAACTTTTTAAGAAACACTAATATATGCCAAGTGCTGACTGAAGAAAAAATAGTTTTTGCAATTACTTTGAATTTTACAAATCATATATGGAATATATTGTATTTATCTATAAAGCATCATCTTTCTAGAATTTTTCTAAACAAAATGTTATCTATCAAAAAACATTACATAGATTACATTTAAATAGGTTTATGCTACACCTGAAATACAGATTAACACCTATGCTTAACGAAATTTTCTTTTATATTTTTTGCATTGCAAGAAAATCTAATTTATGACCGCCCAATCTAATTTTAATTGAAACCCTTGTTTTCATTGTAATTAGACTTTATTTCCTTTTTAAAGCGATAATAAAGTCGAAATTTCAAAATTCGCCATTTCCACTTTATTTCTGCATGGGAATTCGTATGCCTATGTCTAAATTAATATGGCATTCAACTTTGGAATTGTGCTAAGCAAAAGTATATTAAAAGAATAGAAACTATTCAGAATAAAGTCTTATCCAATATCGAAAGTGCCCCCTGATATCTACCTAACAGTATTATTCAGAGATATGCCATAAATCAAAAAGCTTGTCTAGAGAGGTTGCTCTAGTAATAGATTAGGTATATAGCACAAATTATACAGATACAGAGGGGAAAGTACATAATATATACAAAAAAATAAAAAACGATAGCAAAAAAATAATGGTTAGTGTCTTCCAATAGTTTTAATAAAGAGAATGGATGACCTTTAGTCTGTAAAAAAACACAAAAAAAATTATTAGTATAATATTTATTTATTTATTTATTTATTCCTTATTTAAATTTTCAAACTCCATAATACAACAGAAAGCAAAGAGAATACACATATATAAACAATGACTTGTGACACCTCTTTTAGTTTCGCTAACTGGTATTGAGGTGCAGTGTTGCGATGTATTGTTGTTTCCTCTAATTATTTTAACAGTGCATGTTTAGTGTTGACGCTTGTTTAGCAAATTATGTTTTACACCGTATTATTTTTTAAATATTTAATTGCGAGTTTTTTAAACGTGTTTAGGATTTGCAACTTCTTTTTTATATGTTGAGGCAAATTGTTATAAATCCTTGTAGCAGCCGGAAGATTATATAATTTAAAGAAAATTTTGAGAAATTAAAGGATATTTTGAACATTATTTTAAAATATTTTGGAATATGTATGTATTAATAAACATTAAAGAACATATTCCGAACATGTTAATAAACCTTTTTTTTTTGATCTGAATTAAGGAGTTTCGAAACAATCCACAGGAATATTCTTCTACATAAACCTAAAAAATATTGGTTCTATTAGAATAAGGTTCTATTATAGGAGTTCAATTTTTACTTTTGTATAATAATGAAATTAAGAATTGCATTAAATTTTCGAAGAACTTTCAACGGATACTACATTGATATACAGGACATGATATTAATAATGAAATATTTAAATCAGGTTCAAGTTCAGGTTCCCATGAACGGATAATATTTTTGAACATCATAGACCACCAAGAACTATTACTCGGTTATTGAGACATTATACTTATATTAAACAAATAATTAAACTACACAAATTTAAGTAAAAAATTTATTTTATGGCTTGTTTTCAAACATGAATACACTTTCCAAAAATTTGTAAAGTTTTCTAGTTTAAATATTTAAAATTATAACAGGAGGAAGAGACGAAAATTTTTTTTTTTTAAATTCATATTTCGCCTTTGTCAACATTCTAAACATTTAAAGTCTTCTTCATTATCTTCACTTCTTTATCTTTTGTATTGAAGTTAAATAAAATGAAAAAGATCAAAGATAAGTTTTACTAGTTTACAGGCGAAATATAAAAAAAATACTATTTTAGATGGGACAAATGGAACTTTCGAAATATGAAGGAACATCATTCAAAAAAGATTACAAAAAGAATGAATTTTAACTTAGTTCGTCTGATGTAGATACTTCTACTCATATGATAAATGAATCTTTAAGATATTCGAATATAATATGATATTTATGTATATGAGATGTATATTTGTATTTATAATACCTTAATATGAATAATATTGTCTAAAGGATAAAAAATATTAAAGAAAAAAAGTTTTTACTTTAATGTGATACCATACCAAACATGATATTATACTGATATATGCGAATTAAATTTCTTTTTAAATGGTTATCATGAAAATTTTAAAGGTTTTTACTGTATCATCTATTTAATTTTAAATAACAAAATTATGATAATAACAATAAAAGAAAAGATATACAATATTGTATAATCAGAATATGATGATATGTGCGGCCAGTAAAATGTACCATACATATATATACGGTACTTAGAATATTGATTTGGGAAATTGATAAAAAATAAGTCATTTGATTTTATTGTCTTAAAACAATAAAAAAAGAAAAGAGGAAAAAAGAAGACAGCATTTAAAGTTAAAGAGTTTTGAAGGTTGACATTTTCAAAAAAGATAATACAAACATTATTTTGAATAGTTCCAAGCTGTGCATTAATTTTTTGGAATTTTTTTTAAATTTCGTGAGAAAAATCTAAAATGTAGATGGGAATTATGAAAAGACGCTAAAGAGGAGCACGTTTTCTCTATATCAACGTATTTATTAACCAACTAAACATCACGTCCCGTTTTGACTAAAAAATTAGTTAGGGGATCTTTAGTACTATTATACCATTTGGGCAACAGAAGAAAGAAAAAAGTAAAATATAATTAAGAAAAAGCATTTCTTAGAATTAAAATATATAAAAATATAATGTTTATAGCTACATATATATTTATATAGTTCTCAAACGGGGGTAGGTTAGGTTAGGTAAGTTAAGTTGGCTGCCGAAAAGTCACACTTAGACCGTATTTAGTTCATTGTAATACCACATAGAAACTTTTCTATCCCACTTGTTAAAACCAATTTGGGCTTTTTGCAAATCGAAGAATGCTCTTCACATTTTTAAGGTTAGTTAAGTTGGCTGCCGAAAAGCCACACTTAGACTGTATTTGGTCCATTGTAATACCACATAGAAACTTTTCTATCCCACTTGTTAAAACCAATTTGTGGGTTTTGCAAAGCGAAGAATGCTCTTGACAGTTTTATCTACTAGATCGCTAATGGTGCTGAAGAGATATTGCCCCTAACGGGTATTCCTTTTTGCCGACTAGGTTGCACATGTGTAAAGGAGATAAGAGTCATTTCCTCCTCTTCTTCATCTTTTCAGGCTCTGCAATAGTCGTTTGCGGATAAGCCAAATCTTTTGGCATGCTTCCCTATTAGACAGTGACCGCTGTTTATACTCATTGTCATTCCAAACGGGGGTAAATTTTAAAAAATAAAAACTTAGGTATTTGAAGAAGGTATATGATTTTCAAAAATTTATGTTTATTTTTAAATTTACGTTTATTTTTGAAAATCATATATACCTTCTTCAAATACCTAAGTTTCTAACTTTAATCGTTTAGAAGTGTGAGGTATCGAAAACTTTGTAATATTATATGTTTCACTTAAAGTGAATTTAAATTTGAGAGTGCAAAAAATAACATTTTAAAGTTTAAGAAATATTAAGTTGTTTGGCGTTTTCAGATTATATATTTATATTCAAAAGAACTATAGAGTAAAGAGTTAAACCTTTTGAGGGACTTTTAAATGTAGACCATTTTCAAACTATATAGACTAGAGTACTAACTCTGTTACGGGTGGTAAAACAACTACGACTATATAAAAATTTTTTTCTACAAATGTTACTTTTTTTTATAAGATCTATTTTTTATTTAAAATTTGTCAATCTCAAACGGTGTCAAAATTTTTTAAACAAACAGGCAGCCAGACAAACAGAGAAAGTAAAAAAATAATTAAAAAAAATTTTAAAATTAAGAAAGGTGAAAAAATTTACCTAAATGAAAAAGAAAACATAAAAAAACATTTGGATTTTTTCGTAATAATTTCTTACAACAGCTTTAATATAATATAATATGGGTTTTCTACATAAATGGTAGATGTAAATGTGAAACATAAAAGTCAAAATAATCCTGTAATTGTTTGTTACCAAGACAGAGGTGTTAAAATTCTTTAAAAAGTTTCAAATTTGTTCCGTTAAATTATTAAGAGAATAAGACTCTTCTACTGTATTACGATTAAAAACCAAATATGAAATATTTCAAAGAAATAAAAGAAACCATTTTAAACATATTCTTAATATTCAAAATTTTTCGTATTATTAAACAAAAAAAGAACACGAAAAGTCACGGGACGCTGTTATTGAGTGAGGCTCTTACACGTTGAATAATAAGAACTTCTTATAAAATATATAGTACAAATGTAGAATTTTTTTTTCTTTTTCACTTCTAGGATGCATTTATTATTCATATGTTAGAGTAAGCTTCGATTTTTTTTTAATCATTATTTTCAGTTAGCCGTTGATTATTTGTCTTTAGCTATTGTACAAGATTATCAAACACAAAATTTTTATTTATGTGTGTATTGTGTATGTGTGTTATTTATGTGTGTTATGTGTAATATTGAATATGACTTGACCGAAGTTTGAATCAGAAACCTTCCAATTAGAAGACCAGCAACTTAACGACGATACCACTATAGTGAGATATTCAGCTACAATATACCACTGTATTAAAATTCAACTATAATGAAAATTTAAAAAGAACATTAATATCTTTTTTGAAAATAACTCTCAAAAATTTCCCTTTCATCTTCCATAAGTCTAAACATCACAAACCCAATTTCCCAAACATTCTTACCACTTTCTTATTCCCAAAACAAAACTGTACTTTATGTTGTAATATGTTTTAAAAGAACCATTCTAAAGTTTGCTTTTAAAAGGAGTGGTTTTGGTTGGTTAAAGTTCAACACTCCCCAAAGTAATCTTGTCCAGTTCCTTTGAGTGACTTTCAATGTTTTTTATATCGTCCCTCGTAAAAAAAAAAACAAAATTTAATATTTTCTTAGAACCGGTCCCCTATCCCTAAATTTCAAAAGTTGATAAAACTGTATATATTCTTTGCATGTTAATGACTATAACTAATATAAGTTTTTGGTATTTAAGAAAATTTTTAAAAAAATTTAAATATTCCTAAAAAGAAAAATTAAATGTTGCCAATTAAAAGAACAACCAACTGAAATAATTTCTCACATTATTTAAAAAATGAATTTAAGGTTGTTAAAACATTAAATTTTATATATATTCTTTTTATTAACTGATGAACTTCCATTAAAATTGAACAAATTCAGCACTTGTCTAAATATTTTTTAAAATCAAAATAAAAATTATTTTGTACATTTTAAATAGGTAATTAATTTTTTTTGTTTTTCTTTTCTTTTTGGTATATGTATTTGCCAAGATACAACCATTTTGTACCATACACTATACTATACTTTTGGCTATTTAAAAATTTTTCCCTAAAAAACTTTATTTGCATCTTTTTTGCGAAATAGAAAAATCATTATAAAAAAAAGAAGTTGGTGTATCTGTATCTGTACAATGAAAAAAAAGATGCAAATTCGTGGTAGATACTTTTTGTCAGGAGTGCAAGAGTACAATAGTGCAAAAGTGAAATTTCTTAGTATGTATACTAAGTAATAAAAATTCAAAGTAATTTGCATTTTACTGATGGCTTGGAAGAACATTTTATTTGTAAATGAAAATAAATTTTTATGAATTTAATAAATTATCTTTAATTTTTCACTTTAAATTGCAGGTAAATTAAAAAAAATTACCAAAAACAAAAAATGCATAAAAAAAAAAATACAATCAGTTTTGAAGTATTTCTCATATTGTTATTTTTCTTTTATCCTTTTAATAATATGAAAAAAAAAAAAAGAAAAATTGTTTCCTTGGCCATGTAACTAATAAATATTCATAAATTTTTTTTTATTGTTTTTTTTTTTGTTATGGAACAAAATATTCAAAAGAATGATGAAACTGAAAAGGTTGTAAAACTTTTCTAGGATTTAATATTAAAAGTTCAATGAAATTTATTACATTCACTCCTTTGCATATATAAAGGATTTTATAAATAAAATGAATAAAAAATTGCATTGATTTTGAGCAGATATTTGAAATGTTGAAATACTGATGTCAAAAAGTATTTCTTTTTTTTATTTTTATTCAAGACAATAACTTTCAACTTTGATTTTGAATGATTGATGCTATGATCTTATCTCAAGAGTCAAGACTATTACTGTTGTTAAAATGATCATAAGTTTTTGTGAAATCCGAATTTAATCTGAGCAATACTTCTTAGTTAAAAGGTCTCTGTTTTGAGTAGAATTTAGAAAAATCTGAATTATAGAATTTTGAGTTAAAAAATACTGAGTTATAAAATTCAGAGATTTTTCTTTGAAAAATTTCTGGAAAACCGGCAAATATACACACTTTGATACGTGGTATAGAAGGTATGATAAGATGAGTACGGTAATAGGTAATTAAGTGGTTTCATATGTTGAATATACATATACATTTACAACAGAAATTACGATGGAAAACATCTAAAATCACTCAAAGGAACTGCACGAGATTCCTCTGGTTAGTGTTGGAATCTAACCAACCAAAATCACCCCCTTTAAAACCAAACTTTAAGATGGGTCCTTTAATACATAATAATATAATGTACAGCTTGGTTGGGGAAAAGGATGAGGGAAGGATTACTTAGGAAATTGGATTTAGAATAATTGAAATTATGGAGGATGAAGGGAGAAAATTGGATAATTATTTTGAAGAAAGATGTTAATGTTCTTTTTGAATTTCGTTATATCGTACACTAATGAATTACCAAGTTTTGGGAACATATGTGCGGGCATAAGATATATATATATATATACCTTACATATATACCACATATAAACGCGATATGTGCATGACAAACTAATTTTCGAATGCTGCGTTACGCCATCTTAACAGTTCGACATTTTATTGGTGGGTATCTGTTGCACTACTTGTTTCACGTTAGAAAACTTTGAGTGGGGGCATTAATTGTTTTATTTAAATAATAAAGGTTTAACTGAAACTGCTACTATTGTTATACCTTTAAAGAACAAAATTGAATTGGAGCTTAAATTTTTTGAGCATAAAAAAAAAGGAAAATAATGTAACATTTTGTTAACCTATTTCAACAAAACAAATTGAGAAGAATACAATACAATTATAGGCATTATATACGAGAAGTTTATTTAAATTTAGATGTAGTACGTCAAAATTTCCAGTAGTCTGTTAAGATGAAAATCTTTAAAATTAGTCAAATATGTCAAAAATTGATAGTAAAAGAAGAAATGATTTAGCAGGATAAAAGAATAAGAAGAGAACATACAACAATTACTAAACAGAAACAGAAACTGTTGTAGCTCACTCTTAATTTCTTGAGAACGAATACGCTTTAAGTGATTTTAGTATCTACAATTATTTTATTACATGGTTATGTTTTGAGATTCCTTAGAATATAGTTTAGGTTGGGTGGTTACTTTTGGAAGATCTGGAAATTGTAAAGATTTAAAGCTTTTTATATTGGTTCCCTCATCAATTACAAATGTAATCAGAAAATAATTTAGCCTTTTAAATAAATTCTCTTTTAGGTGGCATTACAGTACACATATTAAATTATAATTATACAGGATGTTTCCGACTCGATGGTCTTCCTTGAAATGGGTGATTGGGCATGTCGTGTCAGCTTTAATTTTTGTGTACTAATGACTCCCATATCATAACAGTTACAAAGTTATAAATGTTCAAAATGATTTAAAATGAAAAAAATATGTTTCAAACTCAATTTTCTTTTGAAACACTCGTAGTATATTTCGAAACAGCTTTTCAAGCCCTAAAATTAGTATCTAATAACTTTTTCTCTATCTCTAACCGATTTTGAAATATAAAGAATAGAAAAGAATATATTATTTATTTTGTTTATATTATATTATTACATTTTTATACAATATTTTGACCTGACTGAAGCTTGAAACCGAGACCTCTTGTCTGAAATATTGGCGGCTTACGGAATGATATGGTGTGCACTGCGTCATTATTAATGATTCCACTTAAGTTCCAGTTTTATTTTGGTCATTTAAGAATATTTTTTTTCTAAATATTTTAGCTTTTCTTTCTATACAAACGATTTTTCTGCATTGTGCTCTTGTGAGGTGAAGAGATTCCATTGATTTTTTTTTACTTTCTGATTTAAAAATTAAGTTTAAATGTAATTTCATGATTCTTTAAGACTGCTTATAGAATCTCTATTTTTATTATGATTTATTTTTCTTGTTAAAAAACTGAATGTTATTTATTTTTTTTTTTGGCAATTGTATGCAAATTTTTCAATTTTGCTCTTTAGTTTCCCATTTTCTAACATAAAAAAGAATAATTCAAAAATGACGAAAAATGACAAGACAAAATAACAAAAAATGTTTGTTCTTCTAATGCTGGATTTGCAAAATATTATGGTATTTACATAATATAAAACTCAACTAAATTTTGTCTTTAGAAATTTTTCTAAAAACAAAAGAAAATCGAAACATAAAAAAGGTGGATTTTTTCATTTAAAATTAAGAACGATAATAATAATAATATGAAATGTTTTCTCCTTTATTAGTTGAAATTGAAATTCCTTGGTTAAAAAAGATATGTAAATATGAAAATGGAAAATAGAAACGAAAAAAAAAAGAAATAATATAAGTAAAACATAATAGATATACTTATATAGCACAAATGAAATAAAATTAAGTGAAGGACCTCTCAAACAACAATAAATAAATATAGAAGTAAAAAATATTACAAAGCTATGTATAAGTACATGACTATATGAGGTGGTTACCTTTGGATTCATAATTTGGATTAAAAATACGTCTCATACATAGTATATCATATTATTATGTAATTATCTGAAAAACATAATTGATTTCATTGGCGTTTAAGATTTAATCCTATTTTTAGAGAAAAATTTCTAGAATTTCTAAAATTCTAGAGAAATTTCTAAAGAAATTCTTCAAATGAAGAATCCTCCAAAGAAGATCCTTTAAAGTGGTCCTTTTGAATGTAATTATCGTAATGTATGTATATAGGGCAATTTTTTGTAGTTATTTGTGACGCTATGTCTATGAAATCTAAAAAAGTTAGTAAGTGTATTGTGTATGTATTCTTATAGATTATCCTTATATATTGCCACCTCTCAAAACATTCCACCGCACCACTAGAGTGGCCTCAAGTGCTCACACTTACTATGTGGAACTTACTAAATGGTACTCTACTGGTTATAGCAATTCGTTTGTTGTCAGAATTGCAAAAATGTGGAACTTATTGTGGAACTTACCATCCTCTGTGTTTTCAAAAATTGACAATTTTTTGATTTATAATTTGCACAAATTCAAGACGAATCTTAACAAATTCATGTCGAAATTACCGTCACATTCCCCTTTATCCGCATTTTTTCCTTCCGTATTCTCTTTTTTAGAATCTAGCTTTTCTCAAAATCATGTTTTTTTTCAGAAAATCTTTTTTTCGTTTTTTGAGACATGGCAGGGTTTTTTACGAGACAAATCTCGACATTCAAAATCTAAATATTTTAAAATCCCCCCCAGTTAAAAATTTCATCCTTCTTGAAAAGTCTGGAAAATCCCGCTTTTTACTTTTATATTTTATTTAATATATTTTACTATATCCCACATACAAAATTTCGTATTTTCGAAATATTTTTCAATTTAGCGTTTTAGTTGGTACTTATGGATACAGTTGAGGCGTTAGTAAAGCGTCCAAGAATAATGTAATAAACTATGATACACCTAAGGGTAAAATAATATGAAAGTTAAAATTGGGTTGGGTGGACTCTTATAATTCATATTTTAAATAATTTTTGATTTTTAACAAAAAATATTTTAAATTAAACAAAAAAAAAATGTCCAGATAAAAACAAAATTTTTTATAATTATAATTAACGATTCTTATTTAACAATTTACAAGACATATTGGAAATAGACCGATGTAATTTAGTTTATTCCGTCACTTTATTTATGATAAAAAATTATAGTTTTGTTTATAATCTACAGGAAATCTGCTGCTAAGCCAATATATATGATTTCGAAATCGAAACTATCGTTTTCATATTCAGGAAAACTTTCTGAATGTTTTATTTAAGTGGGTGGATATGGCGGGAGTGAATGAAGTGTATGAAAAATAATCAGCAGAAGTCAACCGGAAATAGAAAGCCAAATTAAAGAAACCGATCAATGAAGAGTTTTATTTATGTCTTTGAGTTATAAGTATAGTATGCTATCTATATAAATTATAATTGTGTGAACATTTATTAATGTGCAAGTATATGAGTAAATGAATTGGAAAAACAAAAAAAGATGGGAATAAACAAGTTAGATGGGAATCTTTGAAAGAAACGTAGAATACGCCCTTGACAGTGTCAGATTCTTACTGGTTAAAGCCACGTTCCCCTTTAGCCAACATAATGGATAGGAGAGGTTGCGGAAACATTGAATTGGGAATGAATTCGCCTATTATTATTATTTTTGTATCAGTGACGACAGCCATAAAAATTTTCAAAATGCAGTAGTATATAACAGTAGTAGCAGTAGTAGTATGCAATAGTATTAATTAATAATATTATTATTATTTACTATAGAGTCAGGGCCATCAGTTTATTACAATATATAGTAGTATATAACACTTTCCTACATGATGTAACCAAAGATAGTTCCCTTGAAGCAGTTATTATCATTTTTATTTTATTATATTATGATATAATATATACATTATTTACGATATAAAATTACTAATTATTTTTTTATATTTTTTTTGGTTGAGTTTGGACCAAAACTTAGGGTAGCTCTCGAACACCTAACTTTTACATCCCCACATTTTTTTTGAAATAGAGCTATGAAATTTTAACTGCTGATAGATCTCACAAAAATATTAATTTTATTTTTAATAACTTTTTTTTGTAGCCCTACCCGTTACGGAGCTACAGCTCCCCAAAGGTTCAAAAAAGCTCTATATTTAAATTGTTATAGCACAAGTTGTATAAGGTACATCTTCATTTTGAAAACGCCAAACGATTACTACTTTTATTAGCTTTAAAAATATATATACAATAAATATATGATTGTGGCATACGGTATCTTAATTTACCGTTATGCGAAACTAAAATTTTGCAAAATCCTTTAACCCTTCTATCTTCTAAACGGTTTAAGTTGGAAACTTGAAATTTTGACAGAAGTTAGATCTTTGAAAATGACTAAGTATGAGTCATTTCAGAATTTTTTTTTGTATCACCCCCCGTTTAGGAGCTGTAAGGGGTCAAAAACTGAAAATTTCCAATTTTTAAACACCTGTAACTTGAACACCTGTTAAAATTTTTTTGAAGTAATACACAAAAATTAAAGCTCCAATATTATACTTTTATTTCTGTTAACAACTTTTTTTAATAATATAGGGTTACTTTATAATTGACGAAAGTGTTACTTGGTTTTTTCAAATTTTCTAACAAATTTCTTTAACGAATTTTTTGCATTTTGTTTTACTCGATAATTTGAAATTGTTGAGGATATAATGCGTAGTACAAAAAAATGTAAATAAATAAACAACATAACGGTTTCTTGAAGAATTTTTATTTATATGATATTGATATATATACATACTTATATAATATCATGTTTATTTACATATCGTATATGTCACTGATGAATGAATGATAAGAGTATAGATGTATATTATATAGCGCCGTATTTACATACATATATGTATTTTATTGTACTTATCAGAAATTATTCTGTCAATGGAATATTTAAATATAATATAATATAATATTTAAAATTATATTTATTATTTTGTACTAAGTAAATTTAATATACATTTACCGCTTAGTATTAAATGGTACTATAGAATATTTGAAAAAGTTTTGGATTGGTAATCGTTATGTGGAAGGTTAGAATCTGTTTTTGAAGAATGTACATATAAACATATAGTTTGAATATATGTACAACCCATAGTTCTAGAAATTATAAAATTCACCCAAATTATTTTAAAATACTAAAATATTAAAAAAATAATATTGTGAGCAGAGTGACAGGCTGTGAACATAGTAACGGTTCGTACGGGTATCTAAGAGTTGACAAAGGCAACTGTATTCTTCCTCGTTTTATTTTAATTTATATTTTATTATGTTTTTTATATTTTTTTATTTAATTTATTTTACAATTATTGACCCTTTGAATGATTTTGTATATGTGGCATTTTTACTAACAAATGTTTCATAAATTTATTTATTTATTAATTTTGTAACATATTTATTAAAAATATTATTTAGATTTTAGATATTAAAAATTCGAGATTTACCTCCGTGCGACACCTCATTAAAAAAAATGCATTGGAAATCCTACCTCAAAGGTGACGTGGTAACGGATTTTTTTAGGGCGCCAGTTTTTGAAATTGCACAGGGCGTTAAAAAGTCTAGCGCCGGGTAACCCGAGACCCTCCGATTGAAAGAATGGCGACTTAACCACTACGCCATGAGTCACATGATTGTATTATGATTTTATAAACTTATCCTAAAGGGCAAAATTTGCTATCGTTTAATGAAAATTAAACATTCTTAAAGAATTAAAGAATTTTCATATTCAATTTTATTTGAAAATTTTAAAACTATTGAAGTAAACCTGAATTATCAACAAGTAAGGGTTAAAAATCTGCACAGATCGTAAGAGTTTTTGGTAGGAAAATGACCTAAAAACTAATTTTCAATTACAAATCATTTTTATGGACCACATACATATATACTAAATGTATATTAGTATATTATAAATAAAAAGTATTGAAAGTTATGAAAATGGGACTTTATTTGTGATATTTGTGCTCTGATAGAACCATAGTAGCCATGCAAACTATTTAAATCTTGGATTCAATTAGGACACTGGTTTAATAAATGAATAAATTACGCAAATGGTGCTATAACCACAGTTTGTAAAATATCAGCAAAAGGTCAAAAAAATTATAGTTTTTTAGGTTCATCTGTGGCCATGAACCTAAAAAACTACCTTAATACCTTACATTTAACCTTACATTTCATTCATATATATGATTTTATTTAAAAAATGTTGTTTTTGATTTAAACTTTATTTAATAAAATCTAAACTTTTAATTTAATTTAAATTTATTTTATTTTTTTTAGTTAAAGTAAAATTTTTTTTAAGTCTAGACTAGAAAACTTTAAAAAATCGTTAACTCTTACTTTGTTGATTAAGTAAAAGTTTTTATTTTAAAAAGAGTTTTGATGAAATCTGTTTTAAAAGCTAAAAATTTAAAAATCTTTTATTTGATAATTTTAAAAGTTTTCGTGTAAAAATAAAAGTTTAAAATACAATAATTTATTGTCAAGGTGATTTTATTTATAATATACAAAGTTTGAAAAGCACACACGAGTAATAAAATAAAATTGAATCTGTCAATTCTAAGATATTCTAAAAAATTTATAGGTTTCATTTGGAAGAATTCCGACCAAAAAAAATTATATTGGGATACTTTTTAATGCTAATATTGTACTAGAGGGTAAGTATGTAGATAAGTTTAAGTTAACTTTAAGTTAAGCTTACAAGAAATATTAGAAAGAGAAAAAAAACATTGAAAATTGAAATCGACATAACATTTCCAGCGCTTTTATTCCACTCTCCATCTTTATCTCTCTTTAAAGCCCGTTTAATTTTTTTAGAAACAGATTTTAATTAACGTTTTTGGTTATCTGCTCTTTACCGGTTTTAAAAAATTTCGACGATGTAGAAGTGTTCAGTTGAAGCTTTCTTCAGTTTACGTCAAAATTATTCAAAAGGATGCACAATTAATTTTAGTACAATAAAACAAATGTTATTAACTACAAGATATCGATAAAAGATAAATAGTGCTTCAATATTTCGACGTGAGTTAAAAGGATTAAAGATTATCTGAACAATAGAATCATTCATTAGGTCAAAACAAATGTGAGAGTTTTTATTATGTTAGCTCAAACGTGTATGCTTTGTTAACCTAGAAAAAAAAAGCTTGTATTATTAACTTAGAAAAAAAAGCTTTAAAACGAGAAAGAAACCACAAGATTTGACTGCTTTATCCTTACATTTTTTGATTTAGCTACATGCTTAAAATATTTAAATTCTCGGACAGCTGCATAATTCTCCTTCAGATTGGCACGGATTTATTGTTTTTTTTTAAGGACAGCTCGAAGTTTTAGAATAGTTGAACTCGGCTCTGTATGGGTTACATCAATCAGCTATTTTTGTTGGGCCATGATTAATTGAAACTGCTAAAATCTTTCTTTTTAAACTGATTACGATAGAAATGACATTAGATTTCCTTAGGAAATTTTAGCATGCCACCAGAGTGCTGTGAACTTGATTGGAAAACTATGGATTGGATTGAGAATGGAAGGAAGCATATATCATTGATGAAAATCAAGAAAAGAGTAACATTTATTTTTAAAGTGTCAGGCATAAAACTTTCATCTTATCTTAAGTTTTTCGCGGTCTAATCTTGCCTATTATAAAAGTGAATAGTTAAAAATGATACCAATTCTGAAACCAATTTACATATATTGAACAATGTTGATTATAAACGTATTCAAATTATGAAATATCCTTAGAATTTAGTTTTTTGTTTTCAAAATAACTGTCAAGAGAATGGATTAACCAATGTATAGAATTAAGCAAAAGAATGGTACTTTTGTTGTTATCTACAAAATTAAATTGGTAAACGTTTTAAATGTGAATGGAAATGAAAATACAAAATATATTCTGAAAATATAAGAAAAAAACCTTTAAGATTTAACTGAAAAATTGACACATGCATATGTATAATATGCTTTAAAGATGCATTTCATCAGTACCTATTTTACTTTTTAGAAAATTACTGCAGTAAATTGTGAAAACAAAACTTTTCAGATACATGCAAATGTGCACATGAATGAATTAAAAATAAAAAAAAAACAAAAAAGATTAAAATTATAAAACTTTTTATCATATTAAGGGGATTGAAAGGAATTCGTATGTAAACAAGAGCTAAAGGTAAGAAAAGCAAGAAAAAAAAGGTAAGAGATGAACAAAAAGAATAGAGATAGAAAAATAAAATGTTTTTATTTTTGTTTTTTAGAATTTTTTGTACCTTTAATTGTGCAAGTTTTAAAACTAAAAATAAAATGGTAACAAAGATTTTTTATTTTATATTTTTTTTTTTTGAAAACGTATGCTCTTCTTTTGTGACTTTGTTGTATAAAGTGGATTGTAAAACATTTATTACAAACAATGTTATACTGAAGAAATGAAATTTGTTTTACACACATGTAAAGTAGTTATTATTGGTATAAATAAATTTTTAAAGAAAATTAGAAAATATTTATGTAAAAAGTTTTTCCCCAAAATATTTGTTATATAAAAAAACATTATATTGGTACTTTGTAATAAGTAAAATAATTGGTTTTATGTAATTCTTGGATTTTTAATTGGATTTTTAAAACTATACATATATGTTTCATCCAAATTACGTTTCGAATTAAGAGGAATTTAGTTATAAATTTACTCAGGGGCCTCAGTGGCCTAGTAGGTAAGAGCGTAAAAAATACACTGTAAACACCAAAGGAGTGTGGGTTCGAATCCTACACACGTCGTAAGAGTTATTCCCCCTTACGACATATACAGCCACGCCTGAACAGGAAAGCCTGTGTAATTTCCTGTCCATATTTATGTGGCAGAGAAATGCATTAAAAAAAAAAATTTACCTTTTTGAAATTAAATTAATATTTGATCTGAGATATCAGAAACGTTTGTGCCTAATCCTGTTTATATAAATGCATTTCTACTATGTGAGTTAATTTTTGTCAATATGGTTTTCAGTCTTTAAAATGAATTGTCCTTTCTTAAGTATATATATAGTATTTATATATATATACATAGTTAAATAACCACTATTAAACTTTACATATATTTAAAAATTCCTGTTATTTTTGAACTATAGTTTGTTGTTCACTTGCAAATGGTTGCTAAGATAGGCAAACTAGTTGTTAATCTAAAATTTAAAAATTTTATTTATAGATAATTATTTAGTGCTTCTTTATTTTTTATTATTAGTCGCGTCGCTTTCTAATAACGGCAATAATGAACAATTTTATTTATTATAATCTTGTAAGAAAGTCGAACATGGAAGCTAATCCAAACTTTGTCCCATTGCATAGTTCCAGGCTGAAGTCGCTAATTTATTACTAACAGGAAACGGTTATTAAAGAGAGTGCATATTTTTAGAAAGGAATACCTTAGATCTTTCAGATGAGAATAAAATCTTGCCAATGAAATTTTAAAGAACTATTTGACCTTCTTAATAACATCTTGTACAACTATTATTTTTGGAAACTTATTTTAATGCCATACGCTAACTTTTCTCACATGCTTAAAAACTCCCGAGCTTTACTCCAACCAAGATAAGAGCACTTAGGAAAATACTGCTTTACCGAACATAAACTGCCAGTAATAAATCCTCTACAAATCTTTAGCTTCTTACAGGCAGTAGGTCTGACAAAAGTATTATAAGTGGAGACAAAATTCACAAAATGTAGTAATAGAAGAGGCACAATAGATCTACCTCAAAAGGTCTTAGTGTTAGGTAAACCCCTTTAAAATAATTTAATCTAATATATAGGCTAACGTTCTGCAAAGTTAAAAAAAAATCGGACATACAAATTCCGAATTTTAATCAGTTTGACAAAAAGAAGCGATCCTTTGTTTCTATTTATTTATGTAATTTAATTTTTTTACGAATTTGTATAGAGGGTCACCATTTATATTTTGTAAATTGAAATTTTTTTTTTGAGACAATTTTTTGCATAAACAAACATTTTCTATTCTGTTATCCTTGATATGAAATAAACAGAATGCATTTGAAATATTCTATGTATGATTAAATAAATATAGAACAAAATATAAGAAATATTCTAAATTAATATAAAACGTTTTTGACATGTTCTCAATGTTTTGAATATTTGGTATAAATAAATGAAAAAATCAAAATACATATATAAATTTATTTAATTAATTCATTTAAGTAGACGAATCTTATAAATTTAAATTAATTAACTCAACTATTCGAATTTTAATAAACTTATCATTATTTCTTATTTTATAACATTTTTTTTTTTTTTTTATTATATTTTATTATAGAAAAGTTTCTTCAAAAATTTTAATTCAAACAATATATGTACATATAATATTTATATCTTTATACTACTTCAAAATATTTTCAAGGACATCAGAACAAGGACATAATATAAGAAGCATAATAGAATGATCATCATAAAATTCACGTATAGGTGAAAAAAAAGTGAAATACTATTATGAATTAAATTAAATTAAAATATTTTATATAAAAAGATACAAATGAAAAGAAAAAGGATAGTAATAATAAAATGTTTTCTTTCTCTTTTTTTTTTTTTTGTTTTCTTTTTACAACAGAATTCATAAAAAAAGAAAATAAAGTAACTCTTTATGGTAAGTTAAATTTTCCTTTTTACAAAAAACTTTTTCCTTCTATAATAACATAAAATGGTATTTTACAAAGGATATTTTAAGTTATCCTTAACCCTGCTTTTTTTTACCCTGCTAATGCACTGATACATATATTCTCTTAATGATATTTTCTATCTCATTCTTTCACAAAACAAAAAAAAAATCATCACAGACAAAAATTAAAATGAAGAAATAAAAAAAATAGAGATTTTCAGCGGAAATATGATTTTCCGCCGGCGTAATTACAAAATAGAAAACTTTTAAAAGTTTTTTCTTTTATATTAAATAAAACAAAAAAAAAAAGAAGGAGAAAAAAAAATATTTCAATAAAAGTCAGCACTAGAATAAGTTTTTGCTTTAACACAAAGAAATACAGAATTTTCAAAGAAAAATTGAAAATATAATACATAATAGTGTTGAAAGAAAAATATTATAGTAGATACTCGTACTGCAGAATTCTATCAACTCTTCAACTAAAAAAAAAAAAAAATTAAGGATTATTATAATAAAAACTCTAAGTTATATAAAAATTTAATATAATTACTTTAATATATTCGTTATTTTATAAAAGGAAAAAAGAAAAAATAATAAATACTTTATACTTGCACTAATTGCTTTGTTCTTTTAATGGAAAAAGTTTTTTTTTGCTTTTTTATATATTATAAAAATATAATATAAAGACTAATGAAAGGTAAATTAACCTATTGGCCTAGTAAAGTACAAATACACTTGATTTATCTATGAAAAAAAAGATCAGTGTATTCATATTAATATGTATATATAATTTGAGTCTTAATTAAAAAAGCATTAAAGTAATTACTTTTTAAAATTTGTATTCAATTTCAAAATAATGCAATAATAGAAAATTTATAAAGATTAATTTTGAAAATTTGAAGATATTCTTGAAAGTCCTTTAAAGAATCGTCTATATTATTTTATACACTATACACTATACCTTGAGAGAATAATTTCTTGGGACAACAGTTATTGTTCACTTTGGGACAATAATTTTAAATTTTTGGTATAACTTATCAAAAAGAATCTGTGTGTTTTATAAAAGTGTACTAATGAGATCTTAACTCAGTAAAAATATCAGTCCTGTCTTAATCTAGTTAGAAAGTGAACACAAACCTTATTTTATTACATATCAGACATATTGCTTACTATAAGCATTAGTAAGTATAAGCATTAGTATTGCTTAGTATAAGCATTAGTGTTGCTTAGTATACGCGTTAGCGGTTTACTTAAGTTTATCTTTCTTCAAAATGTCCCTCCAAATTTTCCTACCTATTCGCCATATTCTAAATTTCCTAATTCCAATTTCCCCAATTATCCTTCCCACATCCCTATCTCCAAAACCAAACTGTAAATTTGTATTAAAGGTTCTATCCGAAAGTTTGATTTTAAAAGGGAGGTGATTTTGGTTGGTTAAAGTCCAACAGTACCATGAGGAAGCACGTGTCGTTTCTCTTGGTAACTTTCGAGTTTTTCACCAACACTCGTAAAAATTCAATCATTTTGATGAATTACACTAATTAATTTAGTTATCATTTACTTGGATTTGTTTGTTTTTAATTTATAGACTAAACACTTTACTTATTACAGTACTTAATTACTGTTAGTGAAGTTAAATGATAGTTAGAAACCAAAAGTTTAATAGAAAAGAAGTATGTGCATCTATTTAAGCATTGCTAAGACATGCGGTTAAATTGTAATACGAGACTAATAATGCATACTAAACGAGTGTTAATCATGCTAGCTTAAAGCCTGGTTCTTAGTGTTAATTTGTTAACAATGGTATCAATGAGTTGAAACATTGAGTTGTTCTAATTCAACATACGTGATAGTTTAAATTTATCGTAGTCTGTAGTGGTATGAGGTATTGAAAAGCTCGACTGATCTGAAATTGTATGGATTTTTCCTACATTTGATTTGTTAATGAATCTATACTAATTTTTTTAACGAGCAGGTAATATCACCAAGAATAGCTTGCTGAACAAATATGATATCAGCCACCATCAAAACTGGAGGAAAATCAAGTTTATCAGAAATAGTTCAGCCTCATACTGCGGAAGATGTATCGGATCAGCCCAAGCAAGATTTCGTAAGGTGAAAAGAAGAACGTTTTTCTTTGGACTGGTTCAATACTTGAAATGTCTATAACATAATAGAAAGACCATACTTGACTTGAATGTTCAAGGATAGATCTTACAGAAGTAATGAAAAGATATTTCGTGATATAGGAATCAGAGAACTCTTTTGCGAAATGCATAACCAAACCTAGAGTTGAGTTAGCTTTATTAATTATAAATTTTTAAAATAAATTAATCTTGAAGTCTATCGAGGATCAGATCCAAACTATTAGCGCGATCAATTCTTTTCGTGACTTTATTACAAAAAGTTCAAATTGTAAACTTGAATTTAACTGAAATTTTAAGGAGTAAATATACAGCTATAGAACATCAACCTCGACAAATTTTTTTTAAAATTTTCTAGGTTTGTGTCTTAGAACTGTAGAAGGTTGAGAATTTCCTTCTCTTCTTTGACTTTGCTTTAGAGTACAGCTTTATGTTATTTTGCATATTTCACACTATTATATCATACTTTGCATATAGCATACAATAAGCATTTAAAGTTTATAGAATAATTATACTAAAAATTTCTAAAGTCGTATATAATAGAAAATATCAACCATTTTACATAAAGCTTTTTTTTTAAATATTTATTTGTTATGAATCTACTTTTGATTGGTAGAATTTTGTATTAACTTCATTCTATAAATCAGAAATAATTTGCTTCTAAATAAAATCAAAATCCAAAATAATAATTAAAATTACAAAGTTTAAGATTAAAGAAGATAACATAAATGTCCATTTTTATTTAGAATGAAAAATGGGAAATTTATGTTAAATTTTTTCTACTTAATGTTTTTAATTTATTATCTATACGTTTTAAGGCAACGATATCCAATGCTTGTTAAAGAAGTAAAAACAAAAATTATGGATAAATTAACCAAATAATCATTTTTAAATCAATAAAATCAATATCTATAATAAGTGCGATTGTTTAATTATGAGTCAAAAATTTATCTACTACATTATATAATGTTAAATACTACGTATGTAATGTTATATCAAAAAAATTTATGAACCGAAAAAATAAAGTTGAAGAGAAAAAACATTTTTTTCCCGTTATAAAAATACAAAAAATTTATTTTTAATTTCTCATAGCTAACAGTTTTTAAATGTTTTTTTACTAAAATATTGCTATGAAAACAAACAATCAAAGAAAAACTTAAGAAAGTGTCAAAACCCACAAACATATGTTAAAAAATTGTTAAAAAACCAAATAAAATTTAAAAAATGAGAGAGATGTGGAAAAAATTGAACATTTTTTTCACATTAGCAAAAAAAAAACTTTATTGTCATTTTTCAGTTTAGAAATAATTTAAACATTAAAAGCATTAAAAGAGAAATTATTTCCTCAGCAGAAAATTTCATTTTTACTTACTGTTTGATTTTTAGCATATGTGGTTATTAACTTGCAAATGCATCTATTATCTGACTTCTGTCCTTTAGTCTTAACACAATAATAATGGAGACTTTACAATAATGTTAATATTATCAGAAATGCATTCGCTTGAAAATCTTCGATTTAAGAAACAGTTTTTGTTTTTTTATGTTCTGATCTATTTAGCCATAAGCCCTACACAGAATACTCACTTGGTAGTGTCAAATTTTTACTGACTAAACCCAGTTCATCCTTTAGCCAATATAATGGGATGAAACCTCTAACTGTTAAAACTTAGTATAATGGGCTAGGGGATAGGTATGGAAGAGGATAGGTAAAAGGTGAGGAAATTTTAAATTGGAGAATACAACGTTAAGAGAACAATGAATCCGTCTATTTTTATTACTATTTTGTTATCAGTATAATAGTTACATTATGAAGTAGAATATAACATCTTGCTATATGAGGTAATAATTGAAGGCAAGGAAGCAACAATTATATTAGTATTAGCATTTATTTGTATTATTATTATTGGATATTTGTTACAGATTTCGAGTTCAATTGATAAGTTTTTGACTGTTAGTGATTGTTTCATTGAATTCAACTATACTAAAAGTATGATTACTAAAAAATTGCAAACTAATTACTAATAATAATAGCTGCTACAATGGATCTGTCTTCAATTTTTACCTCATGCACAGGAAGATGTTATATACAACTGCATCTTAAAACTGTATATGACTTCATTACTCTTAATAAATAGTAGTAAAATAGGCGATTAATTGGTCCCAAACAGTTCAAATCTTTAAAGTTTCCACACCTAATATATTTGGTCAAATATATATGGCTGAATGCATAAAACTGAGCTTGAACTCAAATTTTACATTTTCAAAGAAAATCTACGAGTTCATATTATGTAGTTTTTGTATGAAAAAGTAAGATGTGAGTTCAAGCTCATTTTTATGCATTCGACCCATTGTGTGGCTAGTTGAATTGATATTGATATTGACTAAGGATGACATAAATTTAATCAGTAAATCAAGCCACAGTATTTTTAGTGTCTTTTAAATATTTCATCCTTTCTTAGACAAAAAAAAAAAAAAATTTGATAACTATTTGACATAATTATAGTTAATCTAAATACATTTCACAACTTATGGTTTTGTATATCGCTAGTGACCCGATGATTAAGTTAAGTACAGGGAAAGTAACATTTCACTTTATTCTTTTCTTTTATGGTATGGAACAAGGAATAAATTATACATACCTATAATAAAAGGTAATATATTCTCAATTAAAGGTTTCCAATGTAAATTGGACTAGAAAAATTTATTAATTTAAAATAAAGTTTTTCTTTTTTATAAAATTTATATGTTCGAAAAAGTGTAGTAAAGAATAATGCTATTTGGTGGTTTCCTAATAAAAAAAAAACAATATTTTTTTTTTCTGTTTTATCCTTTTCCCAATATTGTTTTTTTTTCTTTTTTCTTTTTTCGTTTTTATTATAAATTTTATTGGAAAGTTTTTTATATAATTCATTTTCTCTTGAAAAAAAAAAAAAAACAAAATAAATAAAAAATAAATGTTATAAAAAGTTATTAATGATGTATGAGTATGAGTATATGACAAACGTCATAACATGTTTTATTACTTTTTGAATATTATATCACGTATATCTTTGCTTTCGCGAAAGTATACTTAAGATTGTAAAAAAAAGTTTTTTAAATTTTTTTTTTTTTTTATTTTTTTACCATAATATTCTTAATCTTTATATTATATGATTAATAAAAATTTTAAAATAGCTCTAAGGTATAAATGACATTTTAATATATCTCATATCAATAACTCGTATCAATGAAGAAAATTTATTATTTATTCAAAAATTATTATTGAATTTGAGAAATTTAAATAATTTTTATATAAAGAACATCTCAAAATGTTAATTTAAAAGTTTTTAAAACTAATATCATAAAGAAAGTTTCCATTCTTTATGATTTTTTGTATTATAACTATTTCATTTTAAAGTTAATTTAAAGGATTCTGGAAATGTAGTTTTTCTTCTGCAGTAACTCAAGATTTTCCGCTAATGTTGAGTATGTCTTTCATGAGCCTTTTATGCATAGAGTATTGCCTTCTATATTTAAACAGTTCGGTATACTGGAATTTTTTCGTATCATTTCGTATTATTTTCGGCTTAAATTACATTAACAAAAAAAATATAAATTTTTTCCGATTTTTTTTTTTTTTCAATTTATTTTTACAACATAATTTTGTTTTTTTTTATTGCATTTCTCTGCCACATAAATGTGGACAGGAAATTACACAGCCTTTCCTGTTCAGTCGTGGCTGTAAATGTCGTAAGGTGGAATAATACTTACTACGTGTGTGGGATTCGAACCCACATTCCCTCTGTGTTTACAGCGTATTACATACGCTCTTACCCACTAGACTACCGAAGCCCCTCACAACATAATATAATAATTTTTTACTTTTAATTTTTCACAAATTTTTTTTCTGATTATTTAAGTAAAAATTATGTAAGGTAAGTTTGTCAATTAATGGTATGTGTTTTAATTTGTTATACCATTTTGCTTTTAGCTTGAAAAAAGAGTTTTTTGAAAATGTGAGAAAAGAGAAGAGAAATGTGCTGTAGAAAGGTTGTTTGAATTTGTTCCTGTGGTGACCCTGGAAATAATATTTGCCGCCAAATTTTATCAGTTTTACCAAATATTTTATTAAAAACTGTTACTTAACATACGGAATAATAGAAACATCCCAAAAATTTACTTACATGACACTTTAAATTTTATTATTTTAATTATTTTATATTAAAGCAAAATCAAAAAAAAAAAAAAATTCATGTTTTTTATATTGTTCTACCCATTCTACATTTTTATTTTTTCCAGTGTGCCAATGACATAAACTTTACCTTATACACAAAAAAATTTTTGAAAAACTAATTTCAAAAAAAATAAATAAAAATTTTTTAGTGTTCTGTTAGAACTTGAAGTTGAAGCATGAAAGTAGAAGATATCTTCTTGTGATCCTACAAAAATGTCTTTCTATTTGATTGAATTTTGATCAAATTATAGAAAAAGAGCTAAAACATTTTACAGGTTTTTAATAGTTCAGAATTTTCAGTTCAGTACAAAATGTGTAAACCTGATCGAAGGTAGTTGAAATAATAATTATTAAAACTTTAATAATTATTAATAAACTTTTAAAGAAATAATAATTATTAAACTTTTAGAGGGGGAAAAATATTTATTTTTAGGAAGTCATCTTTTTAATCCATAACCAATCTAAACTCCTTAAATGATATGTTATATTTCTCAGATTTCTCTAGAACTCCTTGCTAAGCTAACCTAATTTTACGCATTTGAGAATGAAAGAGATGGAAGCTAATTGTCAAAAACATGTACAATAAATTTTTATGCTGTGGAAATTTGATATATGTATGTATGTAACAAATCCCAAAACTAATTTATTCTAAGATTAATTGTTTTCATTGGAAATTAATGATGACATTGATAATAAAAGTATAGTTATCTACAATAATTATTAATGTTGTATATAATAATTAATCATTGTAGATTTTTTTTTATTTAAAAAAATTAAAATGAATTCTAAACCAAAAATCTGAAATATATTTATTTTCTTCAAATTGAATCAAAAAAAAAAATCAAACTTTTCTAGTGCAATTAATTACTCTTATGAATCTACGAAAAAAAAAACAAAAACAGAAACAGAAACAAAGAAAAAATATAAAACCTCTCTGGTCTTATCAAATAATTTGAAGAAAACCATTTATCATTTAAATGTCATTTCTAAAACTGCAACATTTTTTTTAGATGACATATAACGGTATTTAATCTCCTCTAAAAATATTTTCTTTGTTTATACCCGTACGATAGGATCGGGTATAATAAAATTACTCCTCCGTTTGTAACACCTCGAAATAAGCGAGCTAGATATACCTTCAAAGGTATGGATCGGATCAGAAAAAAATTCTAAGACTTTTGAGCCATGTCCGTCCGTCAGCACGCTAACTCGAAAACTAAGAAAGCTAGAATCTTGAAATTTACACAAAATATTCTGGGAGTAATTTGTAGGTTCCCTATTTTTTTTGGTTGAGTTTGGACCAAGCCTTAGGGTAGCTCTCGAACACCTAACTTTTAGATCCCTACATTTTTTTTGAAATAGAGCTATGAAATTTTAACAGCTGATATATCTCACAAAAATATTAATTTTATTTTTAATAACTTTTTTTTGTAGCCCCACCCGTTACGGAGCTACAGCTCCCCAAAGGTTCAAAAAAGCTCTATATTTAAATTGTTATAGCACAAGTTGTATAAGGTACATCTTCATTTTGAAAACGGCAAACGATTATTGCTTTTATTAGCTTTAAAAGTGTATATACAATAAATATATATTTGTGACATACGGTGTCTTAATTTACCGTTATGCGAAACTCAAATTTTGCAAAATCCTTTAACCCTTCTATCTTCTAAACGGTTAAAGTTGAAAACTTGAAATTTTTACAGAAGTTACATCTTTAAAAATAAGTATGAGTCATTTCAGAAATTTTTTTTGTATCACCCCCCGTTTAGGAGCTGTAAGGGGTCAAAAACTGAAAATTTCCTATTTTTAAACACCTGTAACTTGAACACCTGTTAAATTTTTTTTGAAGTAATACACAAAAATTAAAGCTTCAACATTATACTCTTATTTCTGTTAACAACTTTTTTTAATAATATAGGGTTACTTTATAATTGACGAAAGTGTTGCTTGATTTTTTCAAATTTTCTAACAAATTTCTTTAACGAATTTTTTGCATATTGTTTTACTCGATAATTTGAAATTGTTGAGGATAAAATGCGTAGTATAAAAAAATGTAAATAAATAAACAACATAACGGTTGCTTGAAGAATTTTTATTTATATGATATTGATATACAATACATACTTATATAATATCATGTTTATTTACATATCGTATATGTCACTAGTGAATGAATGATAAGAGTATATATGTATATTATATAGCGCCGTATTTACATACATATATGTATTTTATTGTACTTATCAGAAATTATTCTGTCAATGGAATATTTAAATATAATATAATATAATATTTAAAATTATATTTATTATTTTGTACTAAGTAAATTTAATATACATTTACCGCTTAGTATTAAATGGTACTATAGAATATTTGAAAAAGTTTTGGATTGATAATCGTTATGTGGAAGGTTAGAATCTGCTTTTGAAGAATGTACATATAAACATATAGTTTGAATATATGTACAACCCATAATTCTAGAAATTATAAAATTCACCCAAATTATTTTAAAATACTAAAATATTAAAAAAATAATATTGTAGGCAGAGTGGTTGTGAACATACTAACGGTTCGTACGGGTATCTAAGAGTTGACAAAGGCAACTGTATTCTTCCTCGTTTTTTTTTTAACATAAATTTTCTATTCTGTTTTTGAAAATGATTTTGTTGTTATTTTGTGGTTTTTTTTAATTTTTATTATAGAATTTCAGAAGTTCAAATTTCTCTTGAAAATAGATATAATTTTTTTCTTATTAATATGTTGCACAATGCTTTTGCAACAAAATATAATTGAAGTCAGATAATTTAGTAGTTAAAATTTTATCAGTATCTACACTTGTTGAAAAGTTTAAAAATGGTCATAATATAGCAAATAGCAATGGTAGTGCACATATCTATGCTTATGGTCATCAATCTTTGTGCTCATGACGAAAGGTTTTCATTTGGTTATATAAAGTGAAAGTTAAAAGATGTGAACAGATGCGACTTAATTTGTAAGTTAAAGAAGGTAAGGTTCAGTTTTATACCTACTGAGAATTGAATCAATAGAACTGAATAAGAATGAAACAACTTCTAATAAACTTTTCGTCTTTATATCATTTAACATAAATTTAAATTTTTTTTGTGAAAAAAGAAAATAAAATTTCTTTTTCTTTTTCAAATTAAATATCTTTTTTAAAATAAAAATTTTGACTATTTAATAACTATACAGGCAAATGCATTAAGTATAGATCTTGATATCTTTGTTAAGGCAAACTTTTTTTTTGGAAAATTTCCAATTGATCCTCTTGAAGCTGAAGAATTGGTGACTTTAAAGATGATATAAAATTACATACATAAATAACGGCTTTTTATGCAAAAATTACAGTTATTTTATAAAAACAGTGAAAAATATCAATATTTTTCGAATTTAAATTCTAAAACATTCGAATCTAATTCTTCAACTATGAAAGTTAGATAAAAGTTGGAACATTCGTATGAAGATCCTCAGTTTCAGCTAGTTACCGGCACTTCGCATCTTCTATGTTGTACAGAGGCAAAGATATTGTTATTTTTTTAAAAAGTTAAAGGCTGTTACTTTGAAGGCCGTTATCTTAAAATCCGTCAAAAATAGACCCCTCTCCAGAACAATTTTTTGCTTGTTATGAACTTCTGTATCATTTTCGTTCTTAGTGACCTTTGAACGACCTTTTCGTACACTCTGCATATAAACTATTACGATTATCCTGTATATAAACTATTACGATATAAATTACTAATATTGAATATGATCTGACAGGACTAGGAATCATGTCTATATAATATGGCAGTATAATTATAACTAAAATCTATGTGCCAGCTATAAGTTAACAAATCTTATGAACTGAATCTTATTACTAAAGCTTTATTTTACATTCCATCCTATAAATAAAAATGACATTAAAGATTATTTAGAAAAAGCAATGGAAAAAGAAAATTAGAAGAATTCTTTGCATATTATTTAAAAATATGCTTTCTCTTTAACCACACTTTAAAATTTCATTTTTAATTTTACTTTAATAAAAGTCCTCCCTAAGCACAAAACTTTATAAAAGAATTTTAAATTTCTTTATGATTTTGCGAAGAAGAACAATAATTTTTTCTGTGGTCTTAATTTATTTGCAATTCTTCGTTATTTAGGGCAAAATTTAGATTTGTTTTTTTCAAAAAACAAAAATAAAAAGAAATTTAAAGATTTACAAAGAATAAAAATTTTTTTTATTGCACTCGACTTATGAAAATTTTAATTTATCATTTAATGTGCCTGCCATACGACCAATCTTATATGTAAACGATTCAAATAAATGGAACTTTAATATTGCATTTATAAGTTATGCTATTTGAGGATATATGAGAAAGGGAACAGAAAAGGAAAAGAAAGGTTTTGTTTAAATATTTTTATCTTTAAGTAAAAATGGTTCTGTAATATCTTGAAGAATGTATGATTAAATACAATACCAGAGATCGGTGTAATAAAAAAGAGTTTATATTTGATAGTAAAATTTATTTTTGAAGAATTTCTAATTTCTAAAATATTTTAAATTTTATTAGAAGACTTTTACTTCTAAATAATATTAAAAATTTAATTATATGCCAAAAATTTAATTATATAATGTTTATTATCGTAAATATATAAGTATATTTACGATATTGTGTGATACTTCGATTTTAATGAGAATTTTATAAAATTTGTTGCAAAAGGTAAAAAAAACTAAAATTTTATTTCTTCAAAATGTTATGAATTTTAACAAATAACTGATTTTTTCAGAATTATGGTGAATATTTTAAATTTGTTTAAGAATTTTACTTCTAAAAATCTATTATCCTTTTTCCTTTAAAATTTAAGAGTAATATAGAAGCTTCAAATAACGATTTCTATTCATTTGGTAAGAGAGATTTAAATTTTTTTCTCAATTTAAACATGTGCCACTTTCTTTTTATTAAAGTGTTTTATACATATTATTTTTATAAGACAAAATGGTTCCTAAAAAGTACAATCAAAGTGTCTGGCAACAATTAAACAAGGCAGTATGATAAACCAAAAATTTTTAACGGCACACTTTTTTAAATGTTAACTTATGTTTATTCATAAAGATTTTACCACCGTTAAGATTTCTACTTTTTGACTTCGGAGTTACAAAATTTTAGTTACTGTCGGAGGGAGACGTAAAATTTTGGTTTCACGAAAGCAAATTTAAATGTCAAATTATAAAAATACAGCGATTTATACAACTTAAAAACTGTTATTTGCTGTTTTCAGCTTGAAAAAATTTTCAATAGAACTTGAGTTGTAACTTATAACCATTTGAAGGCTTAATTCTGTAATGGCTTGATACCTCAAAGATCTCAAATGAAATAAGTTCTTATTTAGTTGTCAATACATTTATTGATATCTATATCTATATCTAAGTTACTATCTACTATGTTAAATACTTCATAAAGTTACATTGTTGTGTTATGTGTGTAGTAGATTGCAGTCGACTGAATTTTTGTTAATATAAAAATTTTGTATATAGAAATTTTGAAGCTGATGCCTCATGTAATGTGTTAATCTGTGACATTGTTATTTTAACTGTTTTCTTTACAAAGTTTTTCTCCATAAAGTTGAAAATAATTTTTACTTTTAAAAGTTGTCAGTATTATTTCAATGATTTGAAGTACATTTATCTTGAAATTGAATGAAATAAAAGTATATATTAAAAATTGAAAGTTAAAAATAATTTTATTTTATTAAACGAATAATTTTTAAACATTACATTGAAAATAAAAATAAAATGTAATCATTTTAAAATGTTTTTTAATGTATATATATATACATTTTACTTTTTTTAGTAGTCTACTTATGAGGTATCCCATGAGATGTTACACTGTTTCCATTGTATAGATATGGGAATTAAAAATGACCTTCTAATTAATGGTTTTCGATATACGCTTTCATTTGATGTTAAATTCGAATAAAAATGAATAGAATTGAAAAGGATTGATTTACAGAATAAACATAATATTGAATCTAGATTTTGTAGAAATATAAGTTTTATCCAAGTGTAATTAAAGTAAAGATATGTAAGTATACGTTTAGGTTTCAATTCATTTATAAGATCAATCATAGTTTTGTAGTATGTATCTGATGACTATATTATAATATATTAAAATTTTTTTATGATTACAAACTATTGCCATTTTTTGTAAACAATATTTTGTTTTATTTCTAAAAGCATTTAAAACATTTCATTTTTTTGGCATAATATTTTATGTATCGTTTATAGTGAAGAAAATAAAAATTGAGTTCATAAAATTAGAAAAGTCGGTGTCTATTCTGCACCGAAGAAAATTTTTTTTCTGCAACTTTTTTTATGAAGCTAGGTGGGAATTAACGGAAGACAATATAGAGGATTGATACGGACATGAGTGTGCTCTGTAACTGCGTGGAATTTTAGTCGGCTGGGCATCTCCTTCCTTTTTATAACCAAATAATAGGTTATATAAGCTTTAGTATTAATCTACTGCTTAGTTAAGATAAGTTAAGTTTGGGAAATGAAAATTGATTTCAAATTGAGAGGCATCTTCTGAACAAAGTTATTGTTCACCTCTTGATTGGATCATTTTCGCCAATTTTAGGAAACAGATGATATTGGAAATGGTTCCACATTCACAATGTTCGTACCAGAAACAAATTTCCCTAAGCCTAATTATGCGATCTGGAAATTGGGACTGAAAAGAAATGGGGACACAAAATCCCAATATTATAAAAAAACACTTAAAGGTATACTTGTTGTATTTTATGTTTACAAATATGGCAATTGCCAGACGATACATTTTAGTTTATACTTTAAAAATTAAATGATGCTTTTGTAAAGTTATCCGAAGTCAACTACATACTTTTTTATTAAGATTTAATTAATTAACTGTTGACTTCTGATTAATATTATTTTTATTTTTTTTAATATAATATAAACACTTTCTAGATATTTAAATTTTGATACTTTGTATTTTATTGTTACTAGTATAGTACTTACATTTTTTCTAATATCAGAAATTGTACTTTTAAATTTTTTTTCCATAGTTAACACATGATTATTTGTTTTAGATAAAAACTGTTTTTGTTTTTAAATGTTTGAAATCATATGGACCTTCAGTTCATAAAAAGTAGTTTAAAAATGTTTTAAAGACTAGATTGGAGAACTAAATCAGCTATTCTTTTTTCTACCAAAATTAGAATCAACTATTTTCTATGCTTTAAAAACAAATAACTTTAATATTACGATAAGTATCTTCTTTTAAATTTTTTCCAATGGTTTTTTACATTTCAAATAAATAAATTTCTTTCAATTTACAATGTTGTTGTTGATATTGTTTGATTGGGGGAGATAAATAACTATCCTAGATCCGTTGTGCAACCGAACTTCATGAGATACTCGCTTACCACAGCAGCTTATTCAGCCAGTCAATGCCTCTAACGAAGCCGAAGATGGTGCCCTGGTCGGAGAGATTTTTTAAGTAGTCCTACTTTTAGGAAAATACGTGTAATACCGTCTCTGCTTCCTGCCTACGATCTCTACACATTCTTGTGTCAGCTCTGCCTAATTCTGTGCTGATTTCGGTATAGAGTCTAAGATCTGTCCTGTTTATTTTCGAGCTTTCTTTGTCTTTATCCCGTCACAATCTAAAATTCTGATTTTATTTATTAATTATTGCACATATCAGATCTAGCTCAATTTGTTTTGTTTCTAAATGTTTTTCCAATTAATTTATAATCTTTAAAATTGTTTGTAATTGTTATTTTCCTTATATACTTTCCATATATGATTCCAGTTTGAAAAATACATTCAATGATAGCAAAATATATCTTAAAAACCATAAAATTTATTAAAAGATCTTTAAATTAAGAGAAAACAACAATAACTGCACTAAAAACAAAAAGTCATAAAAAAAGTGGTGATAGAATGAGAAGAGTTTTGTGATCAAAATCGATTTTTAACATGAAATTCATCTGGTGAAATTTATTTACAAGATTTTTTTATAGCTTTACTTGTACCCTTTTGTTTTATTAGTTATTATATCAAAATTGACTGTTTGGTTTGAGGTATAGGTAAAGTTGAAAGAAAATGTCTTAGAAAATGTATATGTTGATGAAAACTTGATAACTTTTTTATTAATAAAAAATTTTTATTTATTACATATAATATGGATGTTAAAAGTTTTGTTAAATGATTGGTTTTATAAAAATGTCATGTTATAAATTTTGTTAAAATAACGACTATAACACATTATTATTATTGTTTTTGTTCTTGTTTTTGTAATAAAAGTTAAAGGATTAAATTGTAATATAGTTATAAAATAAAGTAATTTAAAATTTTAAGGACATTTAAAAGTTAAAAACCTTATTATCTTAATTCTGATGTTTTAAAAAGTATTATATGAGAAATAAGTATAGAAAATCTTTTATTAAAATATAATACTTTTAAGAAAGCATTTTAACATTTTATTGGGAAACTTTTTTATTTATACAAAATATTCAAAAATAAGTATTAAATTTCTAAAATTAGGTATTTAATAGAAAACAATTTTTCTTTTAGTTATTAAAACTTCCATTTTTAGCATTTTTACATGATGTTGTATTTTATACAGTAAATCTGAGGCGAATGGGATCGAACTGTATGTTATTGAAGACGTTACTAAATTACTGGCTTGTCCGATACATTAACGGGTAGGCGTTAAGAATGAAACTTTATAAAGTAAATCTAAGATAAATTGGATAAGGCTTGACATTGTTGAAGACGTTAGTTAATTACTAGGTTGTTCGATGTATGAACGCCTACCTCCTAGAATGAAATTTTCCTGATTGAATTCTGTTTCAGGAAATATCTATAAAAATTATATAAAACATTCTCTGCCGATGTTAGTGCTTGAGGTCAACTGCAGAGATCTAAGAATACTGATGGATATTCAATTGATGCTCACCATAACCGCTACACCAAAATAATAGGCAGAGCTATTAACGATATTTGTATATTCTTTTGTTAGTAGAATGAGACTGTCCTCTATATTATTATGTGGCTTTAGCTCGTCTCTGGTTGGTTGATTTACATGGCTCGCCTATAAAAATTTGAAAATTTTCTAAGAAAAAAGTGTCAAATTTTCGGAGTTAAAAGCAGGTTGGCCAATATGCGTTTTATCATGAAATATTTATGTTATATTGACATCCTGAATTCTATTATTTATCTTCACATCATAAGCATAATATGATGTTAATAAAGGTATACATTTATTTTTTATGTTCTTTGTATTGATTTAAAAATTTATTATTTAAAAACTATAAAATCTATTTTATCCTTGAACTAAATTCACTGCAATAAGTTTATTGCCATGTTTTTGAACAAAATTCCTACTATAAAGTTTATTAGATAGTAAAAAGTCTTGTAACAAATGCACTCATAATAAATTATAATTGAATTTTTCGTGAGGATTCATTTTATGTTATGTGAGAGGGCAAAGGATTTAAATGAATATGCGTCTGTATCATTCTATTTAATATTTGAAAAAACTTATTAAACTATTTTTAAAATTTTTTTCCTTGTTTTAAGTAAATATTCTTTTAAAGCCATGTGTTTAAAAATTCATGTAAAAACTTAAAACAATTTTAAAATTTTTTAATAAAAACCGCTTTTTTTTTTGTTTTTAATGTGTTAAATTTAAGCTAAAGTTATTATTAAAGTTTGACATATATATACTGTTATCACTTTTAAATTTGTTTTCCTATTTACTGGGAAAAAGTTAATCTTAGTAAAATAAATACGTGAAGAATTAAAATGCATTTTGTGGTGATTAAAATAATTTTAAAAATATAATTTTTCCGCAAATTTCTATAAAAGTTTAGAAAACCCAAAAGTTAAAATAAATTTATTCCTTAATTACAGCTTTAGATTTTATAATGACTTTATATTGCAATAAAAACATTTAAAAATTAATTTGTTTGCATTAATATTATGTGCTCATGACCTGTTTTGTAAAAAAAAAAATGCTGGAAATCAGGAAATCTTGGATTTAAAAGAGAAAATATATCAAATAACATAAAATTACATACGAAAATAGAAATAAACCAAAGAAAATGAATTATCATAATTTAAGAAAAACATTAACATCTTTCTTTCCAGCATTTTATTCTTCGAGCTATGAAAGCTCGTATTTCTAAATCTCGTTTCTTCAAAATCACTTAAAATCTTGTTTTTTTCAAATCTCGTATTTTTAAAATCTCCCTTAGTCTCTTTTTTTAGCAATAATACAAATCGTGACTATGAGGCGCGAGCATTCGCACCGAACACAAAATATGTTCCTACGTAAAGAAATATTTAGTAGGGATTTTATAGTTAGTTTCCAAATCAGTGATTTCAATAATTTTTAAATATTTCTAAATGAATTTTCTTAAAATTATTTTAAATGCTGTGTTGTTGGAATATGTATATGTAAAAAACTATAATAAAAAAAAATAAAGAGAAACAAAATATTAGGAAACGACATTTTAAGAAAAAAATATTTTGTGAAAACGAGATTTTAAAAAACGAGTATTCGCAAATGAGATACGAGCACAAATCCATTTTATCAAAACTGTACATATTTTGGACGGTGTGCCAAAACTCTCGTAATCAAAAGTTCCCTAGAGATTTATAACTCAAGTAATGAGCCAAAACTGCACGTTTTTTTTTATATTTTCATTCTTAAATATGTATGTAAAAAAAAATAATTAGGCTAATAAAAGCATTAATTGTTTAGTGTTTTCAAATTGAAGATATACCTTATACAACTTGTGTTATAACAATTTAAATATAGTGCTGTTTCGAACTTTGGTTGGCTGCAACTCCGTAACAGGTTACAGAAAAAAGTTGTTAATAATAAAATTAATATTTTTATGATATCTATCAGCATTTAAAATTTCATGGCTCTATTTCAAAAAAAAAAAATGTGGGGATCTAATATCTAGCTAGCTTATATAGAGGTATTACAAACGGAGGAACAATTTTAATATACCCGGTCCTTATCGTACGGGTATAAAAATATGTAAATCAAAAACAATCTGGGGAATGAATATCATCATTTTTAGAAGTTTAATTTTAAAAATAGTTTTTTCTTAATTTTTATATTTTTTTCTACTACTTTTATATTTTTTTTCTACAATGCTATTTTTGAAAACCTATAGTAAATTTGTTCCAAATTCGTTGATATGGTTCAACAGTTCAATCAAGAAAATCTTTAAGAATTACATATGTTTTTTTACAGTATATTGGTTTTGTAAAAGACCACATATGTATTGGTAAAAAATTTTAAAACTATTTTATAGGAATATTCAAATTTTGAGGGGCTATAAGTCCGGAATCCTAATAACTAAGAAAAGCCGTTAACACACGTAAAAATATATTATTGAAGCTTTAATTTTTATGTCTTGCCGAAGAAAAATTTGTACAGGTGCCTAAGTTACAGGTGTCTAAAAATAGCAAATTTTCAATTTTTGAGGCGTAATAACTCTTAAAGAGGGGGTGTTACCAAAAAATTTTCTGAGGAAACTTATACTAATTCTAAAAGTTCTTTCCTGTCTCAAAATTTCAGGTTCCTATCTAAAGGAGTGCCGGAGTTATGAAAAAAGAAATTTCATGCAAAATGTGGTTTTCACATAACGGTAAATTTAGATCGTAAATTACAAAATATCACATAATTTTGATATTGTTTTATATAGATAATAAAATTTCCGATCTTCTGGCGGTTTTAGATTGCAAAATTATTACGCAGAGCCCGAGATATATACATCTGAAAATGGGGCTTTTTCGCAATTTTGAAGAGCGGCAACTTTAGAACCCTTTACAATTAAAATAAACCTTTAACACACGTAAAAATATATTATTGTAGCTTTAATTTTTATGTCTTGCAGAAGTAAAATGTGTACAGGTTCCTAAGTTACAGGTGTTTAAAAATAGCAAATTTTCAATTTTTAAGCCCTAATAGCTCATAAACAGGGGGTGGTCCGAAAAAATTTTCTGAGCAAACTTATACTAATTCTAAAAGTTCTTTCTTGCCTCAAAATTTCAAGCTTCTATCTAGAAGCGTGCCGGAGTTATGAAAGTAGAAAAATCATGCAAAATTTGGTTTTCACATAACAGTAAATTTAAATACTAAATTTAAAAAAATTGTATAATTTTGATACTAATTTACAAAGATAAAAGAAATACCTATCGAATGACGTTTTCAGATTGAAAAAATCTTAAGCAGAACATAAGATATATGCATTTAAAAATAGGGCTTTTTCAAAGTTTGAGGGGCTGTAGCTCCGTAATGGGGGGGGCTACATGAAAAAGTTGTTCCACAAAATTATTTTTTTTATGACACCTACCTATGGTTAAAATTTTTTTTCTCTATCTTTAACGGTGTAGAAGTTTTGTAAACAGACGGACGGACGGACGGACGGACAGAGTGAAACTAATAAGCACATTTTTTCAAAATTTTTTTGCAAATGTGCTAAAAAGTCTTTTGCATCTTTGTTTACGATTTAAAGTTTTCGTTAACATTTCTAAATAAATCTAAGAATTTAGATAACAAAAGTAAGTTAAATTTATTTTAATTTTTTAATTGCAAAAATTTCAAAGAAAAATTCTAAATAATCTCAGACACTTTCAGATTTTCAACACTTTCTGTTCCTTTTTCTCTCTTGTGTACAATTTTATTTATTGTGTATTTAACAGAAAATAATTATTTCAACATTTTCCTATAAATTAACAGAAATTATTTAGAAAATTTTCAAAAAAATTTATTTAATATTTAGTATAACATAAGTATTTAATTCATTTAAAAATTTACGTATTAGTTTAATTTTCGCCATTTGTCCCTCTCTCCTACCGTCTGTTTAAAAAACTTTTATATCGTTTATAACAATATAAATTTATATTCATAGATAGATATCATATTAATATTTTTATACAATCCTTTATATTTATTATACAATACCTCAAAATTGATAAAAGTCCTATTTACATCTCTACTTAATATCTTTTCAATCTAAATACGTCAAATGACAGGAAAATTTTTAATGTTTTTAAATCAATATGAAAATTATATGATATTTAAGTTTACCGTTATGTATTTAATATTTACATTTATCGTGATATTTAAATTTACCGTTAAAGTTTCCGTATCTTCGGAATGCTTTTAGTTGGAACCATAATATTTTGATATAAAGCAAAATATTTTAGAATTAGTATAAGTTACATTAAAAAATGTAGAATATAATTCAAGAGTTATTACGAGTTAAAAATTGAAAATTCTAGTTTTAGACCACTGTAACATGGACATCTCTGCAAATTTATCATAAATAAAATATAAAAAATAAAAATCTAATATTATCAACCACATTCTCTAAAACGCATCATACGAAGAATATGACACGATGATTTGTTATTTTTTTAGACGCAAAAGTGATGTTTTTAAATTGTCGCGATGCGATGTTAACTGTCAAAAGCATCGTGTTTTAGTATTTCTACAAGATTTATTTTGTTAGGGGCTTTTCTTAACTATATAGTATAGGTTTTTCTTAAAATTAGAAAAAGTGTCCTTTATTTTTCTAAATTTTTTCTTATGTAAAGAATTCTATGAAAAATTACAAATTTTTATGAAGAAAAAGTCACAATTTCAAAAGATTTTTTTATTGTCTTTTTGAAAATGAGTGCCTGGCAAAATCCTTGGTTTAGAATATTGCCTTATATTTGTTTTTGATAAATTTTATTTAATAAATTTAATTTTATGTCAGGGATTTAATATTCTCTAACCAATAAAATATTTTTCCCAATAAATAATAGAAAATATTAAAATTTAATTTTAATGGAAATTAAAAGAGAAATTTTTTTATTTATTAAATTGAAATTTTAGAAATAATATTGAAATTTTTAAAAATAAATTTATTTTATGGTTAAAAGACATTTTTTTATTTTTTTTTTTTTATTTTACCCATTAGGTAAATAAATACATATTATACTAATAAAATTCTATGTTTGTGTTTGATTAGACATTTTATTATATACATGATATTATAATGCATATAAGCATATATGTATGTATATTTATATATATATATTATTTATATTCATAATTTAAAAAAGTCTACAAAAAATCTGTAAAACAAAAAAAAAAACTTTTTTTTTACATAACATTACAAATATTTAATATAAAAGTATTAAAAGATTTTTAATTTTATTTTCTGTTTTTGTAATTTTGTGGAGAAACTTTTTGCGGGATTTTAATTTCAATTTTAAATTTAAAATGTTAGAATTATTTTAATCTAGTGTATATTGATTTAAATGAATAGAGTAATGATGTCAATGATTGGCCTGTCTTTAACATATTTCTGATACATATTTCTAAACTGGATAACATTCAGATTTACTTTGCATTATTGTTTAGTGTTAGGAAGGGACGACATTTATAGTAAATTTTTATTTTATTTTATGGATTTGTTTGAGCTAAAAAAGTGAGGTATCATTGCTTTGAGCATTCTAATCGCTTTCAGAATTAAAAACAAACTTTTTTTTTGGTTTATGTTAAAAATAGATTCTTGGATTCCTTGTAGTAAAATTGCTGTATTTTGAAAAATTAATTTCTTTTTATTTTATTTCTTTTACATTTCACTAGAATATAAATACTCCATATACACTGTGTATTCTGCAAATAATCTGTTATTAAATAATTAAATTTAGGTTTATATATTTTGCTAAAGTTCCATAGTCTATGTTCCACTTTGATAGATATGATCCATTATACAACTTTGTAACTCTTCAAAAAGAATCTGTTCAGGTTTTTCTTCAATTTACCTACTAACTCATTTTTATTATCTTATTTTCCTTAAATTCCTCTCCCCCTTACTCAAACCCACAATAATTTTGTATAAAGGAATATTATAGTTTGCATAAATTGTAAAAGAAAAAGTGCGGATAACAATTTTTTTTTAACGGTTACATTTCGTTACAGAATGTGCGAGTATACGAAACTTTTTACTTTATATATAGTATCGTAACAATATCGACGAATCATTAAAAATTATTGGAAATAGTACACTTTTGCGTCTATTTGGTCACAAATTTTTACTTCTGGTCATTATTATAATATAGAAAATGTTTTATCATTATTTAAAAAAAACTGCATTTTTTTTGTGAGGGTAGGTGGGAAGGGAATCATTGAAAGACGCTATAGAGCAGTGAAAGGAGCACGTTCCTTCCATGAGTGTGCGGGATCTACTAAATACCACCTCCATTTTTTGACCAAACAATAGGTTATACGATTTTTAGTACTCATGTAGGTACTGCCTAATCAAAGGAAGTTAAATTAGAGAATGGAAATTGATTTCAAATTGGCAGGCATATTGTGGTTGTGAACAAAATTGTTCACAATATGCCAGGCATATTTGTGAACTTTGAATCATTTCACTCTGTAAAGGTATAATCATCACAAATTCTGAGGAACACATGAGGTGGGAGATGGCCATTACCTTGATTATAATAAACATATATTAATGCCCGTTAATAAATTTCACTTTTCTATAAAATTTAAAGGTAAATAATACCGAAAAAAGTTTTCTTAATTTTTAAAGTTAAAAAACAATTTTAACATTTATGTTAAAGATTCTTTTGATTTAATAAGTTTTTCTATTTACTTTTTGTGTTAAAAGTTATATTATAAAAATAGAAATAAAATAAAGAGAAAATCCACTTAATAAACCAAAATCTGAGATAGTAAAAAGTTAAGTGCAAAGCCTTTTTGTTTCAAAAAAAAGAAAAATCAAAGAGGAAAGTAAAACAGATTTTCTACTAAACTAAAATATAAACTTTTCAGGTTTTATTTAATCCATTTTTCATGCTATAAAAAATGAAGAAAAAAAACACATTTTTTGAACTTATTTTAAAAAATCGTAATTTGATGCAATTAATGTATATGTATTGAGGTACACATACTTTTATTTACTATTCCACCATCACATCACAATCTGCAATAAAAATGAAAAATTGAAGGATTATATTTAAAACAATAAAAAATATTTTACAATTGTATGAGCTCTTTGATGACTGGAGAAAACGTGATAGCATACTCTTTTTGAAAATTAATCTTTATTTAAGGTCTAATAAATTCAATAAATTTTCTAAAGTTTTTCACAAAATATTTTGTTGCAAGTGAAAAAAAAAGTGGTAAATTTTGTTTTTTCCTAAGGGAGGTGGGAGTTTTCCAGAGGCAAGAATTTGCCCTTGGTAGTGTCAGATTCTTACTGAGTAAACCCACCTCCCTCTTTAATTAATATAATGGGATGAAAACCTTACCTGCTAATGCAGTATATTGGCTAGGGAATAGGGGTAGAAAAGGATAGAAAATGGATGCGGAAACATTGAATTGGGCGTGGGACTGTAACTAAACAATGAATCCGCCTATTATTAGTACTATTTTGCTAACAGTGACTATGTAGTTACAACAGTTACAACATGTAGTAGTATATAACACCTTAATGCATGAGGTAATTATTGAAGGCAACCCCAACTGTCACTGCATTATTATTGGTATTAGTATTCTTATTAATATTATTATTATTTTACTACGGAGTTAGGGCCATCAGCGAATTACAACGTGCAATAGTATATAACACCTTCCTGCAAGATATAACTAAAAAATAGCTCCACTGTAGCAGTTATTATTATTAGGTACTATTATTATTATTATTACTATTAATATTTTACGATATAAAATTACTATACATATTTCTTATTTATATGATCTGGCCGGGGTTTGAACCCAAGACCCTCCGGTTGAAGGGTTGGCGACCTAACCACTACGCCATGATTCAGATAAAAATAAATATAAAATTATATAAAAATTTTCTATATTTGCAATCATTATATATTACAAAGTTAAAAAACACCTAATGTTAGTAGAATATAAGATTAAATTTTATACCATTTTTTTATTTTTAAACTTTTGAAAAACATTTTTAAAAAAAAAAAAAAAAAAATTAGAAAACAAAAACTATTTGAATTGTATTTGAACTTGAGTGAGTCTGGGAAAAAACAAAAATTTAATTAGTTTTTTTTAATTTTATTTATGATATTTTGTTTAAAAGTTTTTTTTTTTTGAAAAATTAGAATTAATTAAATTATATAAAATAATCATCTTGAGATTCATTTCAAATAAACTATATAGTGTTTGAGTGGAATAAAATAATATTTAATAAGATCAAATTAAGGTTATTATGTTCAAAAAATTTAAAATGGTGTAAAATGCGATATATATATATATTTAAAAAATAAAATTACAGACTGCTTGAGTTGCATAGAAGTTTTTAGATAAGCACAAGTAAAAAATTTTAATCTTGCTCTATTTTGTTTTTTATACGCTACCCAAACTTTAGATGAGGATTCTTTGTAGAAAGTTATTAGGGAATGCAGAAATGAATTGGAGGGATCTATAGGATAATAAGAGAATTTTTGGAAGAATAATTAGAACCGTAACTGGTTTAAAAAGGAAATAATTAAAAATGCAATTTAAAAAAAAAATCAAAGTTATATATGTAAGCATATTTCCTAACAATGGACTACCATTGAACTAGTAGAAAAATAAACTGTTATTTTGTAAACAAGTATGTTTGAAGTGTTATCCAAAGCATACTCAAAGCATGCTTTCTTGCGCCATCCAATTTTAAAGTTGAGTTCAAATTTCCAGCAAAAAGTATTATATGAAATCGTTTGATTTCTGTCAAATATTCAGAGTGCGATTTTACATAGTAGCTTACAAATGAATTTGATGGATAAGAGGAATAAGAAAAATTTTGCAATTATGTATACACTAATCGGAAAATCTGAGTTTTTCATTTTTACTCCCCTGAGGGAAGAGGGAATCTATAAAAGGCCAAAACAGGTATGCTTCCTTGGTACTGACTAAACGTGCCTCCCGCTCTAGCAAATATAATATGATACTTATCGAGTATAAATTACTTTCGTAGTAGACTGCCTATAGTGTAAAAGGATGGAAAAGCATAGGAATGGGAGATTGTAATTAGAAAGTTGTTGACAGACTTTCCATGAATTTTTCCAGAATAAAATTTAAAAATTTTTTTTGAAAATTTTTAACTGCATGTGCGGAACTTTGCTTCCATACAAGAATGTGTACAAAAAGAGGATATTGCTTTGCCGAAGATAAACTTTCAGCAATAAACTCTCCATAAATACGTACTTTCTTAGACTCTCAGTAGGGCTGACAAAATTATTATAAGTGAAGCCAAAATCCCCAACGCGTAGTAACAGGGTAGCACAATAAAATGTATAGATCTTCATCTGCATTTGCATAAAAAGGTCAAAGTGTTACTTTTAAATAATCTAATTGTTTAATCTAATCTAATGGTGAGTATGAAAAACTTTCTCAAGCTAATTTTGTTTTTGTAGTTCACTCCCCTGCGACATAAATGTAAGGAAATTACACAGCTTTTCCTTTTCAGCCGTGGTTGTAAATGTTGTAAGGGGGAATTATTCTTCAATGTGTGTGGCTTTTTCGAACCCACACTCCGTCGGATTTTTCAGTGTATTTTATCTGAAGGAACTTCAGTGGTTTCAGAGTTTAAGGAACTTCCCTAACAGGTTTCTTATTAACTAGAAATATGTAATAGAAAACTTTTTATTATTATTATACATTATATAGGAGTATTTTAGTTAATTTTATGACGAGTGAAAAAACTATGGAAAATACTAAAAATATTAGTTAAGGTAAATTTCGAAATTTGTCAATTTCAATAATTTTTAAAAACATATAACAGTAACTAAGGAGCAGTAACTTTTTTAAGAATTTCGTTCTCCTACATTTTTCTAAAGTAATGAAAAATTATTAACCAATTAAAACAAAATGTTTTTGAAAATTTTAATTGTTTCAGTTTCTTTACAATTCATAAATAACTCATTGAAAATATAAACATATAAATAATAATAAAAGAAAACGAATTGAATTGTATTTTATTAAAGATTTCTTTGACATTTTCTTATTTTTTAATTTATTACAAAAAAAAATCTATTTTAGCAATTTTTAAAATCACATAAATTTAAACACCAGACGGCACTGACTGTTTTTTTTTCTTTCGCTACTGCGAAATTACAAAAAAATTAGCTTTTTCATAACTTCTGTTATATATTAATGCTTTTTTTTTTTTATTATTTTAATTTAAATAAATAAACAAGGCAGAATGTAAACCAATGGTTTTTAAAAGCGAACATATCTAAAAAAAAATAAAACTATTTAGAATTGTGACTTTCACCAAAGTTTGAATATTTCATACAAGAAAAATTATGAAAGTATTACTTTTTTGAAATTTTAAGGGGCTGTAAGTCCGTAATCCTATATAACTAAGAAAAATCGTAAGCACACGTAAAAATATATATACTAGAGGTTAATTTTTATGTCTTGCCGAAGAAAATTTTGTACAGTTGCCTAAGTTACAGGACGTGTCCAAAAATAGCAAATTTTAAATCTTTAATAGGTCTTAATACCTCTTAAACAGGGGTCGGTACAAAAAAAAAATTCTGAAGAAACTGATATTAATTCTAGAAGTTCTTTCTTGTCTCAAAATCTCAAGTTCCTATCTGAAGCCTGCCGGAGTTTTGAAAAAAGAAATATCATGCAAAATTTGGTTTTCACATAACGGTAAATTTAAATACTAAATTTAAAAGAATTCTACAATTTTGATATTGGCTTAGAAAGGTAAAAACTCCTGTCGAATTGCGTTTTCAGATTTAAAAAATGTTAAACAGAACATGAGATATACGCATTTAAAAATAGGGCTTTTTCAAAGTTTGAGGGACTGTAGTTCAGTAATGGAGGGAAATACATGGAAAAGTTGTTCTATACAACATTACTTTTTTTATGAGATTTACTCATGGTTCAAATTTTGTTTTCCCTATCTTTAACGGTGTAAAAGTTTTTTAAACAAACGGACAGACAGACGGACGAAGGGACGTACAGAGTGCAGTTAATAGGCACATTTTTTTAAAATTTTTGGAAATGTGCTAAAAAGCTAAAAATATAGAAAACATTTTATATAGTATAAAATTTTCTATTCAAAGTAAGCTCTTGCCACAAGTTCTCTACACAAAAAAAAAAAATAAGAAACAAAAAATAAAAAGCGAAAAACTTCAATAACGGTTGGCTACTAGAATGATTTTCAATATAAATAAATATAAAAATACAAATAAAAGAAAATTAATGATGATCTGATATCCTGCTAACTTAAAAATGAATCCTTTAAATAAATGGATAAAATTATATATACATATATAATAATCATTCTATAGACATAGAACTGAAAAAAAGTTTTAAATCTATTTCAAAAGTAACATTTTTTTCCATTATTTTGAATTATGTTTACAATTGCCATTCTTTTACTAAACAAAAAAAAATATTCTAGAAATTTTTAAATTGAGAAGTACGACTGCTTGAAAATTTGAAAACTACAGAGTATGCAAATTGTGCTGATACTTAACAAATAGACAAAAAAAAAAAGAAAATATGGAAATATAAAAGTTTAAATTGAGTCCTACTAAAACAACACTTTTAATAAATTATAAACTTTTTTTTTTGTATTTGTTTGAATGTTTTAAAGAGTTTTATTTCTATTTCATGAAGAACGTTATTTTAAAAAGTTCTATGGTATATCAATAAGTTTTTCTTTAAAAATTATTGTATAATAAAAAATAGTAAAAGAGTAAATATATTTTTGGCTCTTGAATGATTAAAATGTTACTTCTTTCCTCTTTTTATTTATAAATATGTGCTGATAAGCGTTAACTACGCATATAAGGATGTAATTCAGAATAACGATCAGATCTAAAATAAGAGATTCGGATAAAATGAAATAATTATTTTTTTTTAAATTTAATCTAAAATATTAAATTTTTTTTAAAGAATAGAAATTTCTTATTGAAAATGAAATGAAATTCACTTGAGTTGTAAACTGCCTGTTGAAATACTCCCTTTTTTCATGACTATGTTCCGATCCTCTTCTGCGAACGAATCGCTTAATTAAATTAAAGAAATTTATATTTTAGACTGCCTGTTGAAATACTTCTTTTTTTCATGACCATGTTCTGATTCTCTTCTGTGAACGAATCACTTAATTATGAGTCTTTTTATATACTTTGCTCTTTCAAGTATCTTATAGTACCAAGAGTATGTAGAGTAGCACTAAGGCTTTGTAAGCAAATTTTTGTTGCTTTTCGTGATATATCCATATATAAATGTAATATTCTTTTACATAATTTTTTTTCTTTATATCTTATAGGTTGTTGATTTGGTTACAGATGATCAAATGATATGATGTAACTAGAAAAAACAAAAATCTATTTTGTTATACCAGTAAGTTTGGATTGAAAATAAATGCGCTAAGAAAAATTGGATAAATAAAAATTAAAACTTTTCAAACATAATAATTAAATTTTATTAATAATTTTTATTACTTATTTTTTCACGGATAATATTATGTCATTTTTGCTCAGAATATAATTAATGTATATATTCCCAGATTATTTAGTAAGCATAATTATGTACAAATCATATATTCGTTCTAAGACGCGGTTTGATCATTTGGTATATGTAAAGTTTCAAATCTTTTTTCACATCAAATGGAGATTTTAAGATTATTTAAGCGAGTAGTGTTTACATAACATAAAAGTATTCGAGTAGTGTTTACATGTTTTAGATAAAAGTGCTCCAATAATAATGTTAAAGTTTAATTATATGATGGCCAATGATTATTTTGATAGTAACTTATGTCTATATCTATTATAGACATTTATAATTCCTCTCCTAATGAAACTATCTTCACGGTCAGTAAATTACTTCTATTTCAATCTGGGCTAATCTAATTACAATAATGTAGTTTATAGTGTTAATTAATAGTATTACCATAGTAAATATATAAAATTTTTTTCCACTATTTAATTGTAACTTAAACTAGTCACTAAACAAATTGAGGAAAGACCACATACTCTATCCCGGAATTAGCACAGACCATCTGATGTTGACACACGGTGAAAGAATAGGGAGAGCCGACACTGGAATGCTGGAGTTTGGTATTACACGTATTTGCCAATACCTGATGCTGGAATCCCAAAGAAGAAGATTCTTAGGAAAGGACTTCTGGGAATATCTTTCCGTAATCAGGGCATTAGTCGGCTCACTGAGCCGCTGTTATAAACAAGAAGCTTATTGAGTTGTATTGCAAAATGGCTCCCAGGTCGTAAGGATAGTTGTCGTTTCCTTCTATCAAACAAGAAAAACGAACAAACTGAGAACAAATTTAACACGTTTAAGAAACTTATTTTAACTAAAGTTAAGAAATGCATTCTAAAATATACTCAAGGAAAACATACTATAGTCATATAATATTTTAAACAAAACTTTTACGATTTGGTCTTTATTCTGTGAAAAATTGATAAATCCTTTATATAGGTATATATATTGTTTTTTGTTTTTAATAAATAAAGAAATCAAAAATAAAAAAAATAAAAATAAATTAAATAAACCAATTACTAAGTTCTTCAAATTAAGAAAATTGGTCAATTTAATCATTTACTTTTTGTATTTCATAAATAGTACTTAAATTAAAACCACATAATATAAAAATATCATTTATTCTTTCTTAGGAAAACCACATATCTATCTTATGTTTTATAAATACAGTAGAAGTCAAAATTATATAAACAAAAAAAAAATGTAATTTTTTTAAAAGACGATAAGTTTTCAGAATACTTAAACATTTAGATTTTCCACTAGTACATACTAACTTATCATGGACCCCTTTACATATTGTTTGAAGACATTTTATTGTCATTTAAAATATCAATTAAAGTATTAAAATCCTCTAGTAGGTTCTGGTGTCTCAAAAAGAAAACAAACCAGTATTTACTAACTAAATCCGTTTTTAAGTGTAAATTATGCCTTTGTTATACTCCAAGAATGATTAATCGAATCATTCTTTAATATTTCCTTTTAACAATGTCAAAAGAACTTTTTTTGACATCTGATTTATAATTTTATAGAGATTTATAACCTCTCAATTACCTCGCATTAAAAAAGTATTAAAAATTCTGGGGCCTCGGTGGCCTAGTGGGAAAGAGCGTATAAAATGTGCTGTAAACAGCGAGGGAGTGTGGATTCGAATCCCACACACGTCGTAAGTTATTCCCTCTTACGACATTTACAATAACGCCTGAACAGGAAAGACTGTGTAATTTCCTGTCCACATTTATGTATGCATTAAAAAAAAAAAAAAATAAAAAAAAATATAAAATAAAAAATAAAAATTTAAAATTAAAATAAATTTGTTTAAAAACTTGAATATTTTTTTAATGTCACTGTTGTATTACATACATATTTTTGATACATATTTTTGATACATATTTTTATCCATTATTTAAATTAATAATAAAATTAAATGTCCTTGGGAGGAAATTTAAAATAACTAACTTTATGACCACAACTATATTTAATGTCCTCAATTTAAGAAATAATTAAACAACAACTAAATATTAACTAAGAAAAAAATCAAGTGTATATATTTTAAAACTATTTTATTAAAAAAAATCCTTAAGGATAACAATAAAAATGAAAAAAAAAAAAAAATTCTTTAAAACTTATTTTACATCCTGGACGCATAAAAAGGAAATTAACCTAATAACAGTAAAAAGAAAAACTCTAAAGAAAAAAGGACTTAGGTCAGTATAAATAAAAAATTTAAGCTAAAAAGAAAAGAAAAACATTATTTTATACAAAGCAAAAAACGAAAAAGAAACAAAATTTAATAAAAATTAAAAAGAAATATAATTTTCAAAATTCTTGTAATTATTTCTTTTTTCTTCTTATAAACTAAGGTATCTTATAAATATTTAGAAAACGAAAGAATTAAGCATAAAAGAAAAGAGATAAATAATCAGGGATGTGAGTATGAGATTCAATTGATATAAATTGAAATGATAAAAATAATTTTTACACATGGTATGATTACCTAAAACGTACCTTACCTTATACATAGTATGATTACCTTTTTACTAAGTCTTCTTTGTGGAATTAGATTGTTGTGTTTCCATGAGATTGCCTGACTTCTGCAGTTTTTACCAAGCAGAGGTTGTTGGAATTCATATAACTGCTATATTGAACTTGCATTGACTAAAATAGTATTAGACAATAGAATTACATTCTACTCCGATAGTCAGGCGCTAGTCAAATCATTAAAGCGGCAGAGAGCTGAAGAGAAGTATTGAAAATGCTTAGTCGGCGATGAACTAGTAAAGTATTGATCAGAGCTTGAGCCACATACTTGTACTAACCTTTACTTAGATTGTATACGAAGAAGTAACCAGAGTAACCAGTAATTAGTGATCGGTTAGTCCAACCAGATATTAGTGGTCGGTTCTGGGTTTAAAAAGATCTAAATGCATACTTTTTCTTTCTAACCGCTAAAAAGACATCAATTGCTTGGTGTTTTTTTTTTTTTTTTTTTTTTTTTTTTTTTTACACGTTACCCAAACTCTAGGAAAATTTTCCTTTTTACAAAATTATTGTAGAATCAGTCGAGTTTGTTTAAGTGGAGGCAATATTGATTTCAATTTAATAGAACAAGTGACATTACCTACAAGATATCTATAAAAGAGATAATGCTCCAATATTTCGATGTGAGTTAAGAGGAGTAAAGGTACCCTGAACAGTAGGGTCGCCAATCAGGCGCATATTTTGCATTTTGTCCAGGTAACCTAATGATGTTTAAGCAGCGCCAGCCCATAAGTGAGAATTATACTCCATCTTAGGTCGAGTATATGTTTTATAGATATTGGCCAGATCACTAGGGCAAAAATAAGCTTTACAGCGAAAAAGAAAACCTAAACATTTGGTAGCTTTTTTGGCTATATCAAAAATATGCTCATTCCACAACATGTTTTGATTAAGCTGCACGCCTAAAATGTTTAAATTTGCAGACCGCTGAATATTTTCCCTTTGGAACCGTAGAATTAGTATGGATTGATCTCTTTTGCAAGAGATCTGACAGCTTTGAGTTTTGGAAGTGTTGAACTCAACTCTGTTTTTAACACGGGCTACGGTTATTACCGGCCATTGTCTTATTGGTAGACATGCTGAAAAATTAGGAATGTGTGTGGATCTCAAATGTAGGTTTTTCAAAGAAATTGATGCAATAGAAAGTGTGAAGTACTTTCTCTGCTCCTGCTCTAGTCTATCAAAGAAAAGGCGAAAATATCTCGGTAGTTTCTTCTACCAAAATTCAGACGAACTCTTATCAATAAAAACAACTGAATAATAAAAAAAAATGATTACCTACTATGTCGTAATAGTGTTTTTCTGATTCTAAAATGAGACGAGCAATTGTGACTATTTTCGCTTTACAAGCGTTTCGACAGTTAATTCATGTTTTTTACGTTCCGCTGTACATGGGCTGTGTAACAGAATTTTAATTCTATCGAAATTATATTATATTTTATGCTGAAGCTAAAGATTGCATTTTGTTTTGTGAGTTCGTTTAACTGAATTGTTAATTCAGTTAAAATTATTTTTAAAATTTTGTTTTTTAAAGGAAGTGTGTGATTTATTTTTATTTCCCATTTTTTGGTATAATTTCGATATTTAGAAAAAAATTGAAAAAATATTCAATAGACTAAAATTTGAAACAAAATAAAATACGATGCTTGTTACAACACAAGTTAGGATTTCTTAGAATCTTGTACAAATGACAACAGAAATCTATCTTTCAAAGTGCTTCAAATACAATTTTGACAAAAAAAGTGAAAAATAATTATTAATCAACTGACTGCTCGGATTTTTTAATCCTTTACTTTCCAAGATTTAATTTAAAAAGGCAGAATTGAAATGGCCAACTCTTATCAAAGTTGTTTCTTTAGAGGAGTCATTAGCCATATTAGAGAAGATGCAAAACTGAATATCTATTATCTACCAATAAGTTGAATTGAATAACATATCTTTTGTGAAAACCCTACTTGCATTGACCATGATATATCCCTGAAAATCTTATCGTTTTACTTTGATGGTCCCTTAAATACGAGTATTTTGTTTTTGGTATTTAGTAAATGTTATTATTATTGTCTAGTTATGTTTTTTTGCTGATGTTATTTTTATGTTCCTTAACAAGGAGTGAACTTGATTACATGTATTTTAAAAAATTAAAGGACATTTTTTTAATTTTTACTTAATAGAATAAAAATTAAAAGCAAAAATAAAAACCAAAATGTTTATATTCTTTTTTTTAATTGTGTAAAAAATAAGAACGTTAGCTTGACCTTGTTTTTCATCAACATTTCTCTTTAACATAAATATGGAAATAAAACGAAAGGATGAGAAAGAGTAAGATAAAATTAAGACAATTTACACTAAAAAGTATTACCAAACATGGAATATTTGCTTCTTTTTTCAAAAAAATTATACAGAATTAGTTGTAATGAGTAGTTTTGAAATTTGGAGAAATTCAAAAACTCTTGTAAGAAGAAGTTTTGAGAGCATATCAAAATGGTTGGAGGAAATACAAATGAGTGAATGAAATTAAACGGAACTTTCGTTCTTTAGATCATTAAATCAATGATAAAAGTTATGAAAGGGTTTTAAGATTATTATAAAAGCGTTTATAAACTTCATTATCCTTTTTAAGGCGGTAAGCAAAATAAAATTTTGGAAAGTTTTGAAATTAAGTTAGATCATTTCAGTTAATAAAAAGCTGAGATTCTATTACGCATTAAATAAAAAAGATTTTTGTATCTTTTGCATGGAGAGCATAACAAACATGAAGCGATGCCGCATTTAAATTTTTTTATATATAAAGATTCTGGTAACACTACATCTTATTGTAACATTTATGAGTATCTACTCTTTTCTACAATTACAAATTGAATTAAGTTTTGTAGCAATAGTAGAAAAAATTCAAAAAAAAATTTTCATTATTAAAAAATAACTAGGTATCTTTAAATACAATTTATTGTTATTTTCGTGGCAATTTAAAACTTAAAAGGCAGACAAAAGAATAATTTTACATCTCTGTTTTATTATATTAATTTGTTGAAAACATTTGAAGAACATTTTGAAAATAATTTTTAAAAAGTTCATTAAATTTATATCAGAAAATTTTTTCTCATTATGTTATAGAAGAGCATTACTCATCTCATGCACGCTATAAACTTCAGAATTATGGTTTTTTATTTAAAAAGTTTTATTCAAAAATTAGTAATTATTAATAACTGATGATGACGAACGAACGAACAGATAATGATTAATAGTTTCTAATCAAATTATGCTATAAAAAATAAATGTCATATAAAAGAATAATTTGTTAGTGATATTTGCATTTTTTTGGTTTAGTTAGCTGTCAATTACATCAACAACAACAATTAAATATGCTCTAAACCAAAGTCTTCACTTAAAGAGCGTGAGTTTGGGACCTAAAAATTGTAAGAAAAAAAATATTAAGTTTTACTAAACAGAAGATCTGAATGTTTCCTAAATTAAATTTACTGCGAATTATTAAATATGTGTACTGAATAATTGTTTAGTAACTGGGCGCTTTAGATGGTTAACGAGGTGTTTTTTTAAGCTTATTTTGACTTCAAAGCTTTATCAGATGCATCTATAGCATTAATGTATAAAATCATTCATATCATAGGTAAGTAGGTAAGTTGAACCTGCAAAAACACACTTAGACCAGTTTAGATCCATTGTCATATACCTTGGATCAGTATTTCTCCAACTTAAAACATTGGCAGCTTCTAACAAAGAGCTGTAAATTGATTAAGTCAACCTTGGACAGATTGAAAAGGATATTTAAGAAGAATTTGGTAAACTTTCGTTTTTATAGAGCAAGAGTTACACTTTTACGCAATAGGTGAAAGATTCTCCTCTTAAACAGTGTCCTGTATTATATTACCGGATCTGATATTTTACTTTTCATAAATTGGAAAAAAATAAAGAAGCACTGTTCGATTTACATCATGAACAATGTCGCATGCTTTCTATTTTAATTTACTACAATGAATATTATTTGTAGAAGTGGTATAGATGAAAGAGGGGTTGAGGCGATAAAAATTGTTTCACGAAAGTTTTTGGTAAATGTTTTCCTACCGTCTTCTACGAAATGAAATGAATTTCAAAAAACTTAGAATTTTGTCTTCTCATTAATTGACGTAGTATTTTTTTTTAGCATACCTTGTAGTGACTTACTCTCGGATTAATCGTGTCTTATTTCTTTACTTTGTAGTTCTTTTTATTTTAATTTTTTGTATTCTGTCAATTCCATTTTGAAGTTGTTATTTTTTAAGCATAAAATTATCTTTTTTTCTCAAAACAAAAAAAAAATTTATACCAAGTAAAACAAAACAAATCCATTATTTTATCCTATAAAATAATGAACAATAAACAGTAAAAAAAAAAAACAAAATAAAAATTAAAACGGCTAAAAGATAAGATTTTAAAAATATAGTTGACAAAGAAAATTATAGTTTTACCGTAATATTTATATTAAGTGAATTAAATGATTCACTTCTGTTTATAATTGACGTTGACATTTATTTCAATGACGTCATTGAAATGTATCTTTTATTGTTATTCGCGTTTTTATTGTTTATGTTTTTTTTAATTTAAAATGATGATTTAATATTTTTATTATTATTTTTGGTTTAATTAAAAAAAAATTGTTAGTGTAAGTAAGTGTTATTTTGACATTTCACTGAATTTCAATGGGTTAAAATTCATCAAAATGGTATAATTAAAATTAATTTCAATTTAAAAAATCTCAAAAAAAATTATTAACAATAAATGTTTTAATTAATTGAAATCAAGAACAATTTTTTGTTTTTCTTCTTTTATCCAAGCGGTTATTCGTAGAGTTTAATCATGATTTTCAGTCAAAATTTTTGTTAAGTTTAGCTTTTTAAGCTTTCGGTACCTGACGTTTTCTTAACCTGTAAACGTCGGAATTGTTTTTAATATTGGGAACAAATAGATTTTTGGCTAAATGATAAGAAAGTTAAGGATAGAATGAAGTATAAATTTTAGTAATTTAAAATTAGTTTTAATAGTTTAAAAACCTCAAAAAAATGGAAAAAAAAATTGTGTAAATTTAAATTTAAAAATAATATTAAGAGCTGTTTGAGTAAAGTTTTACTGAGCAATTTTTTCGAGCAACGTAAACACTAAGCAACTGAATAAGTTGATATCGTAATCAGTACTTAAGTATAAAGAATAAAATATTACATCTCTTGAATTTAGGTTGAATTTTTGCTTGAATTAAAAAATAAGATAAAAGAAAATTCAACAATAAAAAACTTTATTTATAATTTGTACATTTAACGCAATTTTGCGAACTTGATCAGAAGAAACACTTTAAATTATTAATTATATTGAAATATTAAAAGAAAATATTGGTTCTCTTTACATTTATTATATTATTTAGCTTATCAAACTGATCCTAGTTTTAATTTTATAATTAGTAATTGTATAATTATAAGCTTAGGGGAAAAATCTTTTTCAAAATCTTGGTTTTCAAGATCAGTTTTTTCCAAAATTCTGCTAAATGTCGTTATTTTAAAAAGAAAAGGGAAAGATCTGTTGTTTTCAGAAGATTTTCCATAGGTTACGAGTAACGTGAAAGAAATTACGTGAGTAATGTGATAAGAATAATTTTTAATTCTAAGGAATAATTGAAAGGAATAATTTACGGGTAATGTGAAAGAAATGATTTTTACCCAATATTGGGAGCTGTTTTAAAAAAGTTCGTTTAGATCTTGTCGTTATCAAGAATATTCAACTGCATATTTTAGATGGTAGGTACATATTTTTATTTTCAATATTTTATTTTTGTTTCTTTTAGTTTGGTATTTTCTCCTTTTTGGAGGAACTGATTGAGGAATTTTTGGATTTGGTTCTTCCTCCTTTCTAATTTTTCTTTATTCCATTTTGTTCTGAATAGTTTTTATTTAATAAATTAAATGGGAAATTAATGAAATATTTTGACATTTCGGAAATATAACGAAAAAAACTTTAAAAACTGATGTCAGAAATATATCAAAGAAAAAATAATGGATATTTTAATGAAACCATAAAAAACAGTCTGGAGGCTGAGTTCAATTTTGTATGAAATGATAACTACTAAAAACTAAACTAAAAATTTAATTTATATTTGATATTTTTGATTCTTTATAATATTTTTTTTAATATATCGATTTAAATTTTTATAATTTTTTTTGTACGAATTTTCCAACTCTGTTGTTGTCTTTAGTTGAAATCAAGAACAATTTTTTGTTTTTCTTCTTTTATCCAAGCGGTTATTCGTAGAGTTTAATCTTGATTTTCAGTCAAAATTTTTGTTAAGTTTAGCTTTTTAAGCTTTCGTTACCTGACGTTTTCTTAACCTGTAAACGTCGGAATTGGGATTTTAATATTGGGAACAGATAGATTTTTTGGCTAAATGATAAGAAAGTTAGGGGTAAAATGAAATATAAATTTTTGTAATTTAAAATTAGTTTAAGAAAAGGGAAAGATCTGTTGTTTTCAGAAGATTTTCCGTAGGTTACGAGTAACGTGAAAGAAATTGCGTGAATAATGTGATAAGAATACTTTTTAATTCTAAGGAATAATTGAAAGGAATAATTTATGAGTAATGTGAAAGGAGTTAGTTAGTTAGTTAGTTCCTTAGTTACAACAGTTAAGTTAGTGATTTTATTGAAAGAAGCATTCCAATACTTTTACTAATAAAACGAATATTTTTTCTCAAGATTTGAATTGAAATTGCTCGATCTGAGGAAACTGACCTGCTAACTTAATTGTTGAATGTTGTACATAATATGGACTAAACTTTACTATTATATTTTTAAAATTGAAGAATAAGAAGAAGAAGGAAATGGTTTTTTTTTTAATTTTTTATAAACAATTATTATTATATATACTAAAAATCTTTTTGAATCCGATTCAAAGAAAGATGCAATAAGGATCTCAAAGAGTTTTTAATCATTTTTATACTTTATTTTAAAAATATTATACTATCTACTGTTTAAAAAAAGAAAAATAAACAAAACTTAATAAAATAAAATTAATTGAAGTTTTTGGTTATTATAAACATTTTTTTTTTCTTTATATTTATTTGGTTACTCTTTGGTCAAAGAGAGATTAATTAGAATTGTGCACTTTAAAATATTAAAATTAAATTTTTTTTTTTTATAATAAAATGTAATAAAAGAAAAAAATCAGAATTTTTATTAAAATTCGCATAAAAAAAAAAAAAAAAATTCTTTTTTAAAACTTTTTTTTTTATTCTGCCTTATAAAAAGTTTTTCATTTATGAAATTGTAAGGATTTGAAAAGGAAAGGTTTTAAAGATTCATTCAAATTATCTTATTACTAAATTATCTTATTAATAACAATTATGTTTATAATTATTTAATTTTTTTTATTGACAGTAATAAATTTAATTTAGACAAGACAGATAAATGAGTGCAGGAAACATGGATAAATGAGTACAAGAGAATGTTAAGTATATCAGTGTAAATTTTTATAAAAGCATCTTATGTCAGGATATATTTATGCGTACCTTTTACACATTCCATACTGTGTATACGGATTGGGGCTAATAGATATTTCAAAATCAGAATCTCAAATTCAAAATCACAAATTCTAAATTAAAAAAAAAAAAATCCCTAAATAAAAAATTTCAAAACACAAAATTAAAAAAAAAAAAAATTGCAGTTCAAAATCTCAAAAAAAAAATTTCAAGTGTACAAAATAGAAAAAAAAAATTTTTCTAAATATCTTGAAAAACTCGCTAAAAAAATAACTGTAAAATGCCTTCTAATTATTTTTGTTACATTAAAATTTCAACAAGATAGCATATAAGGCAAGTTTTTTTGAATTCTGTATCATTGGGACTATTTTTTTTTAGATTTAGGTGGACTCCCCGTGTATCTTCTCTCATGGAATAATGTGCAGCTAAACCTTTTGCATCAGGACACGATTGTGGGATTGACAGTTTGAAGCTGTGTGGTTTTAAAAGAGATTTTTTTTTTTTGTTTTAAAATTAAAAGAAATAGACATTTGAATACATCTGGAGAAGCTTCTTAATTATATTTTGAAGAGCATTTCACAGAATGCTGAAATCTTCTTCTTATTTCTAAAAGTTATAGATATTGTAATCCAAACAAAAGAAATGTTTGCTTTAAGACTGCATAACTCCAAATTTGTTGAGCAAATAACCGTACCCCAAACAAGCGCTTTGTCTACACATTATTACCTACACGATGGTACATTTGTATATGTGAAAATACGTATTAATGAATCACCCTGTATAAAACTACTCTGCTCCAAGATTTATCATCTAAAATAATTATAGTACCTATGCAATTAATAATACTTTGAAGATTTCAAAAAAAAAAAAAAAACTAAAAAAGAAAAACATATAAAAAATAAAAAAAACAAGGTAGAATGTAAACCAACGGTTTATAAAAGCGCACATTTCCAAACTCAATACAAACTGTTTAGAACTTTGACTTGGACAAAAATTTGAAAATTTCATGTAATAAGAAAAAACGTGAAAATAGAACATTTTTGAAATTTTGAGGGGCCGTAAGTCCGGAATCCTATATAACTAAGAAAAGCCGTTAACACGCGTAAAAATATATTATTGAACCTTTAATTTTCATGCCTCGCCGAAGAAAAATTTTTACAGGTGTCTAAGTTACAGGTGTCTAAAAATAGAAAATTTTCAATTTTTGAGGCATAAAGAGGGGGTGCTACCAAAAAATTTTCTGAGAAAACTTATACTAATTCTAAAAGTTCTTTCTTGTCTCAAAATTTCAGGTTTCTATCTAAAGGCGTGCCGGAGTAATGAAAAAAGAAATTTCATGCAAAATATGGTTTTCACATAACGGTAAATTTAAATAGTAAATTACAAAATATTGCATAATTTTGATATTGTTTTATATAGATAATAAAATTTTCGATCTTCTGACGGTTTTAGATTGCAAAACTATTACGCAGGGCCTGAGATATATACATCTGAAAATGGGACTTTTTCGCAATTTTGAAGAGCTGCAACTTTGGAACCCTTTACAACTAAAACAAACCTTTAACACACATTAAAATATTTTACTGTAGCTTTAAATTTTATATCTTGCAGAAGTAAAATGTGTACAGGTTCCTAAGTTACAGGTGTTTAAAAATAGCAAATTTTCAATTTTTAAGCCCTCATATCTCATAAACACGGTGTGGTCCAAAAAAATTTTCCGAGCAAACTTATACTAATTCTAAAAGTTCTTTCTTGCCTCAAAATTGCAAGCTTCTATCTAGAAGCGTGCCGGAGTTATGAAAGTAGAAAAATCATGCAAAATTTGGTTTTCACATAACGGTAAATTTAAATACTAAATTTAAAAAAATTGTATAATTTTGATAATAATTTACAAAGTTCAAAAAAAATACCTGTCGAATGACGTTTTCATATTGAAAAAATCTAAAGCAGAACATAAGATATATATGCATTTAAAAATAGGGCTTTTTCAAAGTTTGAGGGGGTGTAGCTCCGTAATGGGAGGGGCTACATGAAAAAGTTGTTCCACAAAATTATTTTTTTTATGAGACCTAGCCATGGTTAAAATTTTTTTTCTCTATCTTTAACGGTGTAGAAGTTTTGTAAACAGACAGACGGACGAACTGACGGACAGAGTGAAACTAATAAGCACATTTTTTCAAAATTTTTTTGGAAATGTGCTAAAAACTATTTTTGATATTTTGATGCATATTTTGATAAAAATTAAGAAAATATCTGATTTTGTACTACCTGTCGTTTTTCAAATATTTTATTTATACAAACTATAATTTTTATTTACGAATTGTCATTTCTATGAATTATACCAAATAAAATTTCATAACACATAAATCATGGGGACCCCCTAGTAAGTAAATAAATTAAACGCAATCAATTGTGATTTTTAAAAACAACGAGAAACTGCATGAAAAAAAAAATATATATAGGAATATAATAAGAAAATGTTAGACATATTTTGATGCATTGAAATAAAAAATAAATAAACTTTTAATGGAAAAGATGATTGTTTTTAAAATATTGTGACTCATCACATTATACTCATTAAAATTTAATAAATATTTTTTTTTTTTTGAAATTCTGTCAATTTTTTTTTTTTTAAATTTAAAATTAAATCAATCATTATTGGAAAAAATAGATTAAGAATAGATTGGAAATTTATTTTCACTTATTTTATATTATCATTCAGAATCGTATTATGATCAATACTTGAATATTAATAAATTTTTGTGTATGTAAATAATTGTCTCAAATTTCGTATTTATAAAATTTTATTAAAAAATAAAAGAAAAAATATTTTTAAAAATAATTTATAAAATAAACATAAAAGGATGAATGATCAAAGGAGATATTTAACTTTAAAAGCGTTAAAGATGTAGAAATACAATTTACTTTAAACACTTTAAGAACCCTAAATTTCAATAAACTTTAAATACTCATCATGAATTAAAAATGAATTTTGAAAGTTTTAAGAGCCTTTTGGGTATAACTGAACTCATCGTACTTTTCACTAAATAGTAATTTCTGACACTTATTTTTTGTCCGAAAACTCCGAATAGTATTATTATTCATTTTTATATTTTTTTATATTCATTATACTTTTAACGAAAACAAAAACGAATTATTTTTAGTGTAAGTGAGATCATCTAGTGTGGTTTTCAAAACACTAATTTTTGACAGGTAGTCAAGTGCTCAGTGCTATAAATTTCGGACAGAATTTGGCACTATTCGGAGTTTTCGGATAAAAAAAATAGTGGGATGAAATATAGTATTTAGTGAGAAGTACGATATTTAGTGTGATGGTTTGGAAAGGCCGTTACAACTTACAGAATTACTACATATTTTTAATTAGAAGATTTGAAAGAGAAAGCATTATAATTAAACAAACTAACTAAACTAAATAATCATTATCATTAATATATTAAATTCTTTAAAAAAATTATTTGATCTTATCCATATGTATGTAACATCTTAATATATTTTCTTCTTTACTTTCTCATATTGTCTTCGTTTAAAGCAGGTATGTAAAATTTCAAAATTAAAGGGCCATAATAAAATATCTTGTTTTTTTTTTATACTCATTTCTAAAAATTTATTAACTGTGATTGAGTCCAGAAAATACTAAAGTGTGAAATATAGTTCAAAAATCATGTATTTTCCGAAAATGCAAAAGAAAAATTAGAATAAGTTACGTTAGGAAACGGCCTAATAAATCGGTTATTGTACAATATAATACATAATAAGATACAATATAATACATAAGATTTGAAAACGTTATAATCAATATTTATAACTCCTAAACATTTTTTATACTCACTCCTAAAAATTTATTAACTGAGATTGAGTTCGGAAAATATTAAAGTATGAAATATAGTTCGAAAATCATGTTTTTTCGGAAAATGCAAGAGAATAATTATAGTAAGTTACTTTCGGAAATGGCCTAAGAAATCCGTTATTGTACAATGAATAATACAACAACTGATTTCAAATCTTAATATTTATCCTAGGTACCTTTAATAAAAGTAATTTTGATAATTTTCTGTAATTTGATGTGTAGTTACTACATCAGCTGTTAATTATAATATTATTTCAAAATTTAAAATGAAAAGTTTTATTATCCGACTTATTATTATTTAGTTAGGAAGTTATTTATCCGACGATATTATTATTTATCCATAGGTTAAAATAATAATAAATTAAGTTTTATGCAATATAAAAATCGTTATGCTTTGAATAAAGTCCTTTAGCAAGGAAAAATTTAATAAAGACAAACAATAAAACATTTTTTTTTATTTCATACCAAATACCTTCATTTTAGTTTTGTTTTACCATTGTCATTGTTTAAATGATAAATTCTTAAACGCTGTTGCCAAAATAATAATCATTAAACAAATTTTCTGACCATGACCCATTATAATGGTCTTAAATTAGACTGTTTATCATGTTATTGTTTACCAAACGAAAAAAAAAATGAGTAAAGGAACAGTTTACAAAAATTTATTTGTCATACGATAAATAATACAACAATTTTTACGAAAATAAAAAATTAAATTTAAAATGTATATATGTTCTATTATATATTATATTTGTCTTTTTCATTTTTTTTATTATTTTCATTCATTTATTTTTATTTAAAAAAAAAAAAACTCATCTTATAAAGAAAACAAAGTCTTTCAAGGACTCTCCAATAGAAGACAAAACAAAGAGAAAATCTTTATAAACAAATTGTTGAATTTATTGAACTGTTACGAACCTTACGATATTGTCCCAAAACAGAAAATAATCATTATCATTAATATATTAAATTCTTTAAAAAAAATTATTTGATTTATCTTTTTAAATGATTATTTTGGGTATCTTATCCATATATATGTATGTAACATCTTAATATATTTACTTCTTTACTTTATCGTATTGTCTTCGTTTAAAGCAGGTATGTAAAATTTCAAAATTGAAGGGCCATGAAAAAATATCTTGTTTTTTATATGCTTTTATATTAACTCGTCGCTGTCGGTTTATTTATTTATTTATTTGTCATTCTGTCACGCTTTTTATTATCTTCGTAATCTGTTAGCAACATTTGTAAGTGTTGTATGGTGCAGAGGAAAGTGTACAGGTTTCAAAAGTGGGGGTCGTGTTGTTCGAGTCCAGTTCACATGCAACTTTTTTTTTTTAACTATCTATTCATCAACATTTTTTGAATATGAAATGTATATATTTTGTATATATGAATTTGAAACTTAAATTTTTATCTCTAAATTCATGCATACAATACACACGCAATATATTTTTGATCTTTTCTCCTATAATAGTATATTTTTATGTATGTTGCTAAATTATTTTGTTTACAACATTTGTTTAGTATTTAAATCAAAATATTTGCTGTCAACATTCTTTAATGCATATTGAATGTGCATGGTTAAAAATTAAGATTTTATGTTCGTAATATGTTCATTAAATATTTAAGTGTTGTATAGTGCAGAGGAGAGTGTACAGGTTTTGAAAGTAAGAGCAATTTGGTTCGAATCCAATTCGTGTACGTACATTTTTTTTTTGTTAACTGTATTCATCAACATTTTTTTAATAAAATTTTATGTATAATATACACATATTATTTGATCTTTCCTCCTATAATAATTTAGTTCAATCAATCTTGACGTGCACATGTATTTTGTATTAGGATTTAGCAAAACACAAAATATATAGGTACAATATTTTTATGTTGCTAAATTATTTTGTTTTAAAACATTTGTTTAGAATTTAAATCAGAATATTTGTTGTCAACATTCTTTATTGCATATTGAATATGCATGGCGTTAAAAATTAATGTTTTATGTGTTTTATTTAGGAACATTTATTATGTCGATTGTGTATATAGATATACATATAAAATTTCATTCAAAATAATTCCAATTGCCAAATTCAAACTACATACATACATATTATATTTTTGTATGTATATAGTAAAGAATATAAAAAGTAAAGATCATTACAAAATTATGCTTTTGCGCATTACGCATTATGATTTACAAACAAAATTTTGTCAACACAAAAAATTAAAACTACGTATGTAAATATGTACGTACGTATGTAAATAATATTATGTTAAACTAATTTCCTAAATTATTTTGTTCCGCTCCATTTGTTTATAATTTAAATCAAGATATTTGTCAATAATTTTTACTGCATGATCTTATTAAGGGATTAGGTATGTAGGTAGGTGTTGAAGGTTAAATGTTTATTTGGATATACGATATACTACTAATAATATACTATAGAAATATGCAATAAAATACATTTATGTACCTATATCATTTTCATACGTGTTAGAAATATTGCTTCAAATAAAATTGCATTGTAATATTTATAATCACAGTTTTTTGGTACATATTTAACCCTTCGAGGTACTTTCATTATTTATGAATTACTGGAAAAAAAAATGCTTACTCTTGCTGTAATGGAATCGATTTAACGTCTCTTAATTTACTTAAACATTTGGTATAAAATTGTAAAACGTATTTTATATCAGAAACAATAATTAATGTATGTAAAAATATCCCATATTTTTTTTAAATTTAAATTATGTGTTTCATTTAAAACTAAAAAGTATAAAATAAAATAATAAGTAAAAAAAATAATTTTTAAAATACATATGCTTTTATCAAAACCGAATTCGCCCCCTAAAAAGTAGAAAATAAAATTGATTGCAAAACTTTAGCTTTTTGGACTGTTATAATATAAAAGTAAATTGCTGGAATAAAAAAGAAACACGAACCTCAAATTTCGCAGATTTTTATTTAACCTTATTCCAGCAATTTACTTTTATATTATAACAGTTCAAAATGCTTGCACTAGCAACTCATGTTCATGAAATAATATGTAGGACGTTCGTACTCAGATTTGTTCATTTATATTATGTCAAAAACAGATTTCTAACAAATAACTTATCTCTTATCGAACTGTTGGTTAAATGAATCGTTTATAAAATTAAAATTAGTTTAAGAGTAAGAAAATCTCACTTGATGCTAACTTGAATGGCAGATATGGTTTCTTCAAAGTTTATTTGTTCCCAGAATTTACGTCGAAAGTATTTTCATTCGTTTTTAAGAGAAATACAGATATTAGATTTCTTATTCAAATTTTTTAATGCAATAGCCGTCAATAATTTATTTAGTTTTTTCTTTCACATTCCGCATTAAGTGTATCTGTTTCTTCATTTTTAGAACTACTTTGATATTAAATTTATAAAATTCGAAACTTTCTATTTTCAAATTTTTTTTTTTTTTTAGTGTATTCCACTGCCACATAAATGTGGCAAGAAAATTACAAAGACTGTCCTTTTTATGCATGGCTGTAAATGTTATAAGGGAGAATTATTCTTACGACGTGTGTATGGGATTCGACTCACACTCATTCGGTGTTCACAACGTATTTCATATGCTCTATCCACAGGCCAACAAGGTCCCTATTTTCAGATTTAAATCTTTTATGTTTTTTAGTGATTAAAATCTTGATTTAAACTTTGGCAGAGTCCTTATAATGTTTCATAAATTTAGGATCTAAATACACAGTAGAATTTAAAAGTTCACTACTAATAAATAATTTTCTGGTTTAAGAATATTTGAATAATTTTTTTTATGAACTTGAATCTGATTTTTTATAGGGATTGATTTCAGATTCATTTGGGCTCACAAAAACGTTAAATGCGGCCGAATTGACTTTTCGGGCTTGTTTTCGTACGTTGGTTCTTACTATAGATATATTCTTAATAAAAAATTTCTTTGTCAATTATCTCTTATCAATTGCTAAATAAATTTAAATAAAGGACTTAAAATAAAAAGGATATATTAAGAACATTCGTTGGTAGCTTAGACGGTTTGCAATACTTAATGAACAAGATTAATTCACACATTATGCAATTTGGTCTTAACTTCAATTCAAGAAAATTTATGATTATTATTAAAAGAAATGTAGTATATAGTAGTACAAACATCACTGTAGAAAACAGAGCCATAGAACATATAATCAGTTTTAAATATCTTGGTTCCTAGTTGCATGAAAAGTGGAATTTTGACATGGAAATTAAATGTCAAATAAAGATTGCAAGAAGTGCCTTTAACAAATACAATAAATTAAATAATCGTGATATTAATATTAACTTAACATTACAATTCTTAAAATATTTCGTCTGGTCTGCACTCTTATATGGTATTATAGAAACCTGCACTCTTAAAGTAGCTATTATGAACAATTTAGAAGTATTTGAGATGTAGACGTTTCTTAAAGATGTCTTGGTAAAATCACATTATAATATAGAGGTCCTAGGAAAGCGTGCAAAAAGAAAGGTAAATACTTTTAATAATTAAAAAATGAAAAGTAGCATATTTTGATCATGTAATGCTGTAATAAAATATGAATTACTACAATTTATTGTCAAAGGCAGAATAGAAGGAAAACTAGGTGCGGAAAGAAAAAAACGATCATGTCAGAAAAACATTCGCGAGTTCACTGGTTTGCCCACAATTGGAGATTTGCCCCATACAGCAACAAATAAAATGGAATTTGCAAACATTATCACCACCTTAACATAAAAATTAATACACCCACACGCAAATGTGAATTGGCATCGGAAGTAGAAGAACTCTAATATTAATTTTTGCAATATTGGCTTTGCGTACCATAAGTTTGAAAAGTCAGATTTAGTGTAAATAAATTTAATTTTTTTGTAATAAAGTTCATTGCGTATATTCAAGTGTCCTGAACAAAGAGAGAAATCGAAAAATAAATAAAGAAAATCTAAACAAAGATATTTTTTTATGGAATTTTATTTTAGTCCTGTAAGGATAAAAATTAAAACGTAAATAATTTTGTTTTTTGTTTTGTTTAGAAAAATCATCAACATTAATATGTTGAAAAAAAGTTTGGCTAGACATTATTTCAGCAATAAGTTTTTTTTAAAAAAAAAAAAAGAAAAATGTGTTAGAAATTCAAAACAAAACAAAATACAAAATGGATCTGCTGGTTATAAATATGTTTTATAAAAAAGTTTCTTATCATTTATCAAAGTTAGAAAAATGACACAAGAAAAGAGAAATTTATTCACAAATTGTATACGTCTTCAGTTTGATTGACCGTATTTAAGAAGATTTTTTAGTGATGTCAACATAGTTTACTTTCTTTTAGTGTTCTAATGGACATTGAATTGATTCAATAATAAGATGTTGGAAAAAGAATGAAAAAAAATATAATGAACATTCTTTAGTAAAGTAGTCAACAAATTGTGTATAAAGTAGTAAGATTTAATGTCATTGCACGTACAAATAATTTCTTTTTCGTTTTTGATCATAGGAACTCCTTTTATAACGTTCATAATTTGTGAAAATACTAAAAGTCTTCATTAATAAATTTTAGTTTTCATAATTTAAGTATAAATAATTATAATGTCCAAATTCTAATCTTAGTAATTTATGGTTATTTACTTGTAATTTTCTTGCTTGTTAAAATTTATTAAAATTTATTAAAGGATAAAGGAAGAAAACGTAATAAGGATTTTTTGAAAATTATATTTTGAAGAAAGAAGGTAGGAAAAAATGTTTGAAATAAAGTTTTTCAAAAAGTTCTTAAATAAACTGTAATATAATATATTTAAAAAACTATGCACGCAAAAGAATTAAACTGGGTGAGATGGAAGATCGGAAATATATATTCTTAAGATAACTAACAAAATTTATTTATAAATAGAAAAATACAGATTTAAAACATATTTTTTTTTTTTTTGAATTCAAATATATTAGTTGTTAGATTTTAATACCAATGTTATAAATAAAACAAAGTAGAATGTAAATCAACGGTTTTTAAAAGCACACATTTCCAAAAGATAATACAAGCTATTTAGAATTGTAACTTGCACCAAAATTTGAAAATTTGGTGGGCTGCAAGTCTGGAACGCTCTATAACTAAGAAAAACTATTAACACATATAAAAATATATTATTAAAGCTTTAATTTTTATGTCTTGACGAAGAAAAATTTATAAAATTTGCTCCAACAGCTCTTAAATAGGAGTTCGTTCAAAAAAATTTTCTGAAAAAACTCTCTCTAAGAAAGCTCTTTCTTACCTTAAAATTCCATGTCCCTATTTGAAAGCGTGCCGGAGTTATGAAGATATAAAAATCATGCAGAATTTGGTTTCCACATAACGGTAAATTTAAATAATAATTTTAAAAAACTTATATAATTTTAATGTTGATTTATAAAGGTAAAAAAAAAGCCTGTCGAATGGCGTTTTCAGATTGAAAAAATGTTAAGTAGAACATGAGATATATGGATTTAAAAATAGGGCTTTTTCAAAGCTTGAGATGGTGCAGCTCCGTAATGGATGGGATTAAATGAAATTATTATTAAAATATTAATTTTTTTATGAGACATACCCATGATTGAAATTTTTTTTTAAAACAAAACATGCGGTTGGTATTAATGAATGTTAACAAAAAAAAGATTAGTTAGAAGGGATTTAGGATTTCGTTAAAAAATCAGTGTTATACACTTTTCCCAGAATATAAATAATACTTGCAAAGTCTATGCTTGCTAAATATCTTTTTGCGAAGTGTCTCATTGTATCAAATGGAGAGTTGCAAAATGTCCCTTTCGTCAAAAGATATTAGGACAACACATAATATATAGGTACATACCTCTAAATAAAAATATAATTAATTGAGAAATTGAATATTGTTATAGCATTTGTGTTAAGAATATTTCTATAACTTTTTTTTTTAAAACCAACCATCATCAGATTATAAATTAATGAGTTATGATATGAACTTTGTTTATATAACTTTAAGTTATTGCATCTGAACTACGAATTCTAAACATTAAATACAAAACTTTTAAAAGTTTTTAACTAAATGTATAGAAACTTAAAGGCAATCAAATGACTATATAGAAACTAAGAGATATCAAATTTTTCTTTTCATTAAAATTTTCATCATATGATAGATACGAGTAGTTAAAAAAAAATTTATTTTTTAGCACATTTTCCAAAAAATAATTTGAAATCTTTGCTTATTAGTTTCATTCTGTCCATGGATAGGTTTTCAAAAAATTAAACATTGCAAAACAGCTTTTTTGTACCGCCCCACTGATTGCTAAATTTTAGTTCCTTAAAAGTTTCAAAAAGCCCTGTTTTCAAATGCGTGTATTATATACCTTAGGTTCTGCTTAATATTATTTTAAAACATTATTGTGACAGGACTTATTGTGTGATTTTTTTTATATTTATAAACCTATATCAAAATTTTACAGTATTTTACAATTTTGTATATAAATTTACCGTTATGTGAAAACAAAATTTTACAAGTTTCCGCTTCATTCATATTTCCAGAACAATTTTGGTTAGAATTTTGAAATTTTGGGGAAAAAACAGATATCTTTTGGAATTAGCATAAGAGCTATTTGGGGTAAAAATTGAAAGATTATTATTTTTAGACACCTGTAACAAAATATTTCAGATGCCACGTAAATATTAAAAGTCCAAGATTATATATTAACATGTGCTAACAGCTTTTTTTAATTATAAAATGAAGGAAGCGTCTTCAGATTTGGCACAATTTTTTCTTACATATAAAATTTTAAGAAAAGTCTAAGAAATTTTGGCGCGAGCTGTAATATTCTAAACTGTTTTTATTTTCTTTTTGGAAAATGTGCACTTTTAAAATGCTTTGGTTTTACATTCTGACTTGTTTAAAATTTACTTTCCACTAAAAAAGAATTTGAGAATGATTAATGATATTAATTAAGTTAAATGAGTGTATTATCCTTGAATGTTTTGCTTTTTTTTCTGTTTTTATTTATATTTTTTAGTTGATTATATTAGATGATGATTTTCTATTTTTAACTTTTATTAAAGGTACATATTATGAACATATACTATATAATATGTATATATACAAATTGATGGAGACTAATAAAAGATTTTTGTATATAAAATGTGCTTAATTGCTAAAAAATAAAATTTAATTGATAGGTTCGAGATTGTCTTGGAGTAATATTATCAATAAAGTGAGCAATTGAATTGAGTGAATTGATTTGGAAATGAATATGCTGAATTTTAGGAATGACTAAAAGTATACTTACGTCAGGTCCTTGAACGAAACATATCAAGTGGAAAGTTAATTTAAATAAATTTATTAGCATTTATTATTATATTGATGATTTTAGGTTTGGTATTGAAATTTTTCCGTTTTTTTTTGTAATTTTTATGAATTTTAAAATATTTTAAATGTCAAAAACTTGAATGATGATAAAAATATGGTTCCTATAAGTAGATAATATATGAAAGATAATAATTTTATTTCTATTTCTGGAATAAACATGAAATAAAAAGTAAAATAAGAAAAGTCCTTTAATTGTTTACCGAAGACGGGGATTTATTGATAAACGCTGAGCTAATACATAAATTAATTTCATTAAGCTAATACTAAATTCTAGGTTCGTAGTGTACCTAAACCTTCAAAAATAAGCGAATTTATTTTATTCTATAGATAGAACTTACAGATTTATGAAATAATGATATTGATCTGATGAAAGAAATTTTGAAAGCTTTTTAGATCTATGTCAAAGATTTCACCTAAATCTTGAAAATAGAAACTACCGAAATACTTTTTTTTAGTAAAGAAATAGTTAGGTCACAAAATGTCTGAGAGATTACATTATACATAATTAGAATATAATGAAGTCATGAAGTCAAGTTCATTATAAATCAAGCTCTTCTTTTTAGGCTCAAAAAGTTTTGTTTTATGTTAGTTTTAATTTTTGACGGATATGATTAATTGTTTTAAGTGTAAAAATATAAAGGAAAAGCAAAAGAAATTAAGCAGGAAGAACAGATGATCTATAAAAGTACAAGCGGAATCCAAAATAAGACAACTCAGATATGCTAGATGCTGAAACTATTCATTATTCTTAGGCTAATCACTTACAAATAATCCAAAATGGTATTGAAATTTTTTTAATTTTTAATTTTGAGTCTTAAATATTCGTAATAAAAATGATTTATAAGTAATTTATAAAAACAATATAACGTCCTTCTTTTTTAAGTGCTAAGCTGGAAAATCTTAAATAGTTAAAGCGGTAGAAATTAATTTGATTAGTAAAGATTTCAAGTTAAAAATAATGATAGTTAATACGTAAAAAGTTTCCAATGAGAGAGACTTCAAGTGTCCATAGGAAATTTCTAAGTGGTTTAAAAGTGAATATGGAAACTTATTTAATGTCAGAACTGCTTAAATGTGTATCTAATTAGCTTTCATTCAATGTTGTTACCACTGATGGTACGTTTCATTGCAACCAAAAAACCAAAAAATATAAAACTTTTAAATTTGGTTAAAGGGTGTTCTGTTACGTTTCTTTTATGTCCCTGAAATTTGAAAGCATTTGGACCATCTGAGCTCAAGAGCAAACGAGGATATCTTCAAAACCAACAAAGGTAAAACCTTTAGAATTCGTACAATGATGTTCTGTCATGTTTCCTTTGTGTCCCTGAAATTTGGGATGGAATTGGAGTGGTGGTTCGGGTAGTTGACACATGCCTTTTAAGGCCTAACAAGCATATCTTCGAAATTAATAAAGATAAAAATTTGAAATTTTGTGCAAGGGTGTGAAATCAATCTTTTACATTTTTAAATTCGCGTAGAATAAGGAAGGAAAGGGAGGCGATTCAAGCAGCTACCACAAGTCTCCCAAAGCATATCTCAAAGCATATCTCCGAAATTAATAAAGATAGACCCTTGCAATTTTGTACAATAGCTTAAAAATTTTTAATTTAATTTGAGTTTTTCAGGTGAAGGGTAATAATAAGTCGGTTGCATTGATCTTAATTTTTTTATGCGATCTTTAGATCTTTTCTTTCAAATTTTCAGAATCTAGATAGATAGATAGATAGATATTTTACTTTACTATTCCCATTAATGCCAATAAGAAGTTTATGGGCTCTTTTCCTTTCGGATGTTTGCCATTTCTTAGTTTATTACAATTTATTTCTAACATTTATCTATGTATAGAAGAGTTGTTTAAATTTCTTGAACTATATTTAAGTAGTTTTCTATAGATTTGTTTTTTGTTGGATGTTATGTGAGATTTTTTAACTTGATCTAAAATATTTTTGAGTTTAGAGCTTTGTATTATGTCCTAAAAAATGGCTCCTATTATAAATATCTTGAAAGACTTCTTTAGTTTGGATAAAAATTTTTTGGGAAAATACAATGCCTAATATTTTGTCAATTTATAAATAAAGGATTGAAATGTATTCCAGTATTAACATAATTCTTCTTTTCTTGAATAGGTAGCATTAAGTATATCTATTTTAAAACTAATGACCGGTAGCCATAAAATTTTTTTTGAACTCCACATTTTATTTGATAATTTCTTAAAAAAGTAATATATTACGATTTATGTCAGAGCTTTATAAAAACCAAATTATCTAAAAATCCTTTTTCAAATCTAATTGAACGTCATCGATACGAGAAGATTCATATGATTTACAAATTAAAGTCAAAATTGTTATTCAATTCTTATAGTAAATAATCAATATGTGAAACGGATATCACTTATTCTTTTATACTTCACATTAGACAAAATTTTCAGACAAAATTATTCAATTTTTGTGTTGGGTGGAGAATCCATAAATTTAATTCATATTCAATATAACAAGTACAGAAATCTGCTGAAAATTGAATTTTATAGCAACATATTACGTCGATACAAATCTTGTTTATTGAGTTTACATATGAAATCACATATGTATTATATCGTAGAAATTTCAATATGATAATTTATAGTGGGATTGATTTGGCACGTAATATGACACTTTTTGATGAAATGTAGGGCAAAAGTTTTCTACTTGATGATGTGTTTAGGGAAAATTATTGTATTTTATAATTTAATAGGTCAAATGTATATATAATAGGTATTACATATTTTTGTATTTGTTTATAATCATTAAATAAAATTTACATAAAAAAATTATTTTCTTTTGTTGGAGTAGCGTGTAACAGAAGATTTTATACTTTATACCCTTGTATTCTTTATACAAACGTAATGGTAAATTTACTATAGCCTTATAACTATGTTCAAGAGTATAACAAATTTACCATCAAGTTTGTGACACCTCAAAGGAGTCGAGCTAGATATAGTGTTAAAGGTATGGATCGGCTCAGTATCGAATTCTGAGTCGATTAAGCCATGTATGTCCGTCCATCCGTCCGCACAATAACTCAAAAAATAAAGGAGCTAGGGGGCTGAAACTTTTTTTACGACACTCTTGCAAAATTGTTAGTTTTGCTATTGAAATCCAAACATTTTCGGTCGGCGGGTTCGAGTAGCTGCCATACAACTTCTTACTTTAAATAAAAATAACTCAGTGTCTATTCAAGCTAATAACCAAATACCTGGAAAGAAATGGTTCTGGAAAAAAGTAGCTAATTTTGGGGATATTTTTCATATGCAAAAATAGTCTCCCAAACATAATTTTTATAAAAGTCCCCAAAATAAGCATTAAAAATCTCCAAACAGCCATATGCTAAAAGTCTATACAAAGTTTTATAGAAATTTTGGCGACTTTTTTCTTGGCAACTTTTTTCATTGGACCGATGAAAATATCTCACTGAGCATATGGAAATGTCTAGACAATTTTTATATCACTATGATTTGTAAAACAGTGATGTTGCAGAATAATGAAAAGTGTTAAATGTCAAGTATTAAGTGACAAAGAAATTAATTTTGAAGTGAGTAGAAATTTATTTTTTCCCCGCCCCAAATCCTTTAAAACTATTATATATTTTACTTACTTTATGTTATGTTACTTATGTTGTTTATATTTTAAATATTCAATTATCTGAGTTGTATCCAGTTCGAGACTAGTATTTCGCACGTCAAATTTTATTTTTCTCTACTGATGTGTGCTTGTCGCACATCAATTTCTTGAGGGTAGTTCTGCTTTTCTAAATATAAATTTGAATTTAAAAAGTTAAACACAAGTAGAAAGGAACATTTTTATTCTTAGAAGTAATTGTTCAGTATAAATACAAAATGAAATGCAAACAATTTAAAGAGCTATAATGGATGTTAAGAAATTTTACTTGGATCTATTGAAAATTAAATATTTTATTTTTAAATTGTAGATAAATCCTTAAAGATTCTAAACTAATTTTATATCCTCAATTTTCTATGTTATAATGGGATGGTACTTTTCAAAAGTAGGTCAAAATGATATATATATATTTTTAACAATGCATAATCTAATGTATATGGGTGATAATAAAGGGACAATAATAATTAATTATTTTTCAAACAAATGGATTTTTCGATATTTCCCTCGTTTTGTTCTTTATTCATCAAAACTTTTTAGTTTAGATTTCTTTTTCTTGAAATATTAGTCATTCTAATGTAGTTGTATTTGTTCACTACAGGATTTAAGTTAAGGTTTCTATCCAAAAATTTAAGATTTTTATTTTAAAAGAAAAAAATAATCCATAGTTTGAATTCTTCTTATTTCCTTTATTTTTGAGTTTTTAATGTGTATGAATTTGTATAATATGTACGAGTACGGCTATGGTTAAATTATTAAATACAATTTAAGTTTGAAAAAAAATTAAGGAAATTTGTTTGAAATATACTTATTTAAGGTTTTTTTAATCTTTAATCCATTTTAGAGATTTTAATATATTTTAAAATTTTAAGTGCTGCCTTTTCATTTAGATTTCAAACAATATCTATTAAAAACAAAAGTTGAATGACAAAAGGAATTGAGGCGATTGAGGGACGACAAGCACTTTCTCTGTATCAAATCTGTGTTCAAACCTGTCAAGGAAAAGATATAAGAAATATCTGGGTAGTTTCTTTTCCCAAGATTTAGGTGAACTCTCTGACTTTAGAAGCTTTCAATCGAGAGTTATATTGCTTAGGTTTAAATTAGGGCACGAATGATGTACGAATGATTTGAAAGAAACTTGTTTGCTAACAGGAATATGAACAGGTTTGAAAAAGAGTTGGAAAACAGAAATATTCAATAGAACTTTTAAATTTTTGGTACAAACTTAATTTTTAATAAATATTTATTTTAGTTTCGACCTGATTATATCTTAAATTTTAATGTCAATCATAAATTGTGTTCAAAGAAAATTTCTGCCATGTTTTTAAGGCCAATACAAAAAAGAATCTTGTTTTAAAATGACGCTAAAAATGGTAAACCATATTGAATGTTTTTAAACATTTAATCACAACAAGCACTTTTTAAACTAAACAATATTTTATTCAGGGTTTTTGTAAAAGAGGGTAAAAGGTAAAGGTTTTTAAGGTAAAGACACTAGAGGAGTTGAACTAAGAGTAGAACTAAAATGAGTTCTCTATGAGTTTGTGGAACTTTAACTCACGAAATACCACCTCCTATTTATTACCAAACCATAGGTGTTTCTTGATCTAAAATAAAATATAATAAATAAAAACATTTCACATATAGTCCTCAAATTCTGTTCATAGTCCTCATATTTTGTTTTTTGTATGTAGTTTTTATTTTGCTTCGTACTTTTTGTAGTAAAATAAACAAATTATAATCATTTTAGTTTTTATTTTAAGTTAACCTTGATTTACTTCATTTTTTATCCATATGTTCAGTTTAATTATGTAAAGTTAAAAATGTGCAGTAGAACTATATAAAGAACTAAACGTCTGAAATGTCTTTTAGAATTGATTTAAGTGCGACTTTTACGACATGTTAAGGCTCCCTTGTGAACTTATAAACGTAACTTGTTAAAATCTCCTTGAACAGTAGAAATTCAATCCTTAAAATATTGTTTCGTAAGAATTTTTTTTGTTTGGAAAATTAAAAAAAAAAAACAGATATAAGAGAAACGAAATTTATTTTTTTCTGTTTGAGTTAAAAATCACATAAGGTGTACGATAAATGGTAAAAAAAATATATTTTGATTAGATTCCATTAATCTTTTCATGTCTAGAAAACATTATTAATATTTTTTTGTTCTAATTTAAGTCCTGCATCCAACATCGTAGCAAAAACAAAAGTAAAACGAAAGGAAAAGAAAATGAAAAATTATTTCATTGCAATGTCAACTAAAACAATGATGAATTCTCAAATTTTTCATTTAATATTTTGAAGTATAACCTAAAAAATAAGAGGTAAGTTTTTGAGCAGGAAATTAAAATGTATAAAATTTTTGAGAATTTTATGATTTTTTCAGTAGGTATTAATAAATATGGATAAATTGATATACAATTTGAAAAGTTTCCTTCAACAAATAAAATATGATAAAAATTGTGTATTTCAATCCTACCATACCATACCATAATCCATCAATGGGATACTCAAGCTAAGGTTGGTTTTGATTTATTTTGCTTTAAATTATAAGTCGCCAAATTTTGTAAAGTGAAACCTTTCGATGATTCCATAGAATTTCTTATTAATTAATGCTTAAATAAAAAATAAGAGATATATCAATTAATTGGAGCACTTAAATGATATACATACTTAAATTTCTTAAGTTTGTACTTAAGCTTTATCCACCCACGGATGGAAAACATATCGAGTGATTTTATAAATCACAGATTGTTTTATAATGGCTAAGAAAAGCTATAAGCTAAGAAAATTCTTTTATTCTTAGTATTAGTCGCAAATACTTCACAATTTATGAATAACAGAAAAGTTTTTTTTCATACTTTGAAGTTTGAGCATCATCTTATTAGATTTTTAATCATAGTTTTAACTATAGGACAAGTTTCGTTCCATATGAATGAAATCAATATAAAATTTAAACTTCACTTTAGTTTATATTTAAATGTTGGTTTATGTGGCACAGTATAATATCAGTGCATTATACAAAATTATACAAAATCCGTCGCGAAAAAATTTTAAGACGTTATTCAGGTTCTCAGAAAATAATATAAGGGAGCTAGCTGCATATAACAAAAGTAAACGATCATCGAAATGAAAATATAAATCTAACACTAAAAAGAAATTTACCAGTGTTGAAATCAGTTGGCCACGATCTATGAACTATATCATAATATGAAGACACTTCTAAATAAATGCCTTTATGAAAGATAATTCTCGAAATTTTTTGCTTTTTAGTAAGACATATGCGTTTTGAACTGATGTTTCAATATTTTGTGGAATTATTATTATGACAAATTGGTAGTCCGTCAAAAGCAAAAATATTTTTTTTTGTTTTATACTTAAAATTGATAATGAAAATTGAAAAAAGAAAGAAAATCCTTCAAATTTATCTAGAAAACAAAACAAATACTTCAAGCTCTCGTATAAGCTTGAATTTTATTTCATTATAGGAAGTATCATTTAAAAGCTTGAAGTATTTTTATTCATATGAATTGAAGCATGTTTTTCATAGCGTTTCCCCTTATTCAGAGCAGAGGCTCTCCTTATCGTCGCAGCTTTAATTACCCTAGCTTTAAATTTAAAGCAAAACCTTCGTTCTAATTCATATCACTCATTCTCTTAAAATAGTTTAGTATCATTATTTTTTTATTGTGAGTTAAAGTTTCAAGAAATATAAAATTTTGAATTGATTCAGAAATTTTTGATTATTCTTTACAATATTCAAATAAAAAAATAAAAATTTTATTGATTCATTTAATTTTATGCATTATTGGTACATTATTAATTTAATTATTAGAAAAGTTAAATACTTAAGATTCTTTTTATTGATTGTTATAAGAATTTCATCTGTTAGCAAAATAAAGAATTGGAAATTCGCAAAAAATATAAAAAAAAAAAGTTTTAAAAGATTTAATTTTAGTTTCTATTGTTCAAGACTTCAAGAGATTATATGTTCCATTCAATGGATTTTAGTATAGCTTTTGTTCTAGATTTTAATTATTAAATTAAATTTCAGAAATGAAAACTTTTTTTTTTTATGGGAAGATTTGTCAAGTATTGATAAGGTTGAACGATTATTTAAAAAAACGAAAAAAATAATTTTTAAATCTGGATTTTCTGTATTCATTGGGATAGAAAATAATTTTTTTTATCAATTTTGAATCAGAAATGAAGAACCTATATTTATTTTTCTTTTTCTATATATCTGGGTACATAAAAACTAAAGAGTTTATTAGGTCTGTTCGAGTACTTTTTAATATAAAATATATAAACAGATTTATTTTTTTTGTTGTTTTTTTTTTTGATGAAGGCTGAGCTATAACGGGTTAAGACCTTCAAAACGTAGGAAAATCTATTCGATCAGAGTTAATGTTAAGTTTTCCTAGATTAGTGCCACAATGATACCACTCTGACGTAAGAAATTTTGGAAACTCCTCAAAGAGAGAGAGTTTAATGAAATATTGGAAAAAGAAAATACCCAAATATTTCCGCCTTATCTTTGACTTCAGACTTTTTATTATTGTATTTAGAACAATTTTGTATTTTTTTTAACGAGGAACGGTGGAAAACATATAAAATCACTCAAAGGAACTGCACGAGATTCCTCTGGGTAGTGTTTAACTTTAACCAATCAAAACAACCTTCTTTTAAACCAAAGTTTAGGATGGGTCCTTTTTTACATTTTGACATAATGTGCAGTTTGGTTTTGTGGATAAGGATTAATTGGCCGTTGTGTTTAGTATAATTAGTATAATGGAGCATAAAGAGAGAACATTTTGAAATTTTGTACAATAATACGATGTAGGATGATTTGAATTTTTACTCGTTATAAAGATAATATGGACAGAATATATTGCCCACAGAAATTATGCAACATTATATTCTAAGATCTTTATATGGGTGACAAGATTATTGTAAAAAACAAAGTATTGTAAATGTAGGGATACGAAATGATACGAGAGATTTTTGGGGATTGGGGAGTGACTTACAGTTGCACTGTAACAATGTTTCGTTTAACAATGTTTCCACTCATTATTATTACTATTTTGCAATCAGTGACGACATCAATGATTACAACATGCAGTATTATATAACACCTTCCTTATAAATCAATTTGTATACATATATTTATAAAGTATGTCTTAATTAGAGATATGAAATTAAAATGAAGACCTCTTATTTTCGACAAATTTAGAGTCAAAAATATGCGAAATCGGTCATTATCAGTTTTTACCATATTTATTTACCATTTTATCTATATTCATATTTTCAATTCAATGAAAGATTCTATATTTCATGTCATCAAATTCTTAAATTAAAATAAAGACGTTAGTGATTTTATAAAATTTCCAGAGCTATAGTTTAATGGTGTGATGGTTAAAACACTGGACTTTTATACAAAAGGTATCGGGCTCAAACCCCGGCTGGGTCATATAAATTAATAAAAATAATATAGATTTTTCTTATAATATGTATATATTTAGTAGAATATAATTAAATTGAAAATAAGTATATATGTTTTATAAATTATAATTAATATCATATTGTAATAGTTATATAATAAAATAATAATAAACCATAATTCTTGTATAAGATAATAGATGGCGTACAAATAAAAAAGAAACTACAATAGCTACAACCGAATAATCAACGCCTTAGTGAAATTAATGATTCACGAAACTGAAACTTAGTCAAATATAAATAATAAATGATTTAGTGGATACCCTATGCTCCTCATAGGAGTGGCAAAGAAAAAAAAAATAGTTTGAACAATCAACCAAATTATTTTTGTTTGCAAGAGATTAGATTAAATTAATTAGAGATAGATTAGATTAGATAGATTAGAGTTAATTCAATTTTTAATTTTCAATCTATAAATATCGAGAGATTTAAGTAAATCACTTCATTATATTGTGTAATTAAGTTCTTTTGACAATAGACATTTTATTAAACGATTAATTCAAATCCTTTTATTCAGTTTATGTAGATGTGCTTTTAGTATGAAAATATAATTTTAATAAGACAATTATATAAATTTAAAGTTTTTTAGTTTCTTTTAATTTAATTTTGAAGAAAGTTTACTAAAATGAAATAAAGTAAATGTAACTTTTCTTTTTAAACTACATTACACTTTAAATTAATTTTTTTTTATTAATTTATCTATCGGAAATTAAGTTTAAAACTTTGGTTATTTTACTTTATAAAATTCTATTGTTCAAAGAAGTTTAAAAGGAAGATATAACAAGAGTGAAAAAAAAAAAATTAAACTTTTTAGAAAAAAAAGGACACAAGAAAAATAAAATAGTAAGTAAGTATTTTTCATTTTTTTCCATTTCTTATCTTTCCTTTCTTGTTGTCCTATTGAAAATTTTATTAAGTTAAAATTTTTGTTTACATAATAATTTTTCTATTAATCGCGTTAAGTTTTTTCAAAAAATGTTCATTAAGTGGTGTAATGAATGTTAAGAACTTTAATGCACTTTAATATTCTTGTAAAGAATCATTTATAGATTTTTGATAAATTGATGATTTGCCAATGATCAGTGGATACTAAAATAATGGTAGTATTTTAAAATTAAATCGGTTTTTATGAAAGAGATGATTTATAAGTCATCAAAATTCTGATCGTGTTCAGATTCGTTATAAATATTGCAATATTAAAGCTGTCGAAGCCCCAAGAGATTATATTGATTTCTAAGCTTATAATTATAATAACTTTTTAAATTAGGATAATATTGAAAATTTTACAATTAATTTTTGGTTTTAAAATTCTATTTTTCGAATAGACGATTTTTATTGAGTACTTAATCGAGTATTTACATCGAGTCTTCTTTTACTATAAAACTTCAGAGTGTTTTAAGTGTGATAAATGAAAGCTTCTAGTTAATGATGTGATAGTTAAGTCATTGATCTTTAATTCGAAAGGTCTCAGAATCATATCCCGGCTGAATCATATAGATTAATAAAAAAAAAAATAAAAAAGATAGTATGATATAATAAAATAAAATACAAGTATTTATATTATAATTAATATCATATTGTAATATTATATAAAATAAATAAAAATTCTTGTATTGCACAATAGATGGCGCACAAATAAAAATATTAGTTTTGTAGGCTTGTACAAGAATTACAGCAGAGTAATCAACGGCTTAGTGTAACAAATGATTCCAGAAACTGCAGCTTAGTCAAATATAAATAATAAATGACTTGGTGAATACTTTATGTTCCTTAAAGGAGTGGAAAGAAGTAAAAATGATTTAAATTTAGCTTTTTTAGCACATTTCCAAAAAAATTTTGAAAAAATGTGCTTATTAGTTTCACTCTGTCCGTCCGTCCGTCCGTCCGTCCGTCCGTCCGTCTGTTTACAAAACTTCTACACCGTTAAAGATAGAGAAAAAAAATTTTAACCATAGGTAGGTCTCATAAAAAAAATAATTTTGTGGAACAACTTTTTCATGTAGCCCCCCCCATTACGGAGCTACAGCCCCTCAAACTTTGAAAAAGCCCTATTTTTAAATGCATATATCTTATGTTCTGGTTAAGATTTTTTCAATCTAAAAACGTCATTCGACAGGTATTTCTTTTATCTTTCTAAATTAATATCAAAATTATACAATTTTTTTAAATTTAGTATTTAAATTTACCGTTATGTGAAAACCAAATTTTGCATGATTTTTCTACTTTCATAACTCCGGTACGCTTCTAGATAGAAGCTTGAAATTTTGAGACAAGAAAGAACTTTTAGAATTAGTATAAGTTTGCTCAGAAAATTTTTTCGGACCACCCCCTGTTTATGAGCTATTAGGGCTTAAAAATTGAAAATTTGCTATTTTTAAACACCTGTAACTTAGGAACCTGTACACATTTTACTTCTGCAAGATATAAAAATTAAAGCTACAATAATATATTTTTACGTGTGTGAAAGGTTTATTTTAATTGTAAAGGGTTCCAAAGTTGCCGCTCTTCAAAATTGCGAAAAAGCCCCATTTTCAGATGTATATATCTCGGGCTCTGCGTAATAATTTTGCAATCTAAAACCGGCAGAAGATCGAAAATTTTATTATCTATATAAAACAATATCAAAATTATGTGATATTTTGTAATTTACTATTTAAATTTACCGTTATGTGAAAACCACATTTTGCATGAAATTTCTTTTTTCATAACTCCGGCACCCCTTTAGATAGGAACCTGAAATTTTGAGACAAGAAAGAACTTTTAAAATTAGTATAAGTTTCCTCAGAAAATTTTTTGGTAACACCCCCTCTTTAAGAGTTATTACGCCTCAAAAATTGAAAATTTGCTATTTTTAGACACCTGTAACTTAGGCACCTGTACAAATTTTTCTTCGGCAAGACATAAAAATTAAAGCTTCAATAATATATTTTTACGTGTGTTAACGGCTTTTCTTAGTTATATAGGATTCCGGACTTATAGCCCTTCAAAATTTCAAAAATGTCCTATTTTCACATTTTTTCTTATTACATGAAATTTTCAAATTTTTGTGTAAGGCACACTTCTAAACAGTTTGTATTGAGTTTTGGAAATGTGCGCTTTTAAAAACCGTTGGTTTACATTCTACCTTGTTTTTATATAATTGAAATATACAGTTATATATAAATACAGTCAATATCGGTTATAACAACATTGAGCGGACCAGCAAATTCCATCGTTATATCCATTAGGTCATTACAAACAATTTAAAATTTTTTTATAAATAAAAAGAAGTAGATAGATATTATTTATTTATTTGTTAAAGTCTTTATTAAACAGTTTTTAACAAAAAGAAAAAAAACTTAATAATATATATATACCTACTTTCCATACATACATACATACATACATATGTATAAAACGTAACATAATATATAATTATTACGAATATGTATGTGTTTATTGTTTTATTTACCAGAACCACACTCTGATTGCCAAATAATAAGAGGCTTTTCTCCAAAGCTAACTACCAACTCTACGTTTTTTTATTTATACTAAAAGTTTCAGTCATATCTATACTTTCTTGTATAATTTTATACTTGTGGTGTATTTTAAAACAATGTAACATGTAACATATATACACACATAAATAAAAATATTAGAAATATTAAACTCGCAGAACAGCCAGGCGACAATTAGGTGACAATAACTAACAGGTCAATCTGATGCTTTTTTTCATAGTTAATAATAATGTATGTATGTATGGATGTATGTATTTTCTTTATTTTGTTTTAATTTTTTCGGCGTTATAACCGATAATTTTTTATAAGCGATGTCGTTATATCCGATACCAATTTGTTTGAAATTATATGAACTTAAAACCGGGACTTTTAAAATTGGTTGTAATAAACGATAAGCCGTTATAACCAATGACGATTTTGACTGTATATATGTATATAATTGTATATACTTTCCTGATTGTAAATAACGATTTAACAATTTTCCACAGAAAATTCTTGGCTGCATTTAAAGTATAGGGTATAGGGTATATTAACTTTTGTATGGTGTTTGTAACTACCAAAAGGAAGCGAGTTAAATATGAACATGTATATATATTCTAAATCAGGATCACCTCCTGAGTCGATTTAGCGATGTCCGTCCTTCCGTCCGTCCGTACGCACGATAATTCAAAAAATAATGATGCTATCTTGATAAAATTTATACTGTAGTTTAACAATGACTAAAGCAAAGCGGGGATTGCAAATACAACTCGCAAAACCGAATACGCATATCTTCGAATTTAATGAAGATAGGAACCTGAAATGTTGTACAAAGGTTGTAAAAGCATTTATTTTTTTTAGCTTATATTAAATACCTAACTAAAATAATTTATGGATTTTTAATTTAATATGAATTTAGGTGTAGGGTATAAATAAGTCGGTTGCATCGACTTACTGTTTAATTTACTTATTTTTTTTTTTTAAACTTTATTTTTCTGTGTTTCAATGAATTTTTTGTATGTGAAAGGATACAAATATCCTTGTTTTTTATATTATCTATTATTGAAAATATATATAAAAAAAAAAAACATTATTTGTTTTTAATAATTTCATTTTTTTTTCTCTTTTTGGGACACGTATAATTAATTTTATTTTTCAATTATGTATTGTAAAAAATATTTGTATGCGCGTATAAAATCGCAAAATGGTAATTAAAAATATAATTGAATTTCTTTTAAAAGACATAATTATTAATGTTAAAAAATAAAATTGTCATAATATTCATTGTTGGTACTTTAAAAGAAAAAAGAAAAGTTTAATTTAAAATAACTATAATTAGAATCATAATAAATATAACTAGATTTAAAAAAAACAAAAAGATTTCATTATAAAACTAATTTGATATTAATTTTTTTTTACTAGTATGTGAAATATATCGGATTTGAGACGTTCAAGAAAATTTATAAATTATTTAAAATGAGTTAGGATATAATTCAAATCAATACTTGAATACTTGTAATTTGAATAAATTTAAAGAATAACAAATCACTGTATATCGACTATATTCATTTCTGACATATTGAAAAGATTACTCCAGAAGAATTCTGTCAGAAAACTTTTTCTTTTCAGTACACGAGTTGAGCATTCAGAGAATTCAAAGTGAACGATTGAAATCTCTTCATCTTGATTTTAGCAACTTCTGAAAATGAGCTCATATGAGGAAAGTTGTAATCTTAGGGTATAGGTCTAAACTTCTGATACAACTTTATCTCTTTAAACGTCCCATCACATTTCTCGATATTACGGTGATTTAGTTAATCGTACGGTAAAAGCTTAGTTAATTGTTTTAGAGTTAATTTAGTCAACGTCCATTTGATTACAGTGGAACTACTTATATAGAGAATAATTTTAAATTGGTTTAATTAATAAAATTGAGAAAGTTATAAAATCGTTTTTTTTTTTAAATCTTTTGTGTTTTTAAATAACTCTTTTGATTGAAATAAATAATCGTTTTTCGAAACCGTACGTATCAAACTAATAATTATGTTAAAATTATGCCGAAACTAATTTTTATTAACTTTTTAGAGGAAAAAGAAATTATAATACAAAATTTTGAACATTCCCCAAAAATGAAACTCATTTAATTTAAAAAAAAAAAATTTTTCCATCTTATTTTTTTTACCTATTTCTTAAATAAAACACATTTTACCTGAAATCCTTAATTTAGTGAAATTAAATATAAAGAAAAATTTTTATTCTTCTTTTAAATATAAAAATAAAATCTTTTTCTTGGAAATTATTTCGATTTTAAAATAAAACAATAAATTTATGTTGTATATATTTAAATAAAATAGTTTTCCGAGCAATTTAACAATGAAGGGACACCCAAATGACTTCATTTTAAAAAGAGAAAATAAAGAAAGTTTTAAAAAACTTACAATTCATTAGTTTTGGTGGTTTCATTGGAATTCATTTAAATTATATATCTTTAAATTTGTAGTTATTTTTAACTACTTTTTATTTACTTTAAATGAACCTTAATGTAATTTTATAATAATGCAACCATAATGAAATAAGTTATAGAAATTTAAAATAATTTAGTATCTTTAGATTTTTTTATTTTTGTTTTATTTGTTGAATCCTTTTTTGTGTTATTTAAATTAAATAATTTTGTTTTATTTAAATCTTTCTTGTATGTGTGTGTTGTTTTTCCTCTTTCTACTGATATAAAAATTTATTTTTATGTATGTCAGCTAGAGCATCCTTTATTAGTGTGCTAAGATTTAAATTATTAAACAACTCTTTTAATTACAATTAAACAGTTGATTCAAAAAACCTTCGTTGAGTAGTAGCTTTTTAAAGCAGGCTATTGGAGGTTATGGGACGATTTTTAGATAAAAATGTGAATATGATGAACAAATTACAAACATATTATTAACGATTTTTTGGATTTCATTATTTTATATAAGAATGTAACATATATCTTTATTTGTAATTTCGGTCTAAAATCTATTGCTTTAAAATCTAAACGGCATCAAGTTGCAGAGTAGGTAAAAAATTAATATAAGAAAATAATTTAATAAATTTAATTGGTTTTTGTTTTGGTTTAATTACAATTTACTATTTATTTTATTATTTGATATGAAATACTTTATTATTTATTTTTATTAAAACAACGCCTGCAGAAAAATTAATATTAAAATTTTAAATTCTTAAAATAAGTACAACAAGAGTATAGAGTTGGAACTAAAACTCTAAGATATCTGTACAAACATAATATTATAATAAATTGTTTCCATAACATTTAATTATCTTTTAATTAGGTACAGTACTGAGATGTATGTACATTCTGTAATTTTATGATAACTACTGAATCCCGTCCCGCCAAACTATACTTAACTAAATTTAATAAACATTTTTGCCATAAAACTTGTTCATCCTTTACTAAATTTATGATCTCTAGTGTTTTTAAGTGAAGTAGTTTTAACAGTAACCAAAATTTTGGAAAATCCATTAACATGAATTTCTTTTGACAGAATTTTAAATATTAAGCTTATTATAAATGCCGAATTATGCTAATATATATATAAAAAGAAGTTGTATAACAGATACTTGAAACCGACTGTCGAACTTATTCAATTTCAATAGCTAAACCGACATTTATATAAAAATGAAATGGTAAAAATCGACTCAAAATTTAATCCTAGATAATTTTACTAAAGCAAGAATATAAATATTTCATGTCGTAAGGTGTTCCAAACGTAAGAGTATATTTATTATATTCTTAAACTATATTAATTTATTATATCCTTGAACTATATTAGTATTGGGTATAAAAAGGTTTTTTGAATAAATTGTCTTTTAGTTAAAATCTAAATGAATGTACAAATATTTGATATTTAATACATATACAAGAAATTTTTAATTCTCAGGAATTTTTAGTTAGTGAATGAAATAAAACAAAAATTCCAGTATTTATTTTGTGATTCTTAAATTTTTAAAATCTCCTTATACGAATTTTGAAAACTATTTTTAACAAACTATTTCAGTACTCTTAACCTAAATTTAAACTTAATTTGATTTAAACTAATATATTTTTAGATTGTGTGGAGTATTTAATATGTTCTAGAAGAAATAAATAATTATTTCATCAGCATTTTCTAAACTATTACTTGTAATGTTTAGCAGTCCAGTTGTTTTCTGTTATACAGAGTGTTACGGTGTGAAGAATTACTAATTACTAAAAGGAGCTCAAATTACGAATTACTAAGGAGGTCAAAGTAAAAAAAAATTTCATTTGTAGCAGGATCTAATAATTAATGGTTTATGAGTCTACCGTGCATTCCGTTACAGATATTTACATTCATTTTTAGTTAAGAATCTTATTACATTGGCTGAAATTATTTCGATATTCGAAACTCCATTTATAAATATTCAACTGTTTCGAAAAAGCAAAAAATTTGGTTTATGTAATAGAAAAAAATATTTGAAAACTTATAATTCACTTTTTTGTTCATTTATTATACAAGTGGAATTTAAATATGAAATTCCTCAACTCTAATACTTTATGTATTCAATTTTTTTCTTTTATTTTCTAAAAGGACTAAAAAGGGAAAACCTACAAAAGCGAAATATTAAATTTTTAAATTTTTTCTTTAATAAAAACAAAAATCTATTTCAATAATTTTATTAGAAAAATTAGTAAAATTAAAAGGCTCAGTAAAATAATTATGACTTGAATTTAGTTACAGGAATCTCCCATTTTTAAGCATATTTTTCAAAAAAAATTTTGAAAATTTTGAACCCCCTTAAAGATAGAGTAATGAAACTTTAACATGGGTAGGTTTTATAAAAAAATTAATATAGAAAAACTTTTTTGTATAGCCTCATCCGTTACGGAGCTAAAGTCTCTCAAACTTTAAAAAATCTAGTATTTGCATTTAAATTTCGTATTTAAATTTACCGTTATGTGAAAACAAAACTTTGCTTCCTTTATACCTTCGCGTATATAATTGGCAACGCTTCTAGATGGAGCTTTAAAATTTTAAGAGGCAAAAAAACTTTTAGAATTATTATAAGTTACCTCAGAAATTTTTTTTTTCTTTCCTAGTTTAAGAGCTATTAGATGTAAAAATTTTAAAATTTACTATTTACTAAAACACCTGCAACTTATAACCACCTGTTTAGATTTTTGCAATAATTTAATACGCAAATATTAAAGGTTTTATATTATATTTTTAAATGCTTTCACAGTTTTTCTGGATTATTTACGGTTACCTTAAAATTAAAGTAAGTATTGAAAAATTTCGAAATTGGGTACAAATCCGGCAAACTTTTAGTTAGAACCTTTGAAAGTAGAAAGATCTTTTTGATAAGTTACATCAGAAATTTATTTTTAGGATTCCCTCTGTTTAAGAGTTGTTAGATGAAAAAATTTTAAAATCACCATTTTCAGATAGCTATTACTTAGGCACCTGTATAAATTTTTGATTTTAGAGCAAAATGTTAATATTAAAACATCAATATTATGTTTTTACATATTGTGTTAACAGATTTTCTTAATTATAAAGAGTTTCCTTAAAACTGGAGAAAATAACTCTTGATTTTTCACAATTTCTCATACATTTAAAATTCTAAGAAAACTTAAAAATTTTTAGTGCAAGCCACAATCCTTATCAGCTTTTATTGTCTTTTAGAAAATACGCGCTTTTACAGACCTTTGGTTCACATTCTGCCTTGTTTATGTATTATTATTTGCCTTAAATGCTTTTTCTTTCAGGCCTATATATTTATTTTGCTATAAATATAATCCAATTCTTTAGCTATTAAGTATAAGATTTTTTTAACCAGTCTACGATTCAAGGTAAACTACATTGAAAGCTCAAAAGATATCATTATTTAAATTGGCTAAAAAATTATTTTTAAATTGGAATTAAAAACTCCGAAATTAAATATGTATTAGTATGTAAGTTTTTCAAATAATGAAAAATTAAAAATAAAAAACAAATTTTAATGTTGATTTTTGTTTTTTTTATACTCGAGTCACCAGGTTATGACTTTTTTTTAATTAGTAATTTAAAAAATATAACATATCTTCAAATTATTTTTTATTTATTATGTATTATATTTGGTCTCAATATGTTTATTTTATTTCTCTATATACCCAAAACACTATTATACTTTTTAAGTGTAATCTTAAAGTACTTTATAAGTATCTAACAGATTATTATGACAAAATACAAAACGAATTCAGTTAAAATTATGTTCCCATGATTATTATGAAATAAAATATTTAAATACCAGGTTACAATTTATATACAAGATAAAATGCAAATTATACGAGTACAAGAACGAGTTATAGATGGCAATACAGATATTACGAAATTTAATATCTATTAAATATAAAAGCTGTAAACGTTTGCAACAATTTTCTTTATTTTTCATAGCAAAAACTAATACTGCACATAATAGAAAAAAACAACAAAAAAAATTGAAAATTTATAGGGTTGGGTACATAAATCCGAAAATCAAAATTTCAAATTCAAAATACCGAAAAAAAAAATGTCGAAAAATCAAAATCCCGAAATTACAAAATTCCGAAATTCAAAATCCCGAAATTTCAAAATCTCACATAGACATAAATAGATGAATATAAATATTCCGGAAAAGAACTCTGATTTTGAATCCAACTATAAATAATTACAGTATGCCCACGAATATATACCAATTTCATTAAAAATATTAAATTTTCACATTTCCAAATGAAAAATAATTAATTTTGAAAACTACCCATAAAAAATATGCGGAGTTTCATATTCAATTTTGACATTTCACTTAAAAAATAGTGAATTTTATACGAATTAAGACATTTTTATGAAAAATAGATTTTTTTTTGAAGAAAAGAGGATTGTCGCGTCCAAACCCCCACTAAAAATTTTTTTTTCAGTTTTCTTAGTGTTGTTATCTAAGTTTTTACGATTATTTGAATTTATTTTTATTGTAAAAAGTTAAGTATTCTTACAAATGAAGGGAACATAGCTCTCAAAAAATGTTTTTAAGATAAATAAAAACTATATTAGAACAAAAAGATATTTCTTTTTATTTCATTATATAAAGTTAAGTGACAAAAAACCAAAATTATTTCTAGATTTCTAATATACCAGTATTATTAACCAATATTATTTCTTGATTACCAGACTGGCGTAAGCTACGCCAGGTTTATCTAGTTTTTTATAATAAACAAACATTTTGGAGTAATGCTTATGTATTTGTACAATTTACATCCTTATTTTCTGTTAGATTACATCCTTATTTTTTGTTACCTACAATTTTTTGCACTCTTTGAAATTCTTATGTCTGTTGAAATTTTCAAGCACCTGGTAAATATTCGCTGTTATATAATAACGTAAAACACCTCGAATAAGCGGTTGATGTTCCTAGGATCTTGGAGTACTCACTTGCATTTAAAATATTTCTGTGGAGAAATTCAGTTTTAATGTTTAATTGGTGGATATGTCATTTTTGTTCTTCTCTTACTGTAAAATCATTGAGGGTAAACAAATTTATAAATAAAAAAAAAAAGAAATTTCATTTAAAGAGATTTGAAAGAACCTTAGTATTTCGCGAAACATTGAAGAATACTTTTATAATTTTATACCCAATTTTGAGATTTTACACGGAATATGGAATGAAAAACAACTGAAACAATTATAGTACAAAATGTTTTGGGCTTATTGTCTTTCAACTTTTATTATCATTTTCTTCTTTGTAAGTGTTTATATCTTCATTATATTAATAAGTGTCAATGTTTCAACAACTTGAAGTAAAAACTTGGAGATCAACTAAATTAAAATTACATAAAAATATATATATCTAACATCTCGTTATTTATATATTCAATCCCTGTCAACTAAAATTAATTTTGATTTGTTCGCATTTGTAATTTGATGAATGAATGAATTTCTTGTAATTTTAATGTCTTATGTTTTAAATATTTCTTAATAAAGTTTAAGAAATGTATTGAAATCATGTGATTTTAGTTTTCGATTCCGTTCTGACATACGTTTTGAGTCAAAATTGTCAAAATTTTAAGAGTATCAAATGGGAAATAATTTATTTAATAATTTAACTCTATGATTTCAAAATTATGATAGACGAATTTTAAAAGAATTAAATTTAATTGATTTCAAATGAATTGAAAACTGAAAAACAGTTTAAACATATTGGTTAATAACATTTGGTTTACGTGCTTCGACAAAAAAAATTGATGTGGCTCTGAAATTTTCGTGAAATTTGACAAGCAGAAGCGAGTTTTCTAATATAAAATAAAAATCCGTTAGCTCCCTAAAATGTTACTATACGCCTTAGTGAAGTTTTCCGAAAAAAATTAAATTAAAAAACATGATATCTATGTCGCTTTTTCATGTCATATATAAGAGCAGAGGTGCACATATTTGAATGGAAAGCTCCAAAATGAAGCAATTCGCTCACCTCTGAGCGAATTGCTTCATTTTGGAAAGTCTGATTCTTTCATTCAAAACATTCTGGACAGAAATAAGGAGAGAAATAAATGAGCTTAAGTTGTCCAACTCTATTTAGTTCAAAGTCCCAGATAGCATAATTTGTTTGTGGTACGAACATCACGAATGTTGAACCATCTATCTAACAATTCTATCATATAGATAAGTTTATTTTGTAATATCTCTAAATTATTCGTGCATATCGATATGTGTATTATAAAAGTATTAAAACTATTATAATACTTTTTTTTTAATTACGTAAAATTTGAATTTCAATAAAATACTTGAAATATAAGTGAATTCATTCCAAATTTAAACAAAAAACTTTGAATGAGCGCAACAAGTGCAACAAAATTATAACTCATATTTACGTTTGGCGCCAATATTTATATAAATAAGAGCAACAATTAATTTTTCTTATCATAATAGATGTAACCGTAGTAAATAGTAAACATTTAAAGCAAAAAATGTATAAAAATGTAAGTTTAATTTAAAATTTTTTAATTCTAAATAATATCTAATTACTAAAAAAAACTGATTTTAATATTTCAAATAATTTATTAGCTTATATTTACAATTGGAGTAATTATATTAATTGGCCAAGAAGGATTCTGTCAAAATTTAATAGATATAATTCAAAATAATGCCAAAAATGTTAAACAAAATCAAATATATGTCCCAAGATCTAATCCAACGCATCTTCAGGTTAGACCAATTTTAAAATATGCAACAGTTCCTGTTATTAAATATGTTCCAGTTCAAGTACCAACATATCCATCAGCAATACCTCAAGGCTCATATAGATCACCTCCTGTTCTTTTCGTTCAAAAAAAGCGATCACCACAAACATATTTTCATACTCCAGTTATATTATCGAATGGATATAATCCACATGTTATACAATATCAAGTTCCACATTTAAATCAGAGATCAACAATTTTATATCCAATAAATTATAATAGAGCTGCTGCAGTAGCCAATCAAAATAATATTCCAAAGTATACATTAGTTAATTATGTAAACAATAAAACTGTGACGAAGAAATAGAATAAAATAATTTGATTGTTATTAAAAACTTTCAATAGTTATATAATATGAAATTGGTTAATAACTGTTTTTAAAATTAAATATTTTTAAAGATAACCTGTTTGATTTGGTAAATGTTTTATTAGGTTTTGTGTGTTTAAAATATTTTCATTACTACTGCTTTTTTATTCAAACTTATAATTTGTATGATAAACAAGAACAAATGAAGCTCCTTAGTTTAACCTAAATTGAACTTTTGTTTTTTCTTAAAGGAGGTGGAAATCTCTGAAATACACCAAATAGTAAATAATAATAATATTAATAGCTAATAATCCAATAATACTTGTTGCGACAGTGACAGTGGGGTTACTTTCAATTAATTACCTCATGTAGGAAGGTTGTAATGTATGTTGTAAGTTTTGATGGATATAGTCTCTGTTACCAAAATGAGTAATAATAATAGTCCAATTCAGTGTTCCCTTACAGTCCCACTCTCAATAATGTTTCCATATATTTTCCTTTCCTTTACTACTCCTACTCTTTAACCAATATACTGCGTTAGCAAGTATTTTATAAGTTTCATTATATTGGTAAAGGGAGAAGTGGGTTTAGTCAGTAAGGATATGACACTACCAAGGAGGAAATTTTGATGGTGTCTTTGGAAGATTTTCACATCCCTTTGAAAAAAAAAAACCAAAGTGTCAGATAACATTGGTACTAGTGCTACACTAGTAATACACTACTGCTGAATCCATCTCTTCTTTATGCTAATTGTATGAGGTGAAATCCCTATAACTATCAACGCAGTATATTGACTAGGGAGTGATAATCTGAAAGGATAGAACAGGGATGCGGATTTTGAATTGGGGAGTAAATGAATTCGCCTATTATTATACCTACTTTGATAACAGTGTTATAACATTCAGTAATTTATAGTAGCAGCTCTTATTTTTAATATTAGTATTATGTGATATTATTATTATTCACAGAAAACATTTTATTCTCTAGTTAAAAATTAATTTTTAGTTTCTACAAATTATATTTATTTTTTATCTTCATCATAACATCTTACATTCTTTAAAATTTTTCGGTTTTTTGCATGTTTCCATCTTTAGAAAATAACTGAAGTATTGATGTTAGGTTTTGACCATAATCTATGAGTTTTTTGGGATTTTATAATTCCTCTACATTTCTTTCATAATTATGACCTGCATGTTAGTATAATATATACTGTATATGTATGCATGTATAAATTACTCTATAATATACATGCAATACTGATAAAAGATGATTAATGCTTAAACTTTTTAAAAAGTAAAAGACTATAATCGTATTTCAAATAGAATCATGCCTAGAAAATGATTTTATATTAAGCGTAATAGTACATTTGTTAACTTTAATAAAGGATTTAATAATATCGACAGTTTTGACATTTAATATTTTCTCCCTTAAATTCAAAATTGTAAAATTGTATAAATAGAAACCATTGTTTTATTCAGCAATCGATCTATTTGTTAAGTTATGTTAATTGATCTATTCAGCAATCGATCTATTTGTAAATGTTATTATCAATCTTTTACACAACATTTCTCAAAAAGTAAATTATATATTCAAATAAAAAATGAAAAAGTTAAAAAAAAGTGTAGAAAAAGTGTTTAAAGTTAAAAAAAAAAGTGTAGAAAAAATTATAAAAGCTGTTAGAAAAATATATAAAAATGGGTTCTTAAGCAATAAAATTTAAATCAGCACTTAAAAATCCCATTTTCACCTACATTTCGTACGTTATAAATAGACGAAATATTTTGTATTCTTAAGTACCTACTTAACAATCTTAATAGATACCTATCGGTGTTTTTTTCGGTATTTTGTTTTGTAACTAAAAATTGTAACAATCATTTATCACTTGGATTTTTTTTTACTTTTCTGTGTTTTCTGTTGTTTTTTTTTTTTTTTTGGTTTTTGACATTTATTTTAATTTTTACTGGTTCTTTTCTTTTTTTTTGTTGTTGCTGATGTTGCTACTGAAATTGCTCTTAATATTGTACTTGACAAATTTTTTTTCCCATTCAAATAATTGAAATGATGATGATGATATTGATTGTGATGATTAGAATGTTGAGAATTGTGGTGGACATGGACATGATTCATACAATTCATTCATTTTAATTGTTAGAACTATGATGGATGATGACTATTGAGAATTTTATACAGTGTTGGTCGTCTTATGATAAATCAAAATAAAACATCAGCTTTTGTTATACTAATTTTTTATGATTTTCATTGTCGGTTTATTGTTTTGTTTTGTAAGGTGGTGTATATAGAAGAATGTTTAATTAATTCCTCTTTTTTTAAAAAATACTTTAAGATAAGTGTATTTTTATTTTCTATATTAAAGTTATAGTTAAAGGAGAAGTAAATTAATTTTAAAACTTTTGGCATGTATTTTATTTTTATGGAAAGTTTTATTATATTGTAGTTATTTTAAAACCTTTACTTTTTAGAGAAAGTTACAAAATATTGTTCAAAATGCTTCAAAGTCAAATTGTTTTATTTGAAAGACTATAAGATACTTTTTATATTTTTTTATCTAGATTTATACTTTATTATTGAAAACTATAAAGTGAAGCTAGAGTATGTTATCCCATTAATTGGTGTACTAGTGGTCCCACTAGTGATTTCGGTTATATATACCACGCAATCATAAAAACAACTGAGGCTAAAGTTACTGATGACCTTTCATACTATTCTGTTATCCTAGTGAAAAACCGGTGAATGTTATTAAAATATTTATGAAAGCAACATATCTACATAGCATTGGGGAGGGCTTAAGAATTACGTTACAATAATTTGTTTAGTTGGAGTTTGGGTGCGCTTTTGATGTTGAAATATGTGTGTAAACCACATAATCAGGTAGTTGATTACAAATAAAATTCATTTAAATGGAATACAGTCAAATGAAATACAATTAAAAGAAATATACTCAAATGAAATACGGGCGAATGAAAAGACAAGCAAGTAATAAACAGTTAAGTGATATACAGTCAAATGAACATAGTTTTGAGATAGTAACCCATTTTTCTTTTAAGCTTGGTATGCAACTAGTACTCACCTGCTAGAAAAAAAGTCGTTCAATTAGTTGAAAGCTGAAAGTGCTGCTATCATTTTTTTTCTTAAGATTTAGGTGGATAAATTTTTATTTTTCTAGCAAATGTCATTTTGACCAGACATGTTTCGAGGACTATAGTTATAATTTTCAAGAATACCTATGGTATTTGGAATTCGAGGAAATTAATGAAATGTATGTTAAAGATAATTCTATTTTGAAGGTGTAAAATACAAACGTGAAGGTAGCTATAATAAGCAATGAAGTAAAAAGAAAGTGAGTTTAAGTTAAAGTCACTTTAGTTAAAGTGAGGTCTATTTTGTGGGATTTAACTAACAGTAACTATGCAACTAAAATACAATGCGCCAAAATTTAGAAGGAAATAAATTTCACTTTTTCTTTCCTTTAGAAGAATTTACCCAACATTTTCTTTTTTTTTAAAATTATTTGGTATTATTAAAATGATGTATATGATGTATATATCCAGCGAAAACCACACAATTTTTTAATTGTCTAATTCTATCTCAGGACCTGAAGAAAAATCTTTATCTTTAAAAAGTTGAGCCATAATTTAAATCCATACTTCTTGATAAATACTGTCATTCTGGGATAAAATAAATTTAAATTGTTTAAATTGTTTTTTCTAGCAGATGAGTACTAATTGCATACCAAGCTTAAGCAAAAGAGTTCATCTATAATAGTAGTAGGATTTTTTGTTTATTCCTCAATTTTTACGATTATTTTTTTTAAAATCGACAAATTCATAGTTATATTCAATTTAAAACTATTTGGAAGTTTTCAATTGAAATTGGTTAATTAACAGTTTTTGAGCTCACTTTATCTTAAAAACTCGATTCAAAGTAACATTTATAAAGTTTTGAACCTTATAATGTGGTTACTTTAAATCTGTTAAATAAACTGTCTACTAGGTCATTTAACAATTGGCATTATTTCTTCAATATATATTTTAGGTGACATCGATTTCATTGGTAAAATAATAACACGATAATGCTAATCCATTATTATATTTAAATATAACTAATATAGATTGATTTATTTAATTTATCAACAATTTAATCTCACACAGTTTAAATGAATCCTCTGCTAAAGCATTTGGGCTCTTCTGAAGCAAGGGTTGTATCCGCATAGGACCAAATGACTATATCCCAAATGTAGTTGGTATTGCCAGCATTTATAAAGTATATTTCGTTAATGGCGCATATTATCATTTAAGGACGAAAAGGACTTTTAAAAGTATTTTTGTTGTTTTGGTCTTTTGTGAATAAACTGTTATATCTGGCGATCTGTTAGGTATATATATATTTACCATTACTTTATGTTTTAAGGTAATGGCCTTAAGAATATTTTAACGTTTATTTGATGACGATAAATGTTGCCGTTTTGGAGATATTGTAGTTCAAAGTTGAACATTTAAAAAAAAAAAATTTTTTTTAACATCTTTCATTAAAAGTCAAATATTGCTAAATTTAGCCAAGAAACTCTGTAAATATTTTTACATCGTTGAATACCTCTTATTTTTTACTATAATTTGTGCGTTCATATTTAAGGTCGATATCGAAAAGTTTAGAAGATATAAGCATTTATTAACAAAAAATTCGTTGTTTTTTACCCTTTTCTATATAAAACTAGGAATGTGCCTAGTAACAATTTCTTCTGAAGTATGGAGCATTTAATCTTTTGTGGACATAAAGGATTTTTAAAATTTATAAAAGTATGTTAGCTTGATTTAAAAAATTATCTTTTTTGTAACATCTTTATATAAGCAAATAATGTTGTGCCAAACTTTGTACATTCAAGTTGTTGTTCTAGAAAACAAAATAATACACCTATATATATGAAAAAAATTATGTTATTATATTTTTAATTTATGTATTTATGTTTTTTTAAATTATGTTTTTCTTTTTTTTCCAATTTTTTTTAAACTAAAAATAAATTAAATTAATTAAAAACGAGGAAGAGTGCAGTAGAGTAGACTGTGTCAACTCTAGGATACCCGTATGAACGTAATATATCCTGTTTCTATAAAACTTGATCATTTTTTAAAAACATTCAGATGTTGTAGTACTGAACTACAGAGATATATTTATGTAAATTGTGGAGTTGTATGACAGCTAGCCGAATCTATTGCGCGTAGCTTCATTAAGTTCCAAGAGGTGCAAGAAGCCTGAACCGGCTGCTCTGGGCCAACCAAATTTTACAAACGTTGTTGACCTGTAACTCGACAACTCTTTACTAAATTTCAGGTTCCTAGCTTCAATAAACACTGAGTTATTCTCATTTAAAAATGTTGGATTTAAATAGCAAAACTAACAATTTTGTAAAAGTGACGTAAAAAAAATTTGAGCCTCCTAGCTCCTTTATTTTTTGAGTTATCGTGCGGACCGACGGACGGACGGACGTACATGGCTTAATCGACTCAGAATTCGATTCTGAGCCGATCCATACCTTTGACACTATATCTAGCTCGACTCCTTTAAGGTGTCACAAACGTAATGGCAAATTTATTATACCCTTGAACATAGTTCATACGGGTATAATAAACTCATTAATTAAAACTAAAAATAAATTCATTAATTAAATAGAAAAAATAAATTATTTTAAATTTTAAAAATTAAATTATGGGGAATTCTGAAGGAAGTGTTGTAGCCGCGTAGGAGTTAGTTTAAGAAAAATTGATATAGTCATTTGGTCCTACGCTGGTACAACACTTCCTTCAGAATCCCCAGTATTTGTAAAGAAAGTTAAATAAAATGTAACATTGAAAAATCTTATTTGAAATAACAAAGTGACAAATTTAACCTCAAACAATCAAATAACAAAGTTAAATAAAAAAATATGGGCAATATTGTTTTTAAAATTTTAACAATTTGAAAATGTAAAAATAAAAATATTTCATAAAACAAAAAATTAAAAAGATTCCGGGAAATGTGATCTAGTAATGCATAAAACATATTATGTTATACAATACTTTTCTTATCCCGTATCCAATCTCTATACACCCATTCAATTCTCTATTTGAAACAGTTTAGCATCAAGTATTTTAAAATCATATACTGTTATACTACAAATACAGAGTGTGTGGAAATAACAGATATAAATTAAGTTTATGATGAAAAATAATTTATAGTCTTAAGTCTACCATTCAATTTATTCAGATTTGAAAATTAAAATTAATTTTTTTGATTGAAAGTGGGGGCTGAAAGTATTCAATTTAGAAAAACGAATAATGTTTTCATATTTTTAATGGATTAGTTTGTTAATAATTTTAAAAAGGGGTTTTTTTTTGGTGCCCTTTCCATCTCATATTGTTTAGGGTTCATCCATTGTTGACAGATTGGTTACCCTATAAATCTCATTATCTTCCTATGGTATAGAAGACGATATCTTCTAATATTTCAAGAACTTGTTGATCGATTTTTATGCTCCACTGTTTTAAAACAGTAAATGTAAACTATTTTAATAACTCCGCAATTTTCAAATATCGCGTGAAAGAAATATATATTGAATTTATAATTGTATATTTTTTAAATTTATGTGGCTATCCTAGAGTCAACTCTAATTGAATACCTTCACGAATATAATTTATGCTGTTGTTATAAAATTAAATCAATTTTCCCAAAATTCCAATATGAGGACATCAATTTTGCAGATGTATTACAGCTACTCCAACTCGCCCGTCGTACTTGTTCAAATTTAATAGTGTAGATGTCATTTAATCCTTGCATTATTATTTTTTTTAAATGATCGTTCGGAGACGACGACGCACTTAGTTAAATCGAATCAAAATTCAAACGTTATGGCAAATTTATTATACCTTTACAATAATATTCGTACGATTATAATAGAAAATATTTCGAGGTTTGTGTAAAAAATATTATATTCAGTTAATTTTGTTACACTATGATCTAATTTTTAAACGGCACAAAAAAAAAATTAAAGAAGTAAAAAAAAAAACAGTTTTTTATTTATTTTTTATGTGATTTTATTTGAAAAGCAATAAAAAATTTTACATATTATCTAGAAAAAAAAAAACCATACATAACAATGTCCTCGACGGCCATATGAATAATTGTGGTTTTTATTTTTGCACAGTTTTTGATTTTCTATTTACATTTTTACATTTCACATTTTTACATTTTACATTTTTTTCTGATGTTAAAAATTTATTTTTTTTTGTTTGTGTATAAAATTCTTCGTGACATTTATAATATTTTTTTTTTTGCTTTTTTATTTCTGTTGTTTGTTATCGTTTTTTTTTTGGTACTCACATATAAAATGCATAAATTGTACTGGAGGATCAACTTAAAAAAATTATAAAAATATATTATGAAAAAAAAACAAAAAAAAAGAAGGAAAAGTATTAGGATTTTAAAAGGTTTTGTAAGAAGGACATTTTCTCTCCATTCCTCCAAATTTTTCCAGGATTCACTATTGAGGTCATTAAATTTTAATGACTCAAAGGTTTTGCTAACAAATGTCATAATATGAAATGTTTTATTTACATTAATATTTGCAAACCCATTGTTTAGTAAGGTAAGTTATTCTAAGTTAAATACTATTAATTATACATATAATATTTGATCACAAGGATCATTTGTTAAGAAAAATTAATTTTCTTAAAAAAGTTTACATAAATTTAACAAACCACATCCCCTTAACTTATTTATTTATTTATTTATTTATTTATGTTAATATTACATACATTAATGTAGTGCAATATTATTGAACCATCGGCTACTAAGACCATTATAGGTTTTTATACTATTATTAAATTATATACTAATATTATTTATTTTGTTTATATTATATACTATATATTTACATTATATTAGGTCGTAAGGGGGGTATGTAAAGAAAAAAACTTACGACCTGTGCAGGGATCGAACCCACACTCCTTCGGTTAATACACCACACGCCTACCCACTAGGCTACCGAAGCCCCCCCTTTAACTTATTTACAAAAAAAAAACAAAAAAATATTATTACATATTTGCATATTTTTAGGCGGTTACAGATATTTAACAAAATACTTATTTGCGGATAGTTTTGCTGGTCAGATAAAATCTAAAAATGAGTCTGGTTAAATTCTATAATTTAGAGTTTGCATTCGTATATAAATATATTGTTGTGTTTATTTCATTAAACAAATATAAATAAAATATGGAAATAAAAACAATTAATAAAAAGCAAAAAATGAGAACTTTTAAAATTTGGCTTTAAAAATTTTTTTACACAAAAAAACAAAAAGAAGAAAATGTGGGACAACAATTTTTGATAATATAAAACTGCATAATGTAAATTATTGTTGGATGCCTCTTTTTATTAGTACATTTTTAGAAAATTTTTGAGAAATTTGCATATTATATTAATTGTTTTGTTTGTCCGTTCGTTTATTTAAGATGATGTTTAAGATGATGTAATGAAGATTTAATCATGGATAGGTCTAGTTAAAAAATTAATGTTGTGGAGTCCACCCATTCCGGAGCTACATTTTTTTTTTAAATTGGAAAATCTCCTGATTTCAGATGTTTATATCTCATGTTCTGCTTACAATTTTTGCAATTTAATAGTGCCCAGCAATAGGATATTTTTAAACTTTATAAAACAATATAAAAATTAAACTGGTTGTGGAAGTTCGTTTGTTGTGAGAACTGCTAAGTTGTGGAACATGCTTCCATTCTCTGTGTTCCTCTCTGACAATAATATTTAAACTATTTAAAAATAACTTTTTTAGGTAAACTTCTCGCTCTTAATATTCTATTTGCTCCCCGTTTTCTGTCTTTCGTTTACCAGTGTTTAGTTAGCATGTAAAAAAAATACATATTTTTGGAATATAGTATGATATGTGAAAAAATATCTTACAAGATTTTCATTTTGGTTCCGCCATATCCAAAAGGCTTTTAGTCAGAATGATAATATTTTTGAGGAGAATGTTCTTTGAGAATCAGCATAAGTTACCTTAATTTTTTTTACTTCTCCTAGTTTAGTAGCCATTAGGGGTCACAAATTGCAAAATTTTGCTATTTTTAGACAATTTGAACTTGGGCGCCTGTACGAGTTTGCTACAACTATAACATCATAATGATAGCTGTAATATTATTTTATATTTTTACATATGTTAACAGATTTTCTTCACATTTATGTAATTTATACTTTTGATTTTAATATTATTAATCTAGTTTTTTTTTTTAAACAATTTTGATATTGGCATGAAAATTCTAAAACAAGATTTCATTCCATTCAATATTCAAAGATTATCATTTTATTCAAATGATTTAAAGATTGTTGTCGTCAAAAGCAACTATTTGAAATTTTTAATAATATTCTTTAAAATAAATGCAGGATAGTAATAAGAAATCTATTTCTAATTTTAAAAATTTTTATACATAATGCTTATATTATGTAAAAATTAAATTAAATTGTTCTTTAAATTGTAGACTATAGATAATTGCGCTTAGAAACGTACATATTATATATAACAGCAAATATTTAATGATCTAAAGTTTTGCTTTTTATTTCTGCAGTAAACTTTTGGTTAATGGTTCAGTTGAAAATTTTATGGCAGATTTCCAAAGAGTATTTATTTTTAAACTTTAACTTTGAGATATTTTAAAAATCGGGTTCACCAAATCGATTAAAATTTATTTTTATTCTTTAATTTTCATTTAAATTAAATTCCTTTCTGTGTTATAAATACATATATAAGTTAATTGAAAAAAATATCCTTGACATATTGTATTATTTAAAATTGATAATAGGTAAAAAAAAAAAAATTTTTAAATTTTATAAATAACTATTCATAATCAAAATTCAGATGCCACAGTGAAATTACTATAAATAAAGATCAATGATGGATTATCCTATAAGAAAATTAAGCAATTGTTTAAGGCATATCATGATAATTGGGGCCCCACAAAAATTCTGCAATTATTAAAATTTATTTATATGAAATTTTTACTCAGGTTGTTCAATGGTAGACTGGCTTTAGACTTTTGTAAATAACTTTAGTATTCTTTACTTCGACTTCTGATTCCCAGAATACGGCGCCTTCTTAAAGTACGCTCCTGCATAGGTTGTTTATGAAAATGTCTGTATTCATGTAAATATAAATACATGAATATTTTCGCAAAATAATACCTCATATTTCTCATATATAAAACAAATCTATTTATTTTTTAGACGGAATTTTGAAGATTAGTGTCAAAAATCTTATTGTGAATAATTTTATGTTGTTAAACTTCAAGAGTGCATTCGCGATGGCTAATTTAAAATTTTGTTAACTTTTTTTAATACTTAGTGTTTCTTTTAATCCGACTCTGATAAAGGATAAAGATAAATTGATCAATTGATAAATATAAAATTTATCATAGAAATTCTCCTAATATTTCATTGATTAAAGCCATAATTTAAAAAATTTTATAGAAGAAATATAGTAATCTTAATTTTAAAACTTTCCTAATGACTTTTTATAAAATATTGAATAATATATCGATATAATTTCAATTTTCTATATAATCTGATTACATCCTGAAAAATTTTTACACAGATTATAACTTGCGTAGGCATTAAATTCATAAAATTAATTTTCAATCAATTCTGGTCATCTAAAAAAAAATACGGATTTAAGCGTAATTTAGTTTTATGTTTTCATTCATTTTCTCAATAAAGTTCAGATAAAATTATGTTCATTTCTTACAATTTTTTTTTTTAATAATTTTATTTTCAATTTTCTTTTTTTCAGGCTTATCTTATTTTTGGTTTTTTTTTTTTTCTTTTTTTTTTCTCTTCCTAATCAATAATATAATTGAAAAAATTTTCAACAATAATTCTATTATATCCCATTTATCAAAGAAAACTTTTATAATATGCATTTCATATCATATTGTATAGAACAATCATGATGAAAAATTGTACAAAAACATCAACTTTGGTAATTTTCATCTCCTTGAAGGAAATGAATGGGCATAGGCAGAAATAAGGTAAAAAAAAAAAAAAAAAAAAATTTATGAAATCAATAATCCTGAAAATTAACCTTTCCGCTTAATTTGGAAAATTTCTACAAATGTTATTTTATTCCATAGAACGTGAGAAATCTGAAAATTAAGTTTTTTTTATTTCCCCCTTCATATTTCATTTTTCCAACTATAATATTTTCCTTTTAGTTATGTAAATCAAAAAACCAACAACATGAAAATAAGAGATAAAAAATTTTTTTTTACGATAAAATTCTTAATATAAAAGAAATTTTTTATCTTATTATTTAACAGATAGGTGCTATTATATAAAGAATAACGAGCCGAAGTATATAAGAAAATTACATTGAATTTATGAAATTCAGCGCCTCATTTAATTTCTGAAAAGTTGAGGCATCATTGAAGCGAATACTTGATTGAATAAAACAAATTGTTAATTATAGACTCTTCTATTTCTATATAAATAAAATGAAATGCCTTAGGAGAAGATGCCTATATATATGTAGGTGATTCAATTTCTATTGTTAACTCCTTCAAAATTAAAGAGGTTTATCTAAAAAAAAAAAAAAAAAATGTTTTTATTATGAATTTACCTAATATCGATTTTTGTATATCTTGAGTGTTTTTAATTTTGAAGAGGTTCAATGAATTTTTAACCAAACATAAAAAAACAAAAGTACAGATTGTTAAATTTGATAAATTAATGAATTGTTTCTAGATAAAATTCCAAATATGTTGGTTTTTTTCTTTTCAATGAGGCTTCTTGATTAATGAACTTAAATATGTGCTGTTCTAATCATCATTTTTTTTTTTATTTATAGCCTTGAAGTTGTTTTGTTTTGCTGATTTGTTTTGTGGGCTTTAAATATTTAACAAAAAGAAAATAAAAACAAAAAAATTGTAATAAAAAGGAAAATTTTTGTGGTTTTAAGGAAATTGCACATAGGTTTTTACATGAGATATTATAGATAAAAGAAAAGTATAATAGGATATCTGAATAGTAGTAGTAGTAGTAGTTTTTAAAAAGTTGAAAGAATGACTGACAACATTTAGAATTACAAAGGACAGTGTTCTGGATACATAAGTAATACAATATTATTTAATTTTTTAATTTTAGTGTGTTGAAGACACTGAAACTATTGTTTAAGTCGGGAAACTGAAAACTCGTGGAAAAGGAGGGGCTTAATATGGCATTATCTGGAAGTGAGTTAAAAATACAAACAAAGTAAAAAATATTCACACTTTGGTAAGAAAATATTATGAAAAGTTTGCTTAAAGTCTTTAGACAATAATGAAATTTAAAATTCAAAAAAGTATTTGATGCATAGCTTACTATTTTCGGTAAATTTTTAATACTGATGTCAATAATAGTTATATGTTTATCGTACGGGTAGATAGATTCGGGTATATTATAATTTCTTCTTCGTTTGTAACAATTCGAAATAAACCTGCTAGATGTAAATTCGAGTGTATGGATTGGATTAAAATCGAAAAATTCCTCCATATTTAAAGTATGAATAAAATTATTTACGAGAATTTTAGGTGCGTACAAGGTTCTTGTATTATTTTGAAGTCAACCGACTATTTGTAATAAAATTGATTAAGATGAGGATCTTTAGTAACCTCTTTTTTTTCTATATGTTTTTTTACATATGTTTTTACATTAAAGGAATTTTGGAGCATTATTTAAAAAAAAAAAAATTGCTCGGAATCGCAATATTTAAGGCATATACCGTAGAAATTCTATTAGTATTATAATTCTATTTTTATGTTAATGATACTTTTTTATTTTAATGAATTTTAAGAACACAAATATTTAGTATACAGCGAAACGTTGTTTTTTTTTTTTATTTTGTATTGGTTTCTATCCAATTGATTGATAGCTTTTTTACGGTACCATGGTTTTTTTTACTTTTGAGAATATCTGCAAAAAAATGAAAAACAATCATTTTCTTTGTAAGCAGATTGATGTTTTGAAAGTTGTGGTAAAATTTTCATTTTATTACACTTCTGTTTTGTTATTTAACGTAATTTTGAAAAAATTAACAATATTTCAAGACGATTTCCGATTTATGTTTGTATTTTATGTATAACAAAAATTTAATAAAATGAAAGATAAATCATGTATTAATATAATCTTTGGCACAAAATAAGTTCAAAAAAACCATTTGATTTTTATTTTTACTCTGGAAAAAAAAAGAAGGAGTACGGAAAGGTAAAAGGATGTTTTTAAAATGAGAAATTGATATAATTTTTGAGGATTTGTTTAAAATTGAAAGAAAATCATTTTATAAGTGATGGTATTTTAAAAAAAATTATTGAAGTTATTTGTTTCTGACTATTGAATTTTTATTAACTTTGTAATAACAACAAACAACAATCATAAAACAATAGAAATAAAAAAAAAAAAAAAAAATAAAAACAATAGGATTTTGTAAAATATTTTTATTGAACCAAGGTAAGTTTTTCATTTTTTTTTTTAATGGTTTTTCATGAAAACTTTTGAAAATCAATTTAATTTTTGATTGAAAATAGTTTTAAAAAAGAAAAAGCAATTGAATGATGAAAAATGAAAATTGCTTAAAGTTTTGATATTAAAGAAAACTTTTTGGAAAAATTCATTCAACTTTTGTTTAGTTGAAGAAAAAAAAAAGTTATGTTAAGTTTATTCAAAAACTTGTTGTATAAATTAAAAATTAATCAGTTTGGAGTGTCAAGTGGGTTTTAAGATCAAAAATAGTGTATCAAGAAAGTGTTGTGGATTTAAAGTGATTTTCTTGTGATACATAAACTGTTATATTGTCTAATATGATGATCCAAATTGATTGGTTTTAAATATTATTTTTCTGAAATTTAATAGTAATTTTGCAGAGAGTACAGAGAACATTTTTCTGATACGTTTTTGGATTTGGTGCCAAAAACAATAAAATGTTACTACTGAAAATTTTTTTAAAAACAAAGAATACAATTTTTATTGTCGCATTCAAGTCAAAATTTATAAGAAATAAGAAGTTCTACAGAGTGCAAAAAGAGAAAGAGACTTAAAAAGGTGAAGGTGATGGAGAAGATCGGTAGATAATTTTCGAGATTTCAATAATTGAATGATACAAAATTAAATATTTAAAAAATGGAACCATAATAGAATTATTCAAAAATTTAGTGTTATATTGTCAAATCCTTTTTATAAACTCTTATTGAACTTGGAAAAAGGAACTTACTGGTGGTTAAAAGGATCGTGAAATCTTTGACAATATTTTAGACACACTTCCCATTTAGAAATTTTGGACACAGTTTACATTCCTTGACTATTTTAAAATAATACCAAAAAACATCAGAGAAGTTAAGTAAATTCAGAAAATTCAATATTCATATAAAAGATATTACAAAATTTTTAACAGAATTATTACAGAATAAAATTAGAGTATGAAATTTTTCTTAACATGTGTTTGTTTAGTTGTTATCTTCTAATATATTTTGAATATTTTTTTAAAAAAATAATTAGCTATAGACAAAACTAAATCTATATATTATAAATTTAGTTTATATATTTTCCTTTTTTGTAGCAACAATCAAACAAATGCCAATTACTTTAAAGTTTTTGTTTTGTGCATATATGCATGTAGATATTTACGTAACGTATAATGCGATGAATAGATTTTTTGTTTACATACTTATAGATGTGTGTATATATATGCACATACTTTTCCAAACACAAAATTTTATATTTATATAACTTAAAGGAACTTAAATGTGTGGATTTACTCAATATCCAAATTGTAAAGCACTCACTAAAAGAGTATTGTAGAACGGAATTCTATTCACCAAAAGCGAACAACACCACTACTAAAAAAATATATATATAGAAAACCAAAAAGTACCTATAGTACTGGGTCTACATACGTAAGTGATAGACAGCAAAATAACTTAAGAAATATAAATTATATCAGATTAATAAATGTAAAAAAAGTAGGGGCCTCGGTGGTCTAGTGGGTAAGAGCGTATAAAATACGCTGTAAACACCGAGGGAGTGTGGGTTCAAATTCCACACACGTCGTAAGAGAAATTCCCCCTTACAACATATAAAAATTTCCCCCTGAAAAGGAAAGGCTGTGTAATTTCCTTGTTAAATTTATGTGGCAGGGAAATGCATAAAAAAACAAAAAAAAAAGTAAAAAACAAAATATATGCTTTTGTATAAGCGATTAAAGCTTTTTTATGAATTCCCTAATATTAAAAATGTTTTATAAACTTATGTTATATGTTTGTTATTTTATTGGAAAGGATTTAAAATATTTAAAAAACAAAATCGAATGACATTGTGTGACTCTTTTCACTCTTTTTTTATACTTACTATATAGGAATACAAAAAACAATATTTGGTGTGCGACATTTTGGACCCATTCTCTTCAGCAATAGAGTTGAATTTCCTTTACTAATATAACTAAATTCTGTGTGAATCATTCGATTTTCGAGCTGAGAAGTGACACGTTTTCCATGCGAAATGTTTGTTGGGTATACTCGTTACTCATTTATTTAAGTAAATGAACGGTTGAAGTTTATGACATACGAAATATACCTATTTGTGATTTTACTATTAAAAATAAAAATGTATAGCTACAATTTTAAAAATTAAAAACTTTCTTTAGAAAATTGCAAACTAACATTATTTCTCATAACTAAAAAAAAAAAATAAAAAAAAAAAATGTAGAAAATAAATTTTTAATTGCGAATTTTTCTGTAATTTTCTAACAAAAAATATTATCTCAATATAGCAAATAGGTATGTATATTATGTCATAAAATCTTTAAAATTAAGCTGGAGGCAATAAACGCAATAACTATAGACTTAAAATATTAAAATCTTGTCTCTAGCATTTATATGAATTTTACACGCTTCATGACATTTATTATTTATATATATATATATATATATATATATATATATTTTGCTATGTATATTGAGATGATTTTTTTATACCCGTACGATAGGATCGGGTATAATAAAATTACTCCTCCGTTTGTAACACCTCGAAATAAGCGAGCTAGATATACCTTCAAAGGTATGGTTCGGATCAGAAAAAAATTCTAAGACTTTTGAGCCATGTCCGTCCGTCCGTCCGTCCGTCCGTCAGCACGCTAACTCAAATCTAAGAAAGCTAGAATCTTGAAATTTACACAAAATATTCTGGGAAAAATTTGTAGGTTCCCTATTTTTTTTGGTTGAGTTTGGACCAAAACTTAGGGTAGCTCTCGAACACCTAACTTTTAGATCCCCACATTTTTTTTGAAATAGAGCTATGAAATTTTAACTATTGATAGATGTCACAAAAATATTAATTTTATTTTTAATAACTTTTTTTTGTAGCCCCACCCGTTACGGAGCTACAGCTCCCCAAAGGTTCAAAAAAGCTCTATATTTAAATTGTTATAGCACAAGTTGTATAAGGTATATCTTCATTTTGAAAACGCCAAACGATTACTACTTTTATCAGCTTTAAAAATATATATACAATAAATATATAGTTATGGCATACGGTGTCTTAATTTACCGTTATGCGAAACTCAAATTTTGCAAAATCCTTTAACCCTTCTATCTTCTAAACGGTTTAAGTTGGAAACTTGAAATTTTGACAGAAGTTAGATCTTTGAAAATAAGTATGAGTCATTTCAGAAATTTTTTTTGTATCACCCCCCCTTTTGGAGGTGTAAGGGGTCAAAAACTGAAAATTTCCTATTTTTAAACACCTGTAACTTGAACACCTGTTAAAATTTTTCTGAAGTAATACACAAAAATTAAAGCTTCAACATTATATTCTTATTTCTGTTAACAACTTTTTTTAATAATATAGGGTTATTTTATAATTGACGAAAGTGTTACTTGATTTTTTCAAATTTTCTAACAAATTTCTTTAACGATTTTTTTGCATTTTGTTTTACTCGATAATTTGAAATTGTTGAGGATATAATGCGTAGTACATAAAAATGTAAAGAAATAAACAACATAACGGTTGCTTGAAGAATTTTTATTTATATGATATTGATATACATACATACTCATGTTTATTTACATATCGTATATGTCACTGATGAATGAATGATAAGAGTATAGATGTATATTATATAGCGCCGTATTTACATACATACATATATGTATTTTATTGTACTTATAAGAAATTATTCTATGAATGGAAATATTTTTAAAGTAATATTGCAATGTATGGCGATATACTTATAACAATATAAATATACTATGTGCGTATTAATATAATATAATATTTAAAATTATATTTACTATTTTGTACTTAGTGAATTTAATATACTTTTACCGCTTAGTATTAAATGGTACTATAGAATATTTGAAAAAGTTTCTGATTGATAATCGTTATGTGGAAAGTTAGAATCTGCTTTTGAAGAATGTACATATAAACATATAGTTTGAATATATGTACAACCCATAGTTCTAGAAATGATAAAATTCACCCAAATTATTTTAAAATACTAAAATATAAAAAAAATAATATTGTAAGCAGAGTGACAGGCTGTGAACATACTAACGGCTCGTACGGGTATCTAAGAGTTGACAAAGTCAACTGTATTCTTCCTCGTTTTAAATAAACTTGAACTGCAACAATATAATTCAATAAACGGCCAAGAAATGGTTTTCAAGTTCTCACAAGACTATGAATGCTCACATGGGAATTTTTATGCTCACACCATTTTTCATGGTGAAAATAAACTGTGTAATAATTTTTAAAAATGTGAAATAATAAATAAAACAAAAAAAAAAATAATAAAAAAATATTTATCAATCTTTAACGAAACGTCTTAAACGAAAATGTAAACAAATATTAAATCTAAGCAAACCCAAAATATAAAATATGAGTAAATATCAAAAAATGAAACTTAAGAGCAGAAAGAGAAGAATCAAATGCCTTGAGACTCTTCTTGAGAAGTAAAATTGAAATTAGATTTTTATTTTATAGAAATATAATCTTAAGATAAAAATGTTTGCTTTTGTTTTATTAAAGAATTGAATTTTTGGTTTAATATATTTTTTTTTTTTTTCAATTTAAAATTATGATTTTGAAATTTAACACCCATTTGTTGGGAAACATTTAGAATTTATGTTGGGTTGGGGCGAAAAAAGAGAGTATAACCTAAACATTTAGAAGTTATGTTGAATTATGGTTGGGGCGAAAAAAGAGAGTATTATTTATTTTTTTTTATGAAAGGTTAGTGATAAGAGCATAGAATGACATTTATTTTTTTTATTGTCTAGAAAAGTTATTTTTTTTTTTTGCTTTTTTTTTGGCTTAAAAAAAAAAATTCCAGGATTTTATCATTTAACTGAAGGACTTTTTTTTTTTGCGTAGTTGATTTGATACACGTGTCTGTAAATCCAATAATTCTATTTTTATACTTTTTGTTTTTGTATTTTCATAATAATTCATATATATTTTTTGTTTGTTTATTTGTTTGCGGTTTAATTTTTTTTGTTTTTTCTTTTATGGTTTTTAAAAAGAAATGTTAATATTGGTGGTTAAAGTTTATTATATAAATATTTCTGCTTAATACTTATAACTGTATTTGAAGATTTGTATATTATGATTTTCAATTTTTGATAAGAGTTTTATTATGTTAAACATGGATGAGTGCTTTGTGGTATTTTTTAAGTTTTATTTGAAGAAGTGAAAACAATATTTTTATTAAAATTTTGAGTGTATTTTGGTATATAATTTGCGGTTTTGAGTAGAATTTAATTACCTAATTTATAACTTTATAATTGTCCTGTTTAAAATTTATATAATCATATTAATATAAATTAGTTAAAAAAGTTAGTTACAATGATTTGTTATGAATCTTAAAAAAATATTAATATCTTTACTCCAAGAGGTGTTGTATATGTATACACGTTCTGCAGTAAACTAAAAATTTTTGAAAAATGAAAAGAAAATATTAAAACAATTTAGAACTACTATTATGTTGATATATTTTTATATAGAAGGACAAACAAGCAATTCAGACAAATACAATTCAGAACAATCAGAAGTAATCGGACGAATCGTGTGTGTTAGTCTTACAATTATCTTTCCAATAAATAAAAGTTTTTCTCAGTCGATTCTTCCAAGAACCTCTTCTTTAAAAGCTCTTGTTGAAAGAATCAACTGATATGTCATTGAATTAAAAATCGTGCAATGATTTCTTCTTCTTTGTAAAGCAGCCATCAAGTTGACGTCAAAGTAAATGTAAAATCTGTAGAACTAATTAATTGTAAAGTAAAAGTGAATTAAGACTTTTCAATTATAAGAACAACATATAAAATTGTCATCTGTAAAACGAATAAATTGTAAATCATACTAGATAATAAATAATTATAAATGTATAACTATACGAGCCAGAAGTTTAAACATTTATTAAGTAAGTTAAAACCTACATTTATTATACTTTACTTATTTTGTTAAGAACCTTCGGTTGATCGATTCCAACAAAAAAAAAATCAGTTCTTTTATAATGAGTTGCTTATGCTCTAGAGTAGCTGAAGCTGTACTGACTGAAAATTGTTATTGGTGGTTGATTTTGTTGATTTTTAAATTATTGTAGGTGTTTGTATGTATTTGTTTTTAGGTGGAAATAAAATTTGAATGTTTTTATTTTATTTAATTTAGGTATATGTAGTCTTGCTTAGCTTACGATTTTTTAGTTAGGCTAGTTAGTTAGTTAGATTAGTTAGGATAAGGTTATATATAAGATATAGCTTACAATAGGTTAGTTAGGCTCTAAAAACTCAGCTATAGGATAAAAGTTTTATTTTTATTGTTTATTGATAAAGAATGGGCTGAGATGTCAATTCTTTATAGATCAATAGACTCTATATCCTAAATGCAACCCCAAAACGTAAAACATATTGGACAATACTGCTTTTTGCAATACATATTGAGTAATGAGCTCAATAAAATATTAGATTTAAATTAAATTAGCTGATATAAATGAGGTCATCATTTAGCTCATAATTAAAGTTCTCTTTCATCATTAGCGTCATCATTTAGGTATAGTCGTTAGGATACTCTGTCACATCATAAAAGTTATTATTCTGTTATTAAAGCAATAAATCTGAATGTTGTACAAAGAAATGAAACAGAGTCAACTTTCTCATCAGTTGTACAGCTTCTGCTGGGATAATTCAAAGTAAAAAAGAATAAATGGCAGTAGGGGAGCGAAATATCACTTTGATGAAAGGAACTAATTTGGTTATTGTATTAATGAAAAAATATTGTCTATAATTTTTCATTTTGTTGCATTTTAAGCAAAAATACCATAAGTCGATTATAGTTTAGATATTTAAAGAATTTTTTAAATTCAGTTATTAATAATTACAATTGCCAGTTAAATAAATTTTCATTTAAACCGTCACAGAGATTCCTTTTCTTTTATTAATTTAATTTCTTTAATTAAAAATTTTTGAGACATTCTTTTCTTACTTTGATGCATTCAAATAGTTTGTGATAAAAAAAAAAATTGTCATGTCAGGGGAAATTGATGTTACTTGTGCTTCCTAGAAAAAAAAAACCTTTACAAAAAAATTAAGAATTTTTGTAATTTGGTTTAAAAGTTAATTAGAAAACTTTTAATTAGAATACTTTAAGAATGAATAAAAATAAATGAAAATTAATCCGATGAACAGTCAGTTAAATGCATTAATTATAAAAAAAAGGTTACCTATACATTGGTAAAATTTAAAGTGAAATGAAAAAACATAGACTGTTCATTATGATAAAATAAAGAATATTCTCATTTTTCTGGTTATGATTTTAAAATTTCGTCTGTGCCTTGAATTTTGTGTTCTTTTTGAGGCCGAAGAAATTTTCTTTTTTTTTTTCTTATCAAAATAATGTTCTTTTATAAAATATAAAAAATGTACAATTTAGCGTATTTGAAAAATATATTATAAAAAGATATCAAAGAAAACTTGAAAAAAAAAAAGATTTTTCTTTTTATTCTGTATTAATAAAAAGTTATTTTTATTCTTTACAAGGTCAGAAAGTTTGTAGAAAATTCATTTTCTAAAAATTTGAAGTTAAATGAAATTTTATGTTAAAAATGAGCAGTTATTGTTAAAAGCAAAAAGTCTTTTTAATTTTATTTTTTTTTTTTTGGCATAAAATTTAAATAATCTTCATTGTTAAAATGTAATTTCAAGTATTTTTAGTGTAGGATATTTAGTACCCATTTGCCTAAATAAAACGAAATCTATTTTAAATAAAAGAAAAAAATAAACTTTGTCTTAAAGTTTTTAAAAAAAATTTGTTTAAATTTAATTTTATCTTTTAACAGACAAATGAAGTTAAAAGTTTAAGTCATTTAAATTATACTTGACTGAGATTATAATGAATAATAAAAAGGCAAAGGTTACAAAATAGACTGTTATTTTATAAACTACTTATTCTGAAAAAAAAAAAAAATTTAATAAATATGTAATAAAGGCATGGTTAATAAGAGAATAAGGGTATGGTAAACTAATTTCACTTCGGACAATGTAAATTTATCCCTATTAAAATTAAAAATCATTTCGTTTCGCAGGACTTTTTTAATTTTTGTACGGCTTAACGATTTTTTTAGATTTGCATTTCGGTTTAGTATTTAGATTTTTGAGGTGTGTTTCTGATGACGTTGGTAATTAATTTATTTTTTAGAACTTGGTACAGCCAATTTACAACTAGTTACAGTCACTTAGTATTACATAGTTAATGCTAAGATATGGCTTAGCGGAAAACCTTTGTGAAAAGATTTAATAAGGGAAAAGTACATCAATTTTCACAAAGTATAAAAAATAATAAGCTGATACTGCCACCTTTTGATAAAGATCTATATGTTGTAAATTTTGCTTTTTATCTACTTCTCTCATACTTCTGTTCTTGCTTTGGATATATTCTCATACTAAAATTGCCTTCGTACCAGGAAAGCCTTTTCATTTTATTTGTTTTAATGGTTTTATTGATTCAGTTAAACTTTGCAGAAATATTTTCACTTGCTTAGTTTCGTCCACTGGTCCAAAATTATTTACCAATTACGACAAATTTTGCTTTTTCTCATTTATCTAATTTTTTATGTCAACATTTTTTTTGAAGGGTCTCGGTGGCCTAATGGCTAAGAGCGTATAACGCTGTAAACGCTGAGGGAGTGTGGGTTCGAATGCCACACACGTCGTAAGAGTTTTTCCCCCATACGACAATTTACGGTGTCGCCTGAAAAGCAAAGGCTGTGTAATTTCCTGTTCACATTTATGTGGCAGAGAAATGCACAAAAAAAAAAATATAATAATTTTGAAATAATTCATGCTTAATTTTGTTTTTTGGTACATTTCCGTACTTTTATCGTACTTTTACGTTTAAAGTTTTCATTGAATCCCATTAACCTGTTATAGGACGACAATTTTTCAAAAAAAATTCTTTTGACACATTTGACTAAATTATTTGATGGTAGAGTTTTTTTTTAAACCAAAATAGCAATTTGTTTTTTGATTTTCCTTTCAAACAAATGACATATTCATGACACCAGCGATTTTCGTTAAAATAATGAAAAATTTGTATATATTTGCTTGTCAAAATGTTGTCTTATTGTTTAAAAATGACTTACTTAGTTTAACAGCAGGCATAATTTATCTTAGGTATTTTAATTAAATATTTCAGGATGAAGTAAAAATTTTTTGCAAAAATAAAATTGAAAAGTCGTCTCGTTAAAAGTATTATTTTTTCAAAGTCGTGTACGTTTAGTCGTTTCGTTATAATTAATTTCTCACACTACCAAGAAGGAGTAGGATTACTTGAAGTCATTTAAAATGTTTTTCCGTTTTAAACGAAAAAAAATTTTCTTTTACATATTAAAGGGTTGAACAAAATTTTCTTTAGATCGTTACAGAATTTTAATTAAAATATGGGTACTTTCAAACTCAAATTGATCAGTAATTATAATTGAAGAATTAAAATTTTGATATTTTAATTCCAATTTTTAGTATAAAAATACTCATTTTTAATAGTTTTCTAATATTTTTGTTTTAATTGGACGGAAAAAAAAAAAAAAAAATTTAAATCGATTGATTTAAAAAAAATATTAAAATTTAATTATTTAACATTCGATTTCTATAAAATATTACAAAACTTTTGAAAAGAAACTTAATAGAAAATTTTACTTTGACTGTATTGGAGATGTTTAAAATAATTTCGAAGAATAATAATTATAGAACTTTTAATGTTTCAGTAAAAAGGGAACGAAATAAACATTTTTTTTTTTACTTTTCATAGAAATATTATAATTGAAAAATTTTAATTGACTCGAAAATTTTAATTAAAAAATTATTAAAAAATGCCTTGTCAATTATAAGGTATTACAAACGTTTTAAAATTTCAAAAAAAAAAAAATTAAATTCGAATTTCGTATATTAAAAGAAAAGTAAAAAAAAATATTTTAACAAGAAGCTATAATGACTTCAAATGCTCGACTAAGCAAGTTTTCGATATCTAGAAAATTAGTCTAATGGCGCCAGTTATAGCTATCATTGAAATGCTTCCGGAAAATGTTTATTTTCAATTTTTTTTGCAGCAAAGACATATAAAATTTAACAAAAGTGTTGATTTAATGATTAAATAATTTCTAAAGAATAAATTCTGCTATGAATTTTTAAAATTTTAAATTAAATATTTAAAAAAAAAATCAATTTTATCATTTTCCGGATTGGTAATTATTTTCGTGAACAACTGATCAGTAATTTTGCTAATGAAACAAAATTGTTCCATTGACATATGTTTCATTTCTTCCCATTTCAGTTTTTCATTGAAAAAAATTCTGATGCAATTCTTGATATATTTCATTATGATTATGTATTTTAATGAGTTTAGTCTTAAATTTAGTTTTCTTATTATTTTGATTAAGTTTAGTTTTAAAATGGAAGTTTCAAAAAAAGTAAAAAAAAAATGAATTCTAGAAAATTTTTACTCTTTTATTCTTCTCAATTCAGCCAATGTCATTATTAAATAAACAAAATCTTTTTTTATTCTTTATTAGTACCATTTTCTACCAATAATAATTAAATAAATTAAAATAATAAAACTTTATTTTACAAACATCGAAATAACGCTAACAACAATTTAAATTTAAATTACATTTATTTATATTTTGCCTTCATTATTGTCATTTGCCATTTAACAAATAATTTAACTGACAGTTTTCTCTGATTGCTACTTACAATCGCCTATACGGAAAAAAGTATAAGTTTTCAATGAAACGTTTTTTCCGGAAGCATTTCAATGCTATAACTGGCGCCTAAATTGGTACTTTTCGATATTCTTATTGGTAATAGTTTCTTTCAGTTATAGATTTGGAATGTTGAAGGTTTTTTTTTTCTTGTTTATATGCAACCTAAACACTCGCAAGATTTCGGAACATTACGAACGGATTGCTTTGTACTAATGTAGGTTTAGTTACATGGGATAAGCAAAATGGGAGGGAAATAAAATATCAGGGGTGACTTCAAGGATATATTAGAAATGAACCTAAAAAGGTTGCAAAATTGTTTATTTCTCCTCTAATTTATTTTCATTAGAGGCTAATTTTCATTTACCCTCTAAAACAATTGAATTGTTGCAAATTGTAGAATGGAACGCTATTAACAGAAGAGAACATTTAATGGAAATAATTAAAGAAATAATTAATTTAATGGAAGCATGTAGCAGTTATCACAACTAATGAATTTCCATTATCAGTTTCGAGCCACCTAGTAATGCATCCACTGTGTAGAAATTAGCACTTGTATTTACTTTCTACACAGTGGACTTGCTGTATATTTAATAGTATGTTGAAATTGTTTTAGGGGAGGCTTAATTGATTTTAGTTTTATACAGCAACTACTGCCTTTACCTACAAGATATCTATAAAAGAGTGAAATTACTCAAATATTTCGACGAAAATTAAGACGAGTTAATGTTATTAGTACGAGAGGATCGCTTATTAGAAATAAAACTCAGTTTTGAACTTTGCCGAAGTAAATCAAAGAAGCTATAGTCGAGTTTAAGAATCAATCATCTATCTACAAGTTCAGAGTAGATTGTAAAATAGAATAGAATAGGATGGAAACTAAAAAGACTGAAATTACTCCAATATTTCGACGAAAGTTAAGATGAGTAAATGTTACTGTTATGACAGAATCGCTTATTAGACATAAGACTCAGTTTTGAACTTTGTCGAAGTAAGATTATGGAAGCTTGAGAATTTATATTCTAGTACAAGAAATAATCATATATAGTACATTTTACAGAGTAGATTGTAAAATAGAATAGCATAGGGAAACTAACAAATTTGGTGTCTGGAGCTGAAAAAAATTATCTTTTAAAATTTTAATAAGTTAAAAATAAAAATTTTTAGTTTTAATCCTTCAAAAAAATTTTACAAAAACTCTGATATATTAGTAAGAGCCTCAAAACAGTTAAAAATTAAAAAAATTGTAAAATGAGTTCTAAAATTATTCTAATTCTAAACTAAATGAAGGAAAAGTTTAGGTAAATAACACCATTCAAAAAATTATCATGTTGAAAAAAAACAATTAATTTTGAAAAATAAGAAATCTATAATTATATTATTTTAATGTTATAAATGTCAATAATATTAAAAATTTTCATATAATTTTTCTATAATTAAATGATTGAAAATGAGTTTTTGTTGTTGGTTCACTTGTTCTGGTTGTTGTTAAGAATCCGTTTTATTAATACATTCTCAAAAAGTATTTTTTTATTAATTTTATACTATTAATGAATTAAATTGTAAAAGTGAAGGTTTTTTATGGCTCACCTTTCCTAAACGATAACATCAAATATTTAAAAAATTTTAATTGAAATTAATTTGAAATTTTTCTTAGAATTTTTCAATGTAAAGGAAATTTTGAAATATCAAAATAAAACTTCTCCAATTTCATAAAAAAAAAAAATCCTATTTAATTAAGAGAACCCCTTTAAACGTGTTAAAACAGAATGAACTTTAATTTTTTAGAAAAAGCATTACGAAGAACCTACATAAGTTATAACTATATTTCAATAAAAGAATTTTTTTTTTTTTTTGACTCTGTAACGATTTGAACTTTTTTTTTGTGAACTTTTTGTAACAATCGAAAAACAGTAGAGAAATCTGAAAGGAGCAAAATTCTTCTATGAGTACACGTGTGCTCAAGTTAAGTTAAGGGAAGTGAAAATAAATTTGAAAATGACAGGCATTATGTGAACAAAGTTTTTAATGCTCACCTTAGACGCTGTATGTTTAATACTTGTCAATTGACGAGTATATTAAATACTCGTCAAGAGAACACATAAGAAGGGATATGTTCGATATTGGTGATGTGCATACAACAAATAAAATTCCGTAGGTCGAATTATGCGATCTTGCCAAAAATGAAGTATGGGCAGCAGAAGTCCTCTTTATTCCTCTTGATATAAAATCACAAAATCAATTTTTTTAATGAGATGTATTAATAGTAAAAAAAAATTCATATATTAAAATTATTTTTTTGAAAATGCACTAAACAAGGTAGAATGTAAACCAACGGTTTTTAAAAGTGCACATTTCTAAAACACAATACAAATTGTTTAGAATTGTGACTTGCACAAAAATTTGAAATAAAATTTAAGAAATTTTTTGTAATAAGAAAATATGTGAAAATAACACTTTTTTGGAATTTTGAGGGGCTGTAACTCCTGAACTCTTTATAACTAAGAAAAACCATTAACACACATAAAAATATATTACTGGAGCTTTAATTTTTATGTCTTGCCGAAGTTACAGGTGCCTAAAAATAACAAATTTCCAATTTTTCAGCCCTAATTCCTCTTAAACAGGCAGTGGTGCTAAAAAAATTTGTAAAGAAACTTATACTAATTCTAAAAGTTCTTTCTTGTCTCAAAATTTCAGGTTCCTATCTAAAGGCGTACCGGAGTTATGAAAAAAGAAATTTCATGCAAAATTTAGTTTTCACATAACGGTAAATTTACATAGTAACTTACAAAATATTGCATAATTTTGATATTGTTTTATGTAGATAATAAAATTTCCGGTCTTTTGGATTTTTTAAATTGCAAAACTATTGCGCAGAGCCTGATATATATACATTTGAAAATGGAACTTTTTCGCAATTTTGAAGAGCTGCAACTTTGGAACCCTCTACAATTAAAATAAACCTTTAACACACGTAAAAATATATTACTGTAGCTTTAATTTTCATGTCTTGCAGAAGTAAAATGTGTACAGGTTCCTAAGTTACAGGTGTTTAAAAATAGCAAATTTTCAATTTTTAAGCCCTAATAGCTCATAAACAGGGGGTGGTCCAAAAAATTTTTCTGAGCAAACTTATACTAATTCTAAAAGTTCTTTCTTGCCTCAAAATTTCAAGCCTCTATATAAAAGCGTGCCGGAGTTATGAAAGTAGAAAAATCATGCAAAATTTGGTTTTCACATAACGGTAAATTTAAATACTAAATTTAAAAAAATTGTATAATTTTGATAATAATAAATAAAAAAAATACCTGTCGAATGACGTTTTCAGATTGAAAAAATCTTAAGCAGAACATAAGATATATGCATTTAAAAATAGGGCTTTTTCAAAGTTTGAGGGGCTGTAGCTCCGTAATGGATGGGGCTACATGAAAAAGTTGTTCCACAAAATTATTTTTTTTATGAGACCTACCCATGGTTAAAATTTTTTTTCTTTATCTTTAACAGTGTAGAAGTTTTGTAAACAGATGGACGGATGGACGGACGGACGGACGGACAGAGTGAAACTAATAAGCACATTTTTTCAAATTTTTTTTGGAAATGTGCTAAAAATATTACGTATATTTATAGCGATAGATATTAGATATCGAATTTTAGTACGGGTTTAATTAAATTATTAAAAAAAATTACGGTTCATTGAAATAAAATTTAATCAATTCAATATTAGGAAAAATTTCCAAGATTTTATTTAAGAATACAAAAATAATTTTGGTTACATCTTTTGTATTTTATTAAATAAATTTTCTAATAGCACAACAAATTTAAATATTCTGGATAATTTTATATTTATATATATATAGGTATAATGAAATTTAGTCATGCTATCATTTAAAATCCTACCTTTTTAAAAGAATTTTAACCTATGTAAGGATTTTCACTTTTAGAAATAGATAATGGTTTAATATTATTAGTATATACTAAGTGTTTCTGTATATTATACAATGTACACCATTTTTGTAGCAATCGAATAATTGAAATGTAAATCGAAATACTAATAGAAGTAATGAAAAATATCATTTTGTAGTTTAACTTAATATCATTAAGTACCCTTTACCCTAAATAATAAGCGTATCATGTCATAAAGAATAGTTTTGATATTGTGTTATTTCAATCAAACCCATATTCCCTATAAAGAATGGTGCATAAAACTAAGATGTTGGTGAATTAGAACTAAGCTTTCAAAAATGCAAAATTATAAGCTTTATAAGAAAAATATTTACCATTCTATTTGATTATACAAATTTGTAACGTTACCTTAGAAAAGGATACCATATACTCTTGGTGTGTAGAATGATTTCGGAATTCTTTTGTATTATAAGCTAAGTAACGAATGTGACCGAAAATTTTGATAAAAGAATCAGGTACTGTAGAGACGCAAGAGGTGGTCACATGGGAGATATCATTTTCAGAGTATATATGGCAAACATTGTACTTCAAAAATAAATAAAAACTTTTCCAGTTTCAATTCAAATTCTATGTCTTTTAATTATTTACTTTTGAAAACTGAAAGACGCTATAATTGATTTAATTCATTAAATTCAATTCTTTTTCGACTTTTTTTTTGGAAATTATTCTCTCAACTCACAGATCATTATGTTAATTTTTATACCCGTACGATAGGATCAGGTATAATAAAATTACTCCTCCGTTTGTAACACCTCGAAATAAGCGAGCTAGATATACCTTCAAAGGTATGGATCGGATCAGAAAAAAATTCTAAGACTTTCGAGCCATGTCCGTCCGTCCGTCCGTCAGCACGCTAACTCAAAAACTAAGAAAGCTAGAATCTTGAAATTTACACAAAATATTTTAGGAGTAATTTGTAGGTTCCCCATTTTTTTTGGTTGAGTTTGGACAAAGCCTTAGGGTAGCTCTCGAACACCTAACTTTTAGATCCCCACATTTTTTTTGCAATAGAGCTATGAAATTTTAACTACTGATAGATCTCACAAAAATATTAATTTTATTTTTAATAACTTTTTTTGAAATTTTGACAAATGTTAGATCTTTGAAAATAAGTATGAGTCATTTCAGAAATTTTTTTTGTATCACTCCCCGTTTAGGAGCTGTACGCGGTCAAAAACTGACAATTTCCTATTTTTAAACACCTGTAACTTGAACACCTGTTAAAATTTTTTTGAAGTAATACGCAAAAATTAAAGCTTCAACATTATACTCTTATTTCTGTTAACAACTTTTTTTAATAATGTAGGGTTACTTTATAATTGACGAAAGTGTTACTTGATTTTTTCAAATTTTCTAACAAATTTCTTTAACGAATTTTTTCCATTTTGTTTTACTCGATAATTTGAAATTGTTGAGGATATAATGCGTAGTACATAAAAATGTAAATAAATAAACAACATAACGGTTGCTTGAAGAATTTTTATTTATATGATATTGATATATATACATACTTAGATAATATCATGTTTATGTACATATCGTATATGTCACTAGTGAATGAATGATAAGAGTATAGATGTATATTATATAGCGCCGTATTTACATACATATATGTATTTTATTGTACTTATAAGAAATTATTCTGTCAATGGAATATTTAAATATAATATAATATAATATTTAAAATTATATTTACTATTTTGTACTAAGTAAATTTAATATACATTTACCGCTTAGTATTAAATGGTACTATAGAATATTTGAAAAAGTTTTGGATTGATAATCGTTATGTGAAAGGTTAGAATCTGCTTTTGAAGAATGTACATATAAACATATAGTTTGAATATATGTACAAACCATAGTTCTAGAAATTATAAAATTCACCCAAATTATTTTAAAATACTAAAATATTAAAAAAATAATATTGTGATCAAAGTGACAGGCTGTGAACATACTAACGGTTCGTACGGGTATCTAAGAGTTGACAAAGGCAACTGTATTCTTCCTCGTTATTATAAAAGTTTGTCAGTTTTGAGAATTAATTTAGAAGTTGTCTAAGTAAAACTCAGTTTACTTCAACTGAAAATTACAATAAACTGAACTAAGACGAAAGAGTTTCTGTCATACTGTAAATAGACTGTCATAAAATTTATAATAAAACTCATTGCTATATTCTCCTTTATCATTTAAAATTGTAACCATACTGTTTTAAATTAAAAGTGGGTACTCAGATTTTATTTTATTAAACACTGATGTTTTTAATTATTTAGCAGTTAAGGTTTTTATTTATCAAAGTTTGAAAAGATTTTAGTTAAAGTTCATATTCAAATTCAAATATTACAAATTAAACTTTTATTTTTTATTTAGTTAAAAAAAGACATTTGTTTGACAAATAGAAAATAAAATGTCAAAATACAGTATTTGACAAAAAAAAATTAAATGTTAAAACTAAAACATAAGTAAAAATAAAAATAACAATTTAAAAGCTGAATTAAATGAAATAACAAAATTTGTTATTGAAGACCTTGGAAATTTTATTTTAGTTTTTTTGTTTTAGTAATTTTAAAATCATTAACTGCCAACATATTTGATAGTAGTGGTAAGTGGTGAATTGTAAGTGGTAAATTACTGAAATGAATTATATCTATTTTGGGTGGAATAAAAAAAAAAAAATTTGTTATTATGCTTTTAATTTTTTTTTTTGGCACAAAAGAATACATTTTTTTTTTTCATAATATAAAAAAAAAACAACATATGATTTGATTGTAGTGACTAGTGGGTGAATTATGTATTAATAGTGACATAATAATATTTCTTTAGTTCTTATATTTTTGCCATTTTTTGTTTTTGCCCTTAATAGTTTTTTTTTATTATTGTTGGAAGGTTGATATCCTAAATTGTATTACTAAATATTAAAAAAAAAACATACAATGATTTGTTTTTTACATATGTATAACAAATTTTTATTAGGTATACATATACATACATATGTAAAAAAGAAAATGATATTCTTTAAATTGGTCATTTTGTAAAAAACTTAAAGCTGTATAGGGTGTATCTTTTATAATAAACTTAATTCAAAACTAAGAATAAGGAACTGAAAGAAAAGCTATAGTGAAATGTGAGACTTATTCTACAAAATATGTCATGAGATTAATAGATAATTGATTGAAAAAAAAGTCACTTTTGATAAAGAGTGAATTACAAGAGGGCAAACCCATCTTAAATAAGCCGACGAATAAAGATTAAAAAAGGCAGCCTAATTTAATATGGGAAATGAGAAGTTAAGAAAAAGAGAAAATAAATCATGAAAGAAAAATAATTAATGTGGAGAAAAAGCAGAATTAGCCGATGCAGCTCAGGAAATTAAAAAATTATTAGTATTTTTTTATATTCTGTAATTTTGAAATGAAAAATATTATTATTTGATTATTTCAAATAGTGTATTTATATCATATGTATCAATTTTGAATGCTACAATTTATCGTATGCATTCAGAAGACAACATAAGTATCTCACTCCTCTTGGTAGTGTGGGATTTATACCAAATAAAATCATCTTCCCCTGCAGGCAGTATAATGGGATAATCACTCTAAAATCTAAATGCAATTCAGTATGATAACTGAGGAATAGGAACAGTAAAGGAAAATGGAATAAGAGAAATATATTTTAAACTTAAATTGTAGAAGTCGGATTAGTTTAACAGATACTAGCTTATGGTTTAGTTCATACCTTGTTTTAGTTGATTCCTTGAATTTCTGGATATTATACGAATCGTGAAACACCTTTGGTGTTGACTTACTAGTTAAGAATGAATACCTATATTTAATTATTCTAGTTCTAATAGGCTTTATTATATAAATTATGAGAAAACTCTTTGTGCAATAGGTACGTAGAATTATTTGGAGTACTTATAACTTTGCGAGAGGTGTTTTCCAAGATATATTCATAGAAAAATAAGTATCATTTATGATTTTAATAGCTCATTTTTGTATCCTGCTCAGATTCTGTAGAATTGAATCTGCGATAATGTTGGAGTTAAGTTTTTAGGTTTTGGTCGAATGTACGTTTCGAATGTCAAGGATCTGCTCTTGAGGAAGATGCAAAATATTTCTTATTTTGCTGAAAAATCTTAAACACTTCGCGACATCTTTAGTGATTGAAAAGATGTAATCGTCCGACGAAAGTTTTCTATTATTATTTCCATGCCTAACATTTTTAAGAATTCAGAGTCTTTAATATTTAGTATATTTCGTATAGATATTCGTATACAATATAAATTAATTTTAATAATTATTAATGATTATTAGGAAATCACTCAATAATTATAACGACTTTGTTTTCCGGCAGCTGACTCTGCTAAAAGAAAAAACGATATCAACATTTCTTTGAATTCTAATTTTATATGAAAAACTCATAAACACCCAGTAAAATATTTGGCAAAAAAAACTTTTTAATTTTAGGTCAACCTGCACTTTAGCCAAATTCTATAATAACAATTTGTAACTGTATTTTTTTGTCTTCTTTGCTTTCGTTTTCAATCCATTTGCTATAATTAAAATTACTAACTATTAGGTTATATGTGTATGAATGGTACTCTTCATTTTGTTCATTCGATTTTGTATTGTTTCACCATTGTCACATAATATTTTTATTTGGTTTGAATGGTGAAAACCAAAGAAAAAACAACAACACAATAAAAACAAAAGTCAAAAAAAGGATTGGAAGCAACAAAAACAAGGCAGAATGTAAACCAACGGTTTTTAAAAACCCACATTTTCAAAAGACAATATAAACTGTTTAGAATTGTGACTTGCACCAATTTCGTATAAGAAATAATGTGAAAATAGAACTTTTTTGCAATTTTTAAAAGCTATAAGTCCGGAACCCTATATAACTAACAAAAACCGTTAACCGTAAAAATATATTATTGAACCTCTAATTTTTATGTCTTGCCGAAGAAAAATGTTTACAGGTGCCTAAGGTGTCTAAAAATAGCAAATTTTCAATTTTTAATCCGTAATAACTCTTAAACAGGGGGTGGCACAAAAAAATTGTCTGAAAAAACTTATACTAATTCTAAAAGCTCTTTCCTGCCTCAAAATTTTAAGTTTCTATCTAAAAGCGTGCCGGAGTTATGAAAAGAGAAATATCATGCAACATTCTTCAACATTTTTTTGTGAGACCTACCTATGGTTAAAATTTTTTCCTCTATCTTTAACGGTGTAGAAGTTTTTTAACCGACGGACAGACGGACGGACAAAGTGAAACTAATTGACACATTTTTTCAAAATGTTTTTTGGAAATGTGCTAAAAAAAAAAACAAAACTGGAATTTGAAATCGATAAATTCTTTTTCCCTATTTATGTTTTTATTATAAAAATTACTGTAATTAATGACACAATATAACCGTTATATTTGTGTATGTATGTACATGTGTATCAACTAAATAATTGTATAAAGGATAAAAGATTAACTAAGAATTACGTTTTCTTTTTGTTTTTTTTTTTTTTGGTTGTTTCATTAATGAAACAGAAAATTATTTTGTAATTGGAAACCATTTATAAGAATCTGTATATTTTTTTAATGGCCTAAAATTTTGGGTTGTTGAGGTTATGGGTTTTGATTCAGTAGGGATTTATTATAGCTTTTTAATATGTAAGTTTGTTAGTTTCTTGTTTAGTTAGTATAAAAATAAATATATTTTTAAAACAGGTGTTACATATTATAGTAAATATATTTGAATATATTAATAATAGTGGTGTTATAGTGGTGGTAATATTGGTTTGATGTAATGGTGGAACTATTTTTAGTAAAAATAATAGATTTGAAAAAAATAATTTCATAGATTATTAGGCATAAATTTAAGTAGGCGTATGTGGGAGGTTTCAAATATTTTATTAAATGAATTCTAATTAATTATTAAGTAAATTAATAAATAAAAGTAAGGAAAATTATGTATTAAGTGCTTTTTAGTTAATATAGCCTTTAACAATTCACTTCGGTTTAAGTTGTTTGATATTTATTTTAGTTTTTCACATTTAATACATTTACTTATTATGTGCAGATATTATTAATACTTAGTATAGGTATATGCAGAGAAGAAGGGAACAGTGATATGACAATATTGAAGCAGAGAGTAAAAACTATTTAAAATAATTGTTCTAATTGACATGGTATTTTTTGTATTCTTTGAGAAATTGATGTTACGCTCTATATTGGTTTAAAGATAACCATTTATAGTTATTAGTTTTAATAATGAAAAATAAAAAAATATCATTTTTTTTCTTTTGGTTACTTTTCGAATAAATTAAGTCATGGCTTTAATGTAAAAAATTTATGTTCTTTTCATGTTCCATATTTATAGTAATTTTTGACAAAAATATATTAAAATATTTTGCTCTTTACAAAACTTTGATTATAAAAAATTTTAATATAATCAAGTTGTCTAAAAATAACTTAATAATGGTATTTTTTTTTTTTTGCTTTTTGTAACGTTATTAATGGAAATGGAATAGAAAATGGATTAGTTAATATTTATACAAGAAATGTTTGTTAAAAATTATAAGAGAAGTAATAAATAAAAAGGAAGAAAGAGAAAGAATATAAAAATGACTGTAAAATCCATTAGTGATCCTGTCAAATTATAAATAAATATTTAATTTTAAGAATGTGATGAATTGATATCTTGATTTTTTTTTTTTAAATATATCATACGCATTTAGAATTGCCATTTCATCCCCTAAATAAATGACAGAAAAAATAAAATTTATGTCTATATGATAGATGTTAAATTTCTTTTTTTGATTCTGTAACGTATGTTAAGTTTGTTTTTCTTTTTCTCCTTTGCACTTCATCTATAAGAAGCATTGATCATACACTAAGTCACTTATTATTAATATTTGACTAAGCTTAATTCAGTTTATCTAATCATTAGTTTCATTAAGCCGTTGATTATAAGGTTATTATACAAAACTATAAAATGCAAATATTTTTATTTCAGCCACATCTCTTACCCTATACAAAACTTCTGCTAAGTAGATAATTGAAATTTCAGGAAAATAATTATTTGAGAGTCTATTTATCACCGGTTTAGTAAAACTTAAAATAATTGAAACCTAGTATATTAAAAATAAAACCCAATATCTATAATCAAAGAAAAAAGTTTAAAATATTGAGGATGATTGGAACCTAATCTAAACAATGTATTTTGTTAGATTAAAACGGTATCATCAATTTGATTTAATTCAGTCAATCTAAATCAATGCTTTGGAAACACTTAATAATCGACATCTATGATAGACGTTAACTTTAGAGATGTGGTAGTGGAAATACTCCCCACATGTCAAATACAACTGTTCAAATAAATTAAGACAAATATTAAATAATTATTTTTATGTTATTAGACAGGTGTTAAAAACTAATTAATCGAATAACTGAAATAATAGGATAGGACCTTAAAAACCCTTAGGACCTTATAAACTTAATTAGCAGCGAAAGTTTTTAACTTGTCTATGTTAATAATAAGCTCCAAAATTAAAATAACCGAAGAACCGATATAAAATAATATAAAACTCCTTTATAAATTTGACTTTATTGAGTTTAAAAAATCTGATTCAATTCGAAAATTTATAAGAAATTGTTTTTTTTTTTTTTCAAATTAAGTTAACTTTTATCTAGATACTCTAAAATAAATCTTCTTCATCTTGTTCTTTTCTGTTTATGTACCTACTATAAATATTTCATTTAGAGAGGTCTTAAATCTTATATTTTTCTAGTAACTATTTAAAAATTTATCAAATTTTTTTTTTTATTGAATTTCTAAAGGACAGAAAAACAAAAATAAAAAATTGACATCTTTATTGTACCCTAGTGATAGAATTTCTTCATAATACAGAATATTACGTATATATTTATTCATTTTGTTAATTTAAATAGAATTAAAATCACAACAAAATCTACAATAACAATGACAACAAGAATAACAAAAAGATGAAATTGATCTGATATAGAACATAGTAACAATTCAACAACACTGTTAAAAATCTTTTGTTAAAAATCGATCTCCCAACAAAATGAATAAATCAATAACTAAGAAACTAAACTTTATTTTAGATTCTGTCTCCTCATCAGAAGATTTCTTATTTTTTATTGTAGTTTTTCTTTTTTTTTATAAGATTTTTTCATTCTTACGCAATTTTAATGAAATTTTTATTCATGCCAAACATATAATAGCTTTTTGATGTTACCGGAATATAAGATACCATAATATCAACATAGCAACCTATTTCTTAATTCTATTTTTGGGATTTTTATTACAATATAAAATATTGAGGACAAAAACTGTATTGAAAGGTTATTTTTCATTTAAAAAATTTAATAATACATCTTTTCTTTACTTAGGAAAAAAATTGTGATTTTCATTTATTTAGGCGTAATCATATTTAAATAAAGACATCTATAAAGACAGGATTGTTGTCTTTTTCCTTGTTTCCATCATATTTTAAAGGGAATTTTTAAAAGAATCTTTTCTATACGTTTTTGAATGAATTAAAAATGAGCCGAATTGATGATAATTGAATCTATCAGTGCTAAATTTAGTTTTTGTTTTGAATCTAAATCAATTAAAATTCTTAAAATTTAATTTTTATGTTGGAAAATGTTGAAAGATAATTTCTTTGAATTTAAAAAGTTTTTTAAGGTGTCAAATTTCATTTAAAATTCATGAATCACATTCTATTTCGGGAGAAATTAGAAATATAGCTGCAGAAAATTCTAAAGAATTTAAGAATTTTAATTTAATTTTGAAAAATATAATATTTGGTCTAACTTTAGAATTGGGACGTTCAAACTATGAGTGTACTTATAGGATCGTATATAAATTTCACTAAACACTACGTAAATTTCTTATAGGAACGTATGTAAAACTTAACTTGAAGATGGTACTGTTACATAAAATGGTTGTTATTACCACGTACAATTAGTCAACTTGTACTTCTTTTGTATTACATATACGAATTCTAAATTTCATTTAATATATATGCCCACAAAATCCTTATAGCAAATAGCATTACAAGAATATCGAATAGGCAGTCAATGTGTTAAATATATTATTTCATTTATGAAATTTTCAGAAAATAAAAACAATTTAGAATAATCTGATTTGGGTCAAATTTTGTAAATTTTCTTAGTCTTTTATACGTATGTAAAAATTGTTGAAAATTAAGAAATGTTTTATTCAATATTAAAGAAATCCTATATACTTAACTATAAGAAAAGTCATTAACACGTCATGTAAAATTATAATGTGGAACCTTTAAGTTTTGCGTTTTATTTTGCAGGCGCGTGTCTAAAAATAATGTAACTACCCCTAATAGTTTTTAAACAGACGAAAGTTTTAAAAATATTTCTGTGCTAACTTATGCTAATTGTTCTAACTAAAAGTGTGCTGGAATTATTAAGGAAGCAAAATCTTGGAAAAATTTGTTTCAAATAACTGTAAACCAGAACCAGCCGTTTAGCATTTTCTTACTGAAAAAGTATTAAGCAACTTTTCAGATATCCATATATGAAAATAATGCTTTTTCAAACTTTGTTGGACTGTAGTTTCGCAATTGGAGGGGACAAGATAGAAAACTTTTTCTAATTTGAATTGTTTTATCTTAAATGGTGTAGAAGTTATTAACCTTATTAGTTTCACTTAGTCTGTTCGTTCATTTTGTTAAAACTTCTACACGATTTAAGATAGGACGAACAGACAAAATGAAACTAATAAGCAAATATTTCGAAATTTAAAAAAAAAAAATGTGTAAAAAATGAACTAACAATTGGTTTAATTTCAGTGTAATAATTACCGTACTTAAAACTTTAATATTACTGGTTTTGTTAACCTAAATATAAATGCTAACGGTATGTTATTATTACATATATACACTTGTGTCCTATCATAAACGTTAGAGAATATAATCGGAAAGAGATATGATTTTATTTTTAAACATATATTAAATATAACCTCTCCTCACATATAATTTGTTTTTGTTTGAAGATCTTCTAATCACCTCCTCCTTTCATAAAATTCATAATATCGTGGCGCAGCCTGTATCAAGCTAAAATTATTTTAATTTTAATAATATAAGAATAGCCTAAATAAAAATTTCTTTCAATATAAATTAAAAGACTTTAAGTAATGCATCTACTTAAAAAGGTAAATTCTCTAAGTATTATTAGAGATGTTTGCTTTCTTAATTTTTTTTTCCTTATTTAAATTTTCAACATATTTTAGAAATTTTCCGTAAAAATTTAGAATTGTATTTAATATAAAAAATCTGTTCAATTGAAAATTGAAAATTTAATTCATCTGTACATAATATTAAAGTGTAATTTCTTTTATTTAAAATTTTAAACATTAAATACAATTTAATTTAATTTAATTTTTTTTGAAAGGAAACAAGACCATAGGTATATAATATCCTTTGTATATATTTCTATATATATACATGAATACATACATTAATGTCTATATAATAATAAAAATACATTTTTATTCTACAATTTATATTACGGAAGGGTAGGTACAAAAATTCCGTTATAAACTTATACCTAAACATAAATTTTCAACAAATTTCCTTTTTCATTCAATTTTTTATTATTATTATTATTTTTTTTTTTTTCTTCATTTGATCAACCATAACCAAAACAAATTTTTACTACGCATATGCCATAACTAGCACAACACAAATATTGTTTTGTTTTATGTGAACTTGGACATTATAATATGTTAGAAATTAGCAAAATAGAAAATATCAGAATAAAGTATAGAGGTGGGATAGAGAAGGCAATAACAATACAAATATTTTCTTTTTAATGTGAGCAGAAAAGTTGCTCAATTTTCTTCAAAGTTCACCTTTAACTCTGTTTTCTTTTTAATTCATCCTAAATTGAAAATTTCAATATGATTTCGTGATTTAAGAAAAAAAAAACAAAAAAAAAAAAATAAAAAAAAAAAAAACAGTTAAAAAGAGTTGAGCTTTTAATATTGAAAACAAACAGAATATCAAAATAACAAAAGTAATGTGAAAAAAAATGTAAACAGAAGCCTGTTGCTATTGGGAAATTTTTATATTTTTATATACATTGAATTTGAAAGCTAAAGCCAACACACCAATACAGAGAGAGAATGATAAAAAAAAAAATTTCCTAATGGAGAAATTTCTTTTTTGGAGTTATTTTTTTTCGGTATATACAATACCATAGTGTTAGTAACTGTACGGGAATATTTAAGTTCCCCTCAAGTTTTGCGTATTTTTTTTTTTTGTTTTTTTTTCTTTTGATACAAATACATATATATATAAATAAATTCAGAGCACAAACCAAAAGATTTATTGGATATTTGCTTCCATTAAATTTTTGTTAAGTTTTTGTTTTTGGGAATTCCTGTTGGGAATTATTTGAGTCCCATTTTCAGTTATATTTCGTCTCTAGCTTTAAATTATGTTTTTTTTCTTTTTTTTTTTTTTATTAACAGAATTGATGTAGACTTTTTTGAAGTCAAGAAAGTTTTTTTTTTTTTTTGTATGCATTAAATTTTATTAAAGTGGATGTGCTTTTTTTTTTTTGGAGGTAGGGAAAATTTGAGTAGGAACTTTAATTGGGTGTTAAGTATATATAAATTAATTAGTAAAAATGAAATTTTTGTAGTAAATTTAAAATAAAAAAAAAATTTTTGCCTGATAATATTGAAGTTTTCAATAAATTTCGGAACATTCTTAGTTGTCACGTCAGCAAATTTGACATATGATAATTTGAAAATATTTCTTGGTGTACATAAAGTATTTAAAATTAAATTGATTTTTAAATTGCACTCAATATTTTAGTTGTAAAGCTTAAAAACAGATTATTAAAATTAATAATTAAAAATTTTCTCGGTTTTTTTAATATATAATAAAATAGTACACAAATCCTGTAGAAATACAAATGAACAAGACATCAGTATAAGGAAACGAAATAACATAAAAATAAAGATAAGAAGCTATATCGATATAGTTTTTGAAGATATGTATGTAACAGGATAATGTAGTCAAATATGTAACAGGGTATGTAACAGAGAGAATCACCAAATAGTCAATAGGTATTTCTCGGTCTAGTTATTAAAAAAAAAAATACAATCAAATCAAAATCTTGAAAGGGAACAAAATTTCATAGGTTTAATGAGGATCCTTCATGTAGAAAAAAGCAGAAGGGAACAATGCAATTTATAGTTGCAGAGTAATAGAATTCTTCTTGAATGAACTTCTCTTTAAAAACTAATTAACTTTACTGATTTTTGCCTGTTGCTTAAAATTCAAGCGAACCTAGATTAAGGCGCAGTGATATTAATTATAGTGTACATCTTGTTTGTCTTTGAAAGCAAAAAGTCGTTGCGGTAGTCATAGATTTATATTTTAACAAACTTTTTTTTTTTAAACTTAAGAAACTAATTAACCTAATATTATATTCAAAGGTTTTAAATCTGTTATTAAAATAATAGAATTCTGAAGAATTATATTTCTTGTTTTAGAGAGATCCAATAAAGTGTTAGAAGACACTAAGAAAAAAATTAAAAAAAAAAAAATTTTAACATTTTGATAAAGATTCATATAATAAAGGTTTATATTTTTAACTTCAAAGTCAAATAAATTTTAATTAGAAAAATTTATATGAAATTTAAAAAAAAAATTTTAAAAACTGATAAAACCATACGAAATTTACATAAAAAATAAAATTTTTTAATAAAAATTACTTCATGTCCTTTGAAAGGAGCTTTTTGAGTTTTCTTTTATTATTATATTAATAATTTTCACAATATATGTACCTAGATATATATAGGTATATTATATTATATATATATACTTATATTAATATATTTTCATATTTGTTTTATTATTCCATTTTCAATAAGTATTCCCTTTATTTGTTTTATTTATAACCATTTTTGAATGTCTTCATTTCCACAATTAAAAAACCCTTAAAAATTTTTGTATAAAAAATCTACAAAGAATATTTAATTTTTGTTTTTTTTTTTTTTTGATTACTTCAAATTAAAATATTGAGCATCATTCCATTAAATTCCATTATATGATGATTTATATTTGTCTCAACCTAAATAAATATTTGATTAAGATTTTCTGTCTCCCTTTTATTATTTAATTACCAGCTTTTGTAGTTCTTCTTTTATCTTTGAATCTTATGGCATTTTTAATTTATTGTACTAGAGATTGTTTGTTTTATTTTTTTGGTAGTAGATATAATAATTTTTGTTAATTATTATAAGATTAAAATTTCGTTTTAAAGAGATTGTGTTCATAAATGTTTCTTCTGAAACTGGTGCTGACTTTATTATAATTTATGTAATCAATGTTTGCTTTTATGGGACACATAGTAATATTCCATTATAATTGTTGTTGGGGGCGGCGATTATTTATTATAGTTCGTTATTTCTTTTTTTCTTCGCTGTTTGTTGATACGGCAGTCTTGTAATGTCTTCCTTAGATTAGATTATTATTATTTAAGAAGTATCAGTAACACTGCAACCTTTTGATGTAGATAAGTATATTGTGCACTCCTTATTATTAAGTGTTGTGGATTTTGCCTCCATTTATAATTCTTCGTTCAGTCCTACTGCCACTAAGAAATTGAAATTCTGAAGATTTATTACTTTTTGTTTATCGTTGATAAAGCAATATGCTCCTAGGTGCACATATCTGGTTTCGACTAAAACTCCATTCCAAATCAAATCCAATTTTCTTTAATTGCTTTTTTATTTGAATTTAACTAATGTCGCGACAGGAAACAGCTCAGTGTATTTTTATTCGATTCTATGATTTCTTGATATCTTATTCTGTTGTATTTTCTTAGAAGCTCCTTAGATTCTCTCAGCTCGAAATATTTCAGCTATTTTGCTAGTGCCTAGAATTTCTTCCCTTTTTAATACTTATCTTATTTTTTGTTTGCCTATGCCACAAAAAGATTCGAGGCCTGTAAAGGGAGTTACAGCTCTTTCTTTTGTAAGTCGTTTGGCTTCCTCATTTTTCTCTTTTTAAAAATTTGTTTTTTTTAATTATTGTATAGATTGAACAATTTATTCCATGAAAAATTATTTCGGCTAATTAAAGGTTAGTTTAGGTTTAATTGGGATTATATACTAGATTTCAGATTTTTTTAGTTGTTTGCTCAAACCTTAAGTTTTTTTTTTATTTTGTCTTTAATTTGTTTGTCCAACTTTATATTTTATATGTATGCAAACAAAATAATAATAATTATTTTTTACTGTTATTTATACATATATTGGTTGACTTTTAATTGAATTAAAATTAAGTTGTCAAAAAATATCATATATGGCGGGCAAATATGACGTCATGGTGAGTATGAGTAAACATTTTTTTTTTTTTTTTGAATAGTATTTAAATCAAAAATTGCTTTTATTGGTTTTATTATTATATATATTTTTGTATTTGTATATGGTATTCGCTATACGTTGAAATGCTACCGTTATTTTAAAAAAATGAATGTTGTAGCTAAATTATTTTGAAGTAAAGGTAAATTAATTTATGTTGTTTACATTTATGTTGTTTACATTTATTTTGGGTAATAACTGTTTCCTATCATTCACGGTTGTAAATGAAAAAGATTTTAAATTAAATTTGTATTTTAATGTGAAGAACTAACTTTTGAAAAGGATAATAAACTGAAAAGCAAGTTGATTATTGATTATGTAGAAGAGAAAAGTCACTAGATGAAAATCTATTTTTCTTGCAATTTTAGCTTGTTGATAAGCTTCACTCTTACAGTGTACGTTGTACGACATTGCATATAAAAATAAAATATAAAAAGAATAGAGAGACTCTTACTGCTTTTTAAATTTGAAATTAATTATCATTACGAAAGGATTTTAAACTTCACTTTAAACCTCATCTCATCTAGCTTCTGTTTAAGTTTTTAAAGATTTCGAAATTTTAACTTGAATTTGATCATAATTTTTATTACTGGCAATGCCATTTTCACAAAATTTATTATTTTTCTTTTATTCCTTCATTATTAGGATTTTTTTTATCCATAATTTGGGTGAAATCAAAGATTTTATCAGTTGTTAAGTTTTGCAAGAATGAAAACGTATTCATAAATATTTCTAATAAATATTTGTGAAAAGCTTTCTTTTGTAAGATCCTCTTTGTTTTACTGCCTTTTATGAAGAGTACCTAGAACTTCTTATTACAAATTGTTTTAGGTAGAAATTTGTACATATAATTGATATTTTTCTTTGTATTTCAATATTAAAGTGAAAATAGCTCTAAAAGATAGTGTCTTTTTAAGACCTTAAGATACAAATTGATTTCGTTACATCTTCTTTTGTACGAACTTTTATACAACAATAAATGATAATATTTATCTTAAGAATATTTCAATTAATTGCTGATAGTTTGACAATAAGTCTAATTCTACAATTTATTATACCTACTATTTATATTTTAATATTATTTTCGATAATTTATTAAATAAATTGATTAAAAATAGATAGGTACTTCTATATGTTCATTTTTATATTTTTCTAACTTTCAATTTTACTTATTATCATCTACTTTGTCAGCAAATTAAAAATGATGAGAAATATTAGCTGACTGACTGTTGACGAATCAAATAAAAAATCTTTTACTTCGATAAGAACCTGAATCCGAACAAAATCACTTCATTTGCCATTGCATCATTCATCTGTTGTACTTATATTTTAATTATATGTATCTGAAAAGATACAAATAAACGATCAAAAATAACTTTACTTTAATTTTAATACAGCTAGAAAAAAGATAAAAAAAGCTAGATTTTAAAAATTTTAAAAATCTAGATTGTGAAATTTTTATAGTTTAAATAAAATTATGGTATATTTCAATTATCAGAAGATAAAATTAAATTTTTGTACACGCTGTGACAGACAATTTGTCATTTATGTTACAACAGGATCACAATACCTTATTAATCTTTAATTTTTATTTATGACATTCCTATCGCTTCTGTGAAAATTTATTTATAAAAAAAAGAAAATTAGATGGATGGAAAATTGATAAAGAAATTTATTTTCTAATTTTTTTTTAAAAAAAGGTTTTTTCTCCCCTTAAAAAGAAATTAATATGAAAAAATAACATGTCAGGATTTAATTTATAATTCAGAAAAACAAAGACCTTGAGCAACATTTACATCGTTAACCGTATAATATTTTTTTTTTCTATAGGGCAAATGTTTTGTTTCGTTTCATTTTGAATTTCCTGGATCCGATAGTCCACAAATATTATTTATCCTTATGCTTTTTCCTTTGCAAAATATTTAAACTATTATTATCATTTTCTGATTCACCCTTTTTTGTAATATGCATTTTTACAGGATATTCCCAGAAGCAATTTATTCTAAAAGGGTTATTTGTATTTGTATCTAAGAATTTCCTTCAATTTCAAGTTGATAGTTCTGTTTGTTCTGATAAATTCATTTTAGGACATTTTTCAAAATTTGTTGAAAAACTTGTTTATTAGTTTTACTCTGTATGTTCATTCGACCATATTTGTTCCCAAAACTTCTACACGATTTAGGATAGAGCAATGAAATTTTGACCATTGATAGCTGATATTGTCATCAAATGTTGATATCTTATGGTGTCATAAATATTTTATAATAACTTTTTTATGTAGTTCTACCCATTACGTAGCAACAGCTGTTCAACGTTTGAAAAAGTGCTACATATTTTGAAATGTTTATATCTCTAGCGGAAAAAGTTCTTTGACAATTAGCATAAATTAAATAAGAAAATATTTTTATTCTCTCTCTCTGTCGCTTCTCTCTATTTAAGAGATATATTGATTAAAATTCGATATTTTTAGACACATTTAGCTTGAACACCTATGCAAATTTTTCATAATTTTTTTTATACACAATTCTGAACAATTACATATTTTGATGCAAAAATAGTGATAATTCCAAAACGCTTTATTATGTTTTTAAAAATGTGTTGCATTTAAAACTGTTGACTTTCAATACTGACTTGTTTGTATTTTTATTTAAAAAAAAAAAAAAATAGTTTTTTCCACTCTGTTTTTGGCTAAATAATAAACTTGTGAAGTTAATGCATACTACGTTAAAAAATAAAACAGGAAATAAATAAAAAGTCACTAGTTCACTAGTCACTATATAAAGTTAACCGTTATAATTTAAAATGAAAGTAAAAGAAAAAAAATTTGCTTTACCGTTACTTTATCTTTTGTTTGCTCCGTTATTTTTTTTTTTTTTATATAAAAAAAGTTTAAAAGTTTTTGTACATTTTTATTTTGCATATTCACTGTCATCGACTTGCTTGCTGGCATCGACACGTCTTTGCCAATTTTCTTTTTCGTGATAAAAGAGACAGTTTTGGATGCTTTTTAAAAAATGTTAGTACATACTAATTTTATTTCTTAAGAAAATATTAAATATTAATAGATATTAATAATTTTTATGCAATAGTTAATAATAATTTAAAAAAGTAATTTTTTCTGAAGTATTATTAAAGTATTTGTTGTACTTTATATACATTTTGTCAGTGAAGAACCAGCTAAAATATTTAAATCTGATCGTAGCTAAGTCTAAGTTTTACTAATTACTTTTCAAACTTTTCTATTAAAATTTTTAATATAATCAAACATAAGTCGCACATTGTGATAGTTGCTACCTGTTTTGGCTAAGGCTTAGCGATGGGATGATGAAATTATGATTATTTTAAAAAACACTATACTTTTGTTACTATTTTTAGATAATGTTTGTATAACCAAAAGAGCACATCTGATAATATTAATTTGTTTTTATTATTTTCATCCTCACTTTAAGTAAATTTTAGCGTCTTAAACTATAGTTCAGAAAGTCTGAATATAAATAACAATTGGACAATTATTTAACTGGTGAAACTTTGTCATCTTAAGTGAAGTTGTCCGTTTTGTAATATGAAAACTTGAGAAGTTTCCTTCAAAAGTTGCAAATTGTACAACTTTGATCTACTTACAATTAGGTAGATAGGTAGGTAAAAAAAGATAGTAGATGTACACTTAAGTCTCAGTTTAGGCATGTTATTATACCCTGGATCAGTTTTTCTTTTAATTAAACAATTGGGTGATTATTAGAAAGCGTTGTAAATCGTTTACTCTCACAATTAGTATTTGATCAATTTAAAAGTCCTTGCGCAATTTTTTTTATTGCACCTTTTTAACATAATATGATCTGTAGGGAGTCTTCTTTTAATTTCCTTTCATCAGATTCATATTATCACATTCTATAAAGCTTTAGAGCTTTTGTTGCGTCGAAATTGAAATTTTATAGGAATAATCACTAATAGAAATATTTAAATTTATTTTTCAATTTCACATATATAGAAATTATTAAATTTGATTTATTTTTTCTTTATTGCAAAAAGTACTAAAATTTAAATTAAATTTTAGTCCAACCCCAATATACATAGAAAAAAGAACATTAATAAAGTTCTTACCACTTTCATAATCTCTTATGTCTGAATTTTAATATCTTCATTCAATTGCCGTCTTCTTCTAATATTTTCTAAGTAAACTGTTTCTTCTTACAATTTTTTTTTAAATTTTTTTATTTTTATATATTTGGTTTTTTATGACGATGACGATGTGAAAAATATAAACTTTAAGGACATCAAATTTATGAGAAGACAGAACAATAATCAGTGAAAAAAACATTAAATGAAAGAAAAAGAAAGGAATATTAAAGAAAGAGAGAGCGAAAAAAGTTCGTTGTCGTTGACACCATTTCATATTATCTCTTTATTTTTTTTTGAATCTTTTCACTTGTGTGTCATATGTCAACAATTTCTTGACAGTAATAGTATACACAACATATACATGAACATATAGATGTAAGAGTATATAAATATGTAGGTTAGTTAAGCTTAGTACTAAAAGTTAATAAAATGAACTATGTATGTATGTATATATATATCTACGTAAGTGTATATTTCAAAGTACATATTAGAAACTGGTCTAATCTAAAGAAATGCTCTCAAGGGTGTACTCTATGTTTACTCCCTATGTGATTCATTATAAAATCATTTTTAGTTTACATATTATTATAGTATGTATTATATAGTATAGTATAGTATTATAGTATGCATATTTGTATTAAATTTATATATATTTTACAGTATTGTGCAAAACGATAGTGACATTTTTTGGTACTATTTTTATTATACTTCGATAATTTCTTTTTATGACTGTTAGATAAGCAGATTTTTTGTTAGGGCTATTATTTCCTCGTTTTCATCGAAAAAGGGTTGACCTAAGAGGCTCCGTTTGATTTAAATCAAATGTGTTATGCGTGTTCATCTAAGTCTCGAAAGGATGGAGCACAATTTGTTTTTCGATATGTTAACTCTTTTTGGATCTCCTGGCTAAAGCTTTTTACCGATTGTATTTAAACTTTGTATATGTGTGGGGAAAAGATGTGAAAACAAAGTTGTTGAATCCATTACCCCGTTGTAGCAGATGAGCTTTTCAATGATTTTTTCAGCATTTCGCTTTGAATTAAAAATCATTGACCAAATGCTTTCAAATTTTGTTTATGTGTTAACTGTTAATACTTAACTGTTGAGTTAACTGTAATACTTAGAATTAATCAAAAATATGTTTGTAGATAAATTATGTATAATTTTACAAACGGTTTTTTTTTGTCTTGATAGAAGTTTTCATGCCTTTGCAAATGGTGAAATTGTTATGATACATAGTGTTCTGTATTTTATATTTACTGCGATATTTTTATATGTTTTATATGGATAGAATATTTACTTATTTATTTACTGCAATTTAATGAGGGCATTTTTTTTTCATTTAACTACTGACAACTTACTTAAACTTAGGCAGTAAAGTGCACTGAAAACTCTTTAAAATTTATTTTTTTCATACTGCAGCTCATATTAAAATGAAGTGTACTTCTAATTACTCTTAAATAATTTATATATATTTAAAATTATTTTTAGAGAAGAAAAAGTTGTTTTATATTTAGAAAAGTGAAATATTTTTTTTTTTGGATTTAAATAGTTTTAAAAAACTAGGACACTTTATTTGGGTAGTCATATCATAAGTTTTTGAGTAGAAAAATATTTATAAGTCGAAGATTTTTCTTAAACAGTTTTGCTTTAGAAGTCAAGTAGTTAAAAGTTGAGTAGAGTTTTTGAATGAAAAAATTTTTAAGCTTTTGAATAATTAGAGACATGTATTTGAATTTTTTTCAGTCACTCTTGCACTGATAACGATACAATGTTTTACATATAGATGATAACAACAATTAATTTAGATTAAAACTTTAAAGTAGTTTAACCTTTGGTTTTATATACCTTTTTTCAATCAATTTATATTAATTTATTTTAATTTTGTTAATATTAAAACAGTTTTTTTTGTCATTTAAAATTCTTGTCTTTTCATATAATGAAGTTTTGGTTTTGTGTCGGTAAATTTGCTCACAATAATTAATACCTTTTATGCCACAATTTAAAAATTGACTTATTAGACATTTGAAAGTTTAAAAACGTCACAATTTAAAAAGATTTATTGTCAAAATAATACTTTACTGTATGGTTAATTATAATTCCAACTCCATGAGAATATTTTTTTTTTTATTTGTATTTTTTTATTATTTTTATATTAATTTGTATTTTTAGCACATTTTCAAAAAATTTTGAAAAAATTTGCCTATTAGTTTCACTTTGTCCGACAGTCTGTCGGCCCGTTCGTCTGTCCATCTGACTGTCCTCCGTACTGTTTACAAAACTTCTACATCGTTAAAGATAGAGAAAAAATTTTTAACCATGAACAGGCCTCATAAAAAAATTAATGATGTGGAACAACTTTTTCGTGTAGCCTCATTCATTACAGAGCTGCAGCCCTTCAAACTTTGAAAAGCCCTATTTTTAAATGCGTATATTTCGTGTTATACTTAACATTTTTTGAATCTGAAAACACCATTCGACAGCAATTTTTACCTTCATAAATTAATATCAAAATTATACAAGTTTTTTTAAATTTACCGTTATGTGACAACCAAATTTTGCATGATATTCTTTTTAAATAACTCCGGTGCGCTTTTAGATAGAAACTTGAAATATTCAGACAAGAAAGAACTTTTAGAATTAGTATAAGTTTACTCAGAAAATTTTTTGCACCATCCCCTGTTTAAAAGCTATTAGGGCACAAAAATTGAAAATTTACTATTTTTAGACACCTGTAACTTAGGCACATGTACACATTTTTCTTCAGCAAGACGTAAAAATTAAAGCTTTACTAATATACATTTACGTGTGTTAAGGGTTTTCTTCAGTTATATCGGATTCCGGACTTATAGCCCCTCAAAATTGCAAAAAAATCCTATTTTCACAATTTTTTCTATATAAAATTTTCAAATTTTGGTTTTTCCAATTTTCCAATTTTCAAATTGGGTCACAATTCTAAACAGTTTGTATTATCCTTTTCAAATGTGCGCTTTTAAAAACCATTGATTTACATCCTGCCTTGTTTTATATTTCCATGAGAATATTTCTACAAAATAACTTGCTTTTTTTATCCTCATCGTGAATAGCAGGGGTTTTCAGGGTAATTTGAGAATTTACCAATCCGAAAAGCCCTGCTTTTATTATTCTCACTTTGATTAGCAGGGCTTTTCGGACTATAAAATCCTCGAATTAGTAAATCCTGATTTGTTGACCAATATATAATCCCTACTAATACGTACACATATCCATATAGCATACAAATATTACAATATAAATATTATGAATCTATCAATATTCCGGAAAAAGCATATAACCCTGATTTTAAAACTAATTATAAAACTCTTTCTAACAATAATAAAAAGCATAAAAATTAATTATGTATTACGAATGCACGTGACCGAAATAATAACTTTTATTTTTCTTTTACTTTTATTTTTTAATAATACCATATGGAGTTACGGGTCTTTGAAATCTTAAATAAAATCACATGCATATAAATAAATACACACATTTTTACATACACATAAATTTAAATATTTGCATAGATATTTTGAAAGTTAAATAATGCCATATAATTTGTTTTCAATTAAAAAACCTTGCTGTCCGTATAGTATTTGAAGCCGCACTATCTTCTTTAAAAGCTATGTGGTTAACCACTCGGTGACCGAGGGCACTTTCAAAGTACATTAGTCATACTATTAAGTAAATGTTTATTTAACAGCGGTTATTTTTTTTAAGTACAGGAATTCAAATTATGACGGTTTGTTTATGTTTATTGCTTCAGAACATACCTAATTAATGTGTTATACATTTTTTATTGTATAATAATATTATGTGGTTTATTTCAATTTCAATTCCATTGTGTAAATGCATAATATTAATTCATTAATATAATTATTATACCCGTACGATAGGATCGGGTATAATAAAATTACTCCTCCGTTTGTAACACCTCGAAATAAGCGAGCTAGATATACCTTTAAAGGTATGGATCGGATCAGAAAAAAATTCTAAGACTTTTGAGCCATGTCCGTCCGTCCGTCCGTCAGCACGCTAACTCAAAAACTAAGAAAGCTAGAATCTTGAAATTTACACAAAATATTTTGGGAGTAATTTGTAGGTTCCCTATTTTTTTTGGTTGAGTTTGGACCAAGCCTTAGGGTAGCTCTCGAACACCTAACTTTTAGATCCCCACATTTTTTTTGCAATAGAGCTATGAAATTTTAACTACTGATAGATCTCACAAAAATATTAATTTTATTTTTTATAACTTTTTTTTGTAGCCCCACCCGTTACGGAGCTACAGCTCCCCAAAGTTTCAAAAAAGCTCTATATTTAAATTGTTATAGCACAAGTTGTATAAAGTATATCTTCATTTTGAAAACGCCAAACGATTACTACTTTTATTAGCTTTAAAAGTATATATACAATAAATATATATTTGTGGCATACGGTGTCTTAATTTACCGTTATGCGAAACTAAAATTTTGCAAAATCCTTTAACCCTTCTATCTTCTAAACGGTTTAAGTTGGAAACTTGAAATTTTGACAGAAAATAGATCTTTGAAAATAAGTATGAGTCATTTCAGAAATTTTTTTTGTATCACCCCCCGTTTAGGAGCTGTAAGGAGTCAAAAACTGAAAATTTCCTATTTTTAAACACCTGTAACTTGAACACCTGTTAGAATTTTTTTGAAGTAATACACAAAAATTAAAGATTCAACATCATGCTCTTATTTCTGTTAACAACTTTTTTTAATAATATAGGGTTACTTTATAATTGGCGAAAGAGTTACTTGATTTTTTCAAATTTTCTAACAAATTTCTTTAACTTATTTTTTTCCATTTTGTTTTACTCGATAATTTGAAATTGTTGAGGATATAATGCGTAGTACAAAAAAATGTAAATAAATATACAACATAACGGTTGCTTGAAGAGTTTTTATTTATATGATATTTATATATATACATACTTATATAATATCATGTTTATTTACAGTGAATGAATTTACACTAGTGAATGAATGATAAGAGTATATATGTATATTATATAGCGCCGTATTTACATACATATATGTGTTTTATTGTACTTATAAGAAATTATTCTGTCAATGGAATATTTAAATATAATATAATATAATATTTAAAATTATATTTACTATTTTGTACTAAGTAAATTTAATATACATTTACCGCTTAGTATTAAATGGTACTATAGAATATTTGAAAAAGTTTTGGATTGATAATCGTTATGTGAAAGGTTAGAATCTGCATTCGAAGAATGTACATATAAACATATAGTTTGAATATATGTACAACCCATAGTTCTAGAAATTATAAAATTCACCCAAATTATTTTAAAATACTAAAATATTAAAAAAAAAAAACAATATTGTGAGCAGAGTGACAGGCTGTGAACATACTAACGGTTCATACGGGTATCTAAGAGTTGACAAAGGCAACTATATTCTTCCTCGTTTAATTTTAAAATTAACTTTCATCTAATGAATTACGTCACACCATGAATTATTTTACATACATATGTAATGTACATAATAATAATAATTTCTTTGTGAATATAAAATTAATTTTAATCTTATTTATTAATTATATCTAGGTCCTTTGTATTATTTAGTTTTTAGTTTTATCCAAAATAATTGTTTAACCAGGATAAAAAACAAAATCATGCATAATAATAATAAATCCAAGGATTCCTTCATTTTGTAACGTTTACATAACAATAAAATAATATAATATAATTCTATTTAGTACATTTCCAAATATATTTTGAAAAAATGTTCCTATTAGTTTCACTCTTTCCGCCCGTCCGTCTGTCCGTCTATTTACAAAACTTCTACACGGTTAAAGATAGAGAAAAACTTTTAACCATGGGTACGTCTCATAAAAAAAAATTTGTAGAACAACTTTTTCATGTAGCTCCTCGATTACGGAGCTACAGCCTCGCAAACTTTGAAATAGCACCAAGATACTAATCGACTGGAATTTTTTGTACCTTTATAAATCAATATCAAAATTATATAGGTTTTTTAAATTTAGTGTTTAAATTTACCGTTATGTGAAAACCAAATTTTGCATGATATTTCTTTTTTCAGAACTCCATCATGCTTTTAAATAGGAACTTAAAATTTTCAGACAAGAAAGAAGTTTTAGAATTAGTATAAGTTTTTCAACTCAGAAATATAAGAGCTATTACGGCTCAAAAATTAAATTTGTTATTTTTAGACATCTTTAACTTAGACATCTGTAAACATTTTTCTTCGAAAAAACATAAAAATTAAGGGTTCAATAATATATTTTTACGTGTGTTAACGGTTTTTGTTAGTTATGTAGGGTTCCGGAGTTATAACTTTTCAAAATTGCAAAAAAGTCCTATTTTCACATTTTTTCTTATACGAAATTTCCAAATTTTGGTGCAAGTCCCAATTCTAAACAGTTTGTATTATCTTTTGAAAATATGCGCTTTTAAAAATCGTTGGTTTACATTCTGCCTTGTTTTTTTTAGAAGCAAATTATATCCTTGACATATGTGTGTTAAATTTAATAATATTTATAAAAATAGTTTTGAATTAAATTTATATGATATTAATAGCGTATCATGATTAACAGACACATTTGTTTTATTATTAAAAATATAATGTGCATATAAATTTCCATGATTTTGAAGTGGGGCGCAAATGTGATAAATAAAGGATTTTTTATGATTTATGTAATATAGTGATAGAGGTGAGATTTTTTTTGATAAATTGAGATGTATTAATTTCTTTCACCTTTTTTTAACTAATATAAAATTAAGTAAGCACGTATTACCGTTATAATTTAAGCTATAAAATGAGATTTTTCACGGATACTCAAATATGCTTAAATAAAATTTTCTTGCTAACTTATATAGGTTAGCACCAAATAAAAGTATCACAAAATCCTTTTTTTAAGATTAAGATTTAAAATTTTAAATAATCTTAGAATTTTAATTGTGAACCAATATAACTCGCCCTGCTGGTTTCTGCTCATCTTTTAATAAGAGCGTTAAATGATAAGCTAGAAAGTCAAAATTATTTTTCTAACTGGCAGATAGCAAAAGGAGCAACAAACAAGTAATCTGATAATCTTGATGAATGTTTGAGATTATATTGGACAAATGATACAAAAAAAAGTGACCATAAAAATTTGAATAAAAAAATGTGTTTATTTCAGATTATCATTAAAAAAAATAAAAACTTAATATATGTAAAAATGATCCTGTAAGGTAGAATCATTTCATATACAGTCATTAAGATTCTGAAACTATTATTTATATACCTTGGTAGTGTCAGATTCTTACTGACTAAACCCACCTCCCCCTTTAGTCAATATAATGGGATGAAACGCTTACCTGCGAATGCGGGAGTAGTAGTTACTTGCGGCTTGGGAGTAGGGATAGGAAAGGATAGGAATTGGATACGGAAACATTGAATTGAGAGTAGGACTGTAAGGAAACAATGAGTCCGCCTATTATTATTACTATTTTGCTAACAGAGACTATAGCCGTTACAATAGTTACAATATGTAGTAGTATATAACACCCTACTACAAGAGGTAATTATTGAAGGCAACCCCCACTGTCACTGTAGCGGCTGTTATTATTGGTATTAGTATTCTTATTAATATTATTATGATTTTACTACAGAATCAGGGCCATCAGTGGATTACAATGTGCAGCAGTATATAACACCTTACTTGCATGATATAACCAAAGATAGCTCCACTATAGCAGCTATTGTTATTATTATTATTATTATTATTAATATTACTATTATTATTATTATTATTCTTATTATTATTATTACTACTATTAATTATACGATCTACATTATTACGATATAAAAATACTACATATTTTTTTTATTTGTATGAGCTGACCGGGGTTTGCACCCAAGATCTTTCGATTGAAAGGTTGGCGACTTAAGCACTGCGCCATGAGTCTTCCTTTTATTACACACTATATGCAATAAATTGGAATTTCTTCTCCTTAATTATACCACAAAGGTATACCATATGACTGCATTTTTACGAAAATCTAAGATGGCACAAATAGCAGATACGAAGTGCAGTTTTATATTATTCTTCTGTATTTTTAGTTTTCAACTATGCCCTATAACTAGTCCATAAAGTTTAGAAATAAAATTAGTTTTTGGATAAAATGATTTATATCTGTGAATTTTTAGTCTGCACCTAGAAGGGGACCAGGTATTTACAGAAAAAGTGAGGTGAAGTGAATCTGTCCCATCACATTCTCCTTATAACTTCTACACTGAAATTTGTAAAGAATACCCATTTTTGGTATTGAATAGGTTTCAATTGTTCAATGACTCGTAATTTTCGCTACAACTTAAAGGTAGAAAAAATCGATGCAAAAATAATTGCAAAATGGTAAAAAAAATGGGGTTATGTTTGAAAATTATTTGAAGAAAAAGAACAAACCCATTTTTAATTACAATCAAAGGTTAGTACTAAACTAAATTTAATTATTTTTTCCTAGCAGTATTATGTAATAAATAATATTTAATTAGTGATTTAATATTGTTTTTTTTCTCCTACTGATTGGTTTTAGTTTGAATTTCGAGGTCATATTAAATTTTAATATTTAGTTCAACTTTAGATTTTATTTTCCTTAGGGATAACTTACTTTAATATGGATATGTAAAACATCTTTATAGTTGCTTTTACAATATTATATTTTCTTAAATCACACAATTGTTTATAGAATTTTTGTACAGTTTCCAGCGTTAGCACCAATTTTAATAAATTTTTTTTAAGTTAGGTTATAGGCACTTTAATTTTTTGCTTTTTTTTGTTAGAGTAAGTGAGAATCATCGAAAGACACTGTAGAGGAGTGAAAGTAGCACGAGTCCTCTATGAATGTGTGAAACTTTTACCCTTTAGTGGGTATCCACTACTTTCTTTTTTTAGTTTAAAACAAAAATTGCAACATAATTTCATAACACTTTTTATTAGTTATATAAATGTTATCGGTATGATTCATAACTCTATTTTGTAATAAATAAGAAATCGTTACTTCGTAAAATTTTTATGTTTTACTTTATTTACTTCAAAAGTAAATGTATTTATCAAGATTAATTTGCGAACAAATTTATTAAGATCATTTTATTTAAAAAAAAATTAAAATTTAAGTTTAATGTTGTCTATATGATCATCAATGTTGTCTATACGAATTCAAATATAAACAATTTGAAAGCTATAACCTATCCCAAATATTTAATCTTCAAAATATTCTTAATTTTTTATCTAGATACTGAAACTAATTTTTGGTTGTTTAAGGGGAATTATTCAATAAATAATATTTTATTAGTTCTAATAATAAGTTTTTATTTTTAGTCTTTCCATTTATTTTTTAAATAATTGTTTTAGTTTTTTGTTTCTTTCCATAAAACGTTTTTTTTTTATTTTCTGTTTAGGGAAAATTTTCAAATTAACTTTTCAAATAAACTTTTCGTAATGTAGTTTTTTCGGAGCGTTAAAAATTTTGAAGCTTTTATAATACTATATAATTAATAACAATATAAGCAAAACCGAATGTAGGTTGAATTGAGTTGAAAAATATCCAGAAATCTACTCTCTTCCTCTCTTTTTTGCTAGATCTGAAGTCAGAAAATTGGTTCGTTGATATTGATTTGGACCACTGGTTGATTGATAAGTATATTAGATAATCTAAAATAAAATTTTGGTTGATGAATTTACGATATAGAAAGCGTGAACTACTTTCTTTACAACTACCAAGAAAAATAAGAAAATATAACGGTAGTTCCTCTTTTCAATTTTTAGGTGAACTCTTGAACGAGTCCTAAAGAAACTTAACAATAAGTTTTTTGTATAGGTTCTTCTATGTCTAAAACTGCACTATGTAACTTAAGCCTAATGATTATTCTGCTGTTTACCTCATTTTTCATCAATAAAAATGTCATATAACATTTTGCCTTCAAATGTTTTTTTTGCATTTTGTTGGCATCAAAGTGTCAGCTTAAAATTTAGTCAAAATATTACATTTTATATGTTATAAGCAAATGTTTTCCCAGACATGAATATAAAATTCAATTTAACTTTCACTTCACAATAATCTATTTAAAAATAATACTATAATAATTGCAAGTATAACAACGTTGTCTGAATAACGTTGAAATTATCTTTTTCTATTTAAAAGTTATGTTTAATTTCTTTTTGTTTAATGTTTTGTCTAATACCTACCATTAATTTGCTATAATTTTATATTTTGAAAAATCCCTTTCCATTTTTCCGACTCAAATGTCTTAATTTTTTTCACAGATAGATTTTATTAGTAGCAGTAGCAGTAACAGTAATAGTAAATGAGGAAAAAGTTAAGATAATAAAAATACTTTTCATTCTCTTATTGTTCTTACTTTTATATTTATGAATATTTTGTTTAAGTTATCAAAGTTTTCAGATAAACTTTTTTGATACGATTTCTATTGCACAAAAAAAAAAAAAAAACAAAAAACAACAAAAGGAGCAAAACTAAATAAATATTTTTTACTTAAAATGTTTTTTTTTTCAGTATCTTTTTTGATATGATATTTATGAAAAATATTTTTGAAAATCTTTATAAATTTCAGAAAAATATGAAGATGAAGTTATTTTGTTTTAAAAACAAAAAATAAAATAAAAGGTAAACTATTTTTAGAAAAATTGTTTTGTACAATTGCTGGATGTGCATGAGAGTGAATACGAAATTCTTAAGAAAATATTTTCTTTAAAAATTTCTTTGAAAAGAAAATAAAAGTACATTAAAAAACTGATATATATGAAAGATTTTATTTTTGAAAAGTGTTGTTGCATAGTTTTGAAAGAAAGAAATTGAAGACAAAAAATTCAGATTACCATAGGTAGTTAAAATTTTTTTAATTATGATGCGTTAAACAGTTGATATCATTTAATTATTTTTACATCTAGGACATTGAAGTTGTAAAAAGAAACCGTTGAAATATTTAGGTCACAACTTAAGGACACTTAATAAAGGCCTTACAAAATAAATTTCCGATCAAGATTCATCTTAACAGTTGAATGATATAGCGGTCAAATTTATGATCTCTCATTCGGGCCCAAATTCAAATCCTTGTAAACGTGAAAACTTTCTTTATCTGATTTTCGATTTGATCTAGCTATAACGATTCGTTATTGAGATGTAATAGTTACAATAATTACAGTAATTACAATAAATATTAATTTATTATATCAGTAATAGAAACATTTAACCATATAACAAAATGAGTATCAACATAATATAATCACACAATTTTAATTAATTAACGAGATATCCAAATATTTAAATAAAAACAAAAAAAAATTTTGTATTATACTTTATATAATAAGTAATAAAATATGGTTCCCTTAAAAAAAGCCAAAATGAGTAAGAATTTTTGGTTTTCTGCTTTATTTCATTTAAAAAAATAAAATAAAACCAAAAAAACCAAAGAATGAAGGCACAAATATTTTTTAACAGGTACACTTTAATGAAATTTTAATTCTGATATTCTTTTATTATTCATTATTATTTTTCGTTTAAATTAATCAGCTGTAAGGCAAGGTATTTAAAACTGTGCTGCTGCCACCAAGCCTGCAAGTCCACACTAAGCAAATGATTGAAACCCCACGTATAGTAATTGAATGCGGATAATTTTAATTATATAAGGATATGTACGTAATTTTTCTATAGCATATCTCTATAAGGGAAATCTTGTCCCAAGATGTATCTACGTTAGTATTTATACTACAACAAAAAGGCAGTTAAAATAGCGTGCTGCTGCCCCCATCACGTATAGTAATTGAATGAATAATTTTAATTATATATGGATATGTCCGTATTTTCCTAGCATATTTATAAGAGGGTAATCTTGACATGTACCTGCGTTTCAACTGATCAATTGTTGAATTACCAAGTTAAAAAAATGCCTGAAAAATTCCTTATTTTACTTATCAACCTGTCTTTTTACTTGGGCATAGTGGCTTCACTCGAAATTGTAAAGGTGACGAACTCGGTATACAAACATTCAAATTCTCTAAGAAAATGAGAATATCTATACTATCACAACCTGGAAATATTAGTCTGAACAAAAAGGTAATACACTCATAAATCATAGGTGGTTCTTTATTAACACTTGTACTGCGGCCAAACAAAGCTGGCCTACATTAGATCTCAAACGGTGGACTAAAGTCTTATACCTAGATCGCCGCAATATCCGTAACGTAATAGGGGTTTTAACAGGTCATTGTCTGATCGACACGCATGCCAGAACGCTAGGGCTTCCCTCACATGATTTTTTCAGAAGCTGCAAATATGAAAAGGAGTCTTTCACATTGTGTGTTTTGTGTGATTTTTCTTAAATAACCTTTTCGATCGGTCGGAGGTGGACTTAACAAATTTATATCGTTTGGTAAAAAGCACCCAAATTAATTTGTAGAAACACTGATACAGGATATCACAACGGGTCAAAATGACCTAAATGGGCATCTGCAGCTTACCTACCTACCTACCTGCCTACCTAGTTTTGATATTAAGGCAATTCTGTTAATTATTTATATGAATCATTCTTCTTAAATTTATTAAATATTATAGTCTTTACTTTGAATAGCTTCCCATAAAAACTCTAACTACCTATCACAGATTCCTTTCTTAATTCCTAGTTTATAACAGATAGAAAATTTAAAAAGTGTTTTTTAACTGCTATGTATACAATAAAAAAGATAAAATTTTTCCTTTCATCCTTTTTGAAAACAAATTTCTTAAAATAGTTTTTCGACACAAACAGAACAGAGATATAATATAGCTTTCTTCAAGAGAGAGATATTATTTCGATTTAAGTGAAAACATTTATTTAAATAAATGAATTCATGTTTCAAACAAAAATATAACATGTTCTAAGAAAAACTCCTTTAAGAATCTTAAAGGAGCAATAAACTGAAAAGAATAATTTAAAAAAAAAAAAAAAAATATGACATTTTTATAAAAGAGTTTAAAATTTATTTTATATACGTATATAAAAAGTACATTTCCTTTCAGTTTAAAAATAAATTATGATAAAAATTAAGAGGAATTTATGCTTTAATAATGCTTGAAATCATACTAAAGGAAAATTATAATTTTTATAATATAAAATATAATTATTAATTAAATTCTTATGTTTCTTGATTTCAAAAAGGAAAAATTAATACATAGATACTGTTATATTGAGATGATTTTTGGTACTTTAGTTTTATGTTATAGGGATAAAATATTTTTTTAAAGGTTTTGAAAATAAATTGAAAATACAATAAAAATATTTGCAGCACTTATGTTAACACAAAGTTATTTGGGGCCTCGGTGGCCTAGTGCATAAGAGCGTATAAAATACGCTGTAAGCACCAAGGGAGAGTGTGTGAGGAAGTCCATACACGTCGTAAGAGTTATTTCCCTTACAACATTTATAGTTACGCCTGGAAAGGCTGTGTAATTTCCTGCCCACATTTATGTGGCAGAGAAATGCATTAAAAAAAAAAAAGTTATTTAAATACTAAATACTATATTACATATTATTTTCTACATAAATATTTTTCTACATAATATTTTCCACCATTCTACATAAATATTTTTAGCGCAATTCTCAAAAAATAAAATTGAAAAATTCACTTATTTTACTCTGTCTATCTGTCCGTATATCTGTCTGGTTACAGAATTTCTGTATCGTTGAAGATACAACTATGAAATTTTAAAGCTGGATAGATTTTATAAAAAACTTTTTTTTTTTTAGAGGGGAATAACTTTTTTTTAAAGCTTCATCCATTACGGAGTTACATCCACTCAGAGTTGCAAAAAAAAACCCTATTTACAAATATTTATATCTTATGTTCTGCTTATTATATTTTGTATCTAAAAACAAAGGAAAATTTTTTGACCATAAACATAAGTTATCAGTGTAACAACTTTTCTATCTCCCACCATTAAAAGAGTTAAAGGGTTACAAATTAAAAATTTGTTATTTTTAATCACCTATAACTATAACCTATTAAAATTAATTCGTTATATTGACATTTTTTGAAGAATTTATGTTTTCCGAATTAATAGAACGCAGCAGTGTAGGATAAGTTTTGGTTTTCTATGGAAAGCTTTCAAGCAAAATTTAAGGATCAATTGTGGATAAGATTATATTATTTTATATCAAAAACTTCAATTTAGTTGTGAGTTTACCCATATTACATTTGTCATTTCTCTAAGTTCTATGAAAGACTGTTTGGCAATTTAGCCTATGGAATATCTTGATGGTTTTATTAATTGCTATGTTCACTTTTTAACGTTCACTGTTCATTTATTTCCATTTATCCATTTAATGTATGTCTATTTAGATCATCATATACCAATCTTTCCAATGTTTCAGCATTTTTCCCTGTATAAATAAGCAAAGTATCATCAGCAAATATTTTATAGTCTGCTTTTAAGTTCGCAAATTACATATTATGCATGTATAGTATAGATATAACGTGGGTCCAAGAATAGATCCTTGTGGAACTGCCATAATTAATTATCTTTCATTACTAATCGCACGATTGAATTTGATCATTATAAATCTGATCGAGATATGAATTTAGAAATGTATGAGGAAGCATTCTTATTCTAATTTCATGTACTGTATCCAATAAAATTGCATCATCCACGGTATGAAATTCTTTTCTTAAGTCAACAAAAATTTTTTTAATATTCTTGTGCTTCGACATTTTTAATTAACGAATGGATTCTATGTTTTTAACAAACCAATTAAATTCTTTTTTATTTGTTATTTTTTATTCTACAATTTCCATTTTTTCATTAATTATAATTTTCTTCATTCATTTTCATTTTTAATTAATAAATTTCATTTAATTTTTTAAAAATGGTAACTTATATTTTAAACCATCAAAACAAATCTAAAGATTTTTTTTTTCTTTTTATTTAAAAGTTTTTTTTTTGAAATTTTATATTAATTGAATTTACAGGTCAATTAAATTTTCTCTAACTTCTTATTTTATTTTATTTTGTCTTTTACCTATACCTTTTAACTATTAATTAATGTTTTTAAATTGTCATCATGCACAAATAAAGAAAATGAAAAATTTTCAATAGAAAATTAACTTGAACGAAAGAAAATGGAAGATAAAAGATGGAAGAACTAAAACGAAAGAAAATGGAAGATAAAATGAGAAAATTAAATAAATAAGAGATTAAAAAATAAAAATTTTGAATGTCTTTAACAGTACAGTGTTACCTTAAATTTTAAATTGAATAAAAATTGAATTTCATTTTATCGATAGAATTGAATGCTTTTAACAATCGAAAAGGATAAAATTTTCTTTCTTCCTTAGTTATCCTTTGCATTAATAGAAAAATTTATAGAGAATTTCTTAACTTCAATAACGGTATATCCTTTCAATTATATTATACAAGACTTATGTAAAAAGAACCTGAAAATAATGCTTTTTTTTTTAAGTATAAATAATGGCGTTCTAATATTATAAAAATTAAATTTAATAATTTTCTTTCTATTTTTTTCTCTGTCTTTTCCTCTTATTTAGGGGTTGTTTTTTGTTTTGTTCTAAATGTTATTTAATTAAACAATTAATTCTGCCATCTTGTACCCGAAAATACAAGAAAAAATAGAAAAACAAGAAATGTACAAATAGAAAAGAAAACAGAAACATTTTAATAACTGTTCGACACACTTAAGTGTACTATTAACAAAATCTAATACCTTCTAAACACTAAATAGTATTTTCCCCTGTCTCTTCAAAATTTTACCATTCTTGTTTTTCATTATTCGTTTTAATTTAACATTGCATATTTATGTATATGTAATATGTATAATACATAATGTAAGTATGTTTGTTAGTAAATATCATGTCTGACAGTAGGTTATAAACCTAAGTAAGTGTGTTTAAAAGTAGAGATGTGTAAATAATTTACAAGGATGGCAGATATAATAGGAGTGAAATTCTTGTTTTTTTGTTTGTCTATTTTTAATGTCGAAAGTATTTAAGATAATATTTTTGTAATTTTTTTTTTTTGTAACCAGTTTTAATTATTCTTTTTTTGTAAATGTAAAACAATACTACAAACATTTAAAAGATAAATATACAAAAACAAACATGCATACAATTACATAAAAAAAAAAGTATTCTTTGAATTAAATAGAACTTGCCTGCAAATTATTTAATTTTTAATATAGGGATGTATTTAGGTTATATAAAAATTATAAGGATCTTAAAAATATGTAAATTTTAATAATTGCTTGCAATTAAAAACTGAAGTGATGGTCGGATCTCGTTGGTCGAACTGTTAGCTATATATCATATTAATAACCGCCTTAGAGGTCGATGGTTTCAGTAATATTGCATAAATGGTATAATTCCCAGATGGTATAATTCGGTTTATCGAAATTCGTTTGTAGTACAAACATCACGTATGTGGAGCCATTCTACCTTATGTGTTCCGCAGAATTGGTAACGATTACATATATAACGTGTAAAAATTTAAGGTGAATATTAACAACTATGTTTAAAATATGCCTTCCAATTTGAAATGAATTTCCATTCCCTAATTCAACTTCCTTTGACCAGGCAGTATATCAGTACTGAAGGTCGTATAACCTGTTGCTTGGTCAACAAACGGTGGTGTTTAGTGGGTTAAAGTCCCATACACTCATAGAGGAATCGTGCTTGTTTCTCACCTCTATAGTGTCCTTCGATGATTTCCACCTACCTTCGCAAAAAAAGAATAGATAAATAAATTGAAGAAATACTTGAATTACATGTAGATTGGATTCAAAATTACTGCAGATTAATAATTAATTTGCCTATTTGTGTCTCTTGCAAAAATAAAATTGAAAAGAAAACTTTCAATGTATCTTATATCTTCTAGATTATAGTTTTTAATCTAGCTACTAAGCAAGAAATGTCAAATAAAAGTTGGAACCAAAATCATGTCGAAATTTTGCGGCGGTCGACCATTTTTTCAATGAAACAGAATAAAAACGACGACGGCTAACGAAGCCTGCTGTCAGAACAAATGCTAACTAATAGGCGGGAAATTTTGTTAAATTCGAGAAATAACTGTCAAAAGAAAAGAAAAGAAGAAATTTTGTTAAATTTAAAGCCTAACCTGTCTTAATGATAATTTATTAGAATTATTTGTGGCAAAATTGAATAAAAGATATGAAAACATTGTGTTGGAAATAAAATAATTACTTCAAGAAAGATAAGTATACATAATATATGATATAATATATGTACATGTAATTATTTAAACATAAGCATATTTTATTTTTATTATATTATTCATATTTTCTCTACTTTTCTTTTATTATCATCCTGTGCTAAAAAAAACATTCTTCAAAACCATTTTGAAAAATTTGCTTAATAGCTTTACTCTGTACATTTGTCGATTCGTTTATTTACAAAATCTCTGAACCGATTAAGATGAAGCAATAAATTTTAACCACGAATAGGCCTAATAAAAAATATTGTTATAAAATAACTTTTTATGAATACCACATTTATTGCAGAGCTACAGTCCCAAAAAGTTGGAAAATAATTTTTTTAAATTTATAATTTAAAATTTTGAAAAGTTCGTGTCTTCAGAATGCTTTTAATCAGAATCTGGAAATTTTGAGAGGAGAATGATCTTTGAGAATTAGCATAGCTTATATTAGATACCGCAGAAAATTTTTTGTACTTCTCTTTGTTTAAGTGGTATTAGGAGTCGATTCGCTAATTTTAGGCGTTTATAAAAATTTCTCGTAAAATGCTTCAATGTATTTACATGATGCTAATTGCTTTCTAAATTTATAAAAGATTTGCTTTATTGAAGACTATAAAAATATTTTTTTTTTAAAAAGATGCATCTTTAAAAGCCTCACATTTTATAAATATCCGTTTTTGTTTAGTTTTTTCCCTTTTCTTTCTGTTTTTCTCTGTTATACTAGTGCTCAGTGATCCTATTTTTTTCCTTTTTTCTGTTTAATTGTCGATTTGCCATAATTTCAAAATTTTTCTATTTTAGACTAATTTAATTTATTGACTAAAATAATAAAATACAGGATAAGTAAAGGATAAGAAGAAAGGATAAAAAAGAAAATTAACAGTACACAAAAAGATTATAGAAAAGAAATTAGGCGCCTCTTTGTAGGAGGTGTTTCTAAACATTAATTTTATTTTCACCCTTTCATTCTTCAACTCTTTGGAAGGTTTTGTCAGTTAAAAAAAACATAGGAAACTTTTTATATTAAAGTTTTTTTGACTAATTTAAGAGGATAAGAAATTTGATTAAAGGGGTAGACAGAAAATATAAAGTTCATTTTTGGTTTTCTGTAAAAAAAAAAAAAAGAAATCAATTTATTGACTATATAATGATTCGACAAGAGTTTTGAGGACTATGAATGAAAGGATAACGTTTGTATGGAAATATTAGATTTTGAGATACATTTTGCGGTTTTCGAATAATTGGTATAATGGTTAAATAAAAAAAAAAAATTTTAAAAGGTTCTGTTTTCTACGAAAAAAATGTATTTTTTTGGTTTAAATGGAATGAAATTAAAGATAAATAAAGAAAAAAACACCAATCAATTTTATAATGAGAGAAAATTTTTTAATTGGATTAATTTTAATTGTTAAAAAAATAATTTAATTATTTGTTTTTCTTTGTTTTTTTTTGGTTCTTTAAATAGAATAAAAGTTAAAAAAGGCTGAGAACTGTTTATGTACTGTAATTACTTAGAAAAAGAAATAAAGGCTTTATAATTTGTTTTAGACGCAGAATAAAAAAAAGTTGAAAGTAGAAAATCAGATTGCTTGTATGTTAAGTATAATTATCAATGCATTACTAAGTTGGATTTTAAGGGGAAGCAGGTTTAAGATATTTAGATACTTTATAAACATTTAATCGAAGGTATATTTCGAATTATAAGCAAAAATAGTTTTAAACGATCTCGTTATATTTTGGAAAGCATCAATTTCTCTTATTATTGGCGTTGTATTATATTTGATTTTAATAAATACTTTTGGAATCTAAGAAAATATTGTTTAGACATACACATTAAATATATGTATTTATAAACTTTAATTTTTGGGAGCATTTTATTCTGATCCTAAGCGACGTATGTATCTTTTAAAGACACTAAAAATTCCTTCTTAGTAGTGTCAGATTCTTATTGATGAATAAAAACTCCTAACTGCCAACGGAGTATATTGTCTAAAGATTAAGGATAGGAAAGTGGAACTGAAAGTGAACGGCGTAAATAGGCATTACTCTTACTATTTTGTTATTAGAGATAGAGCAACTATTATTAAGAGTATTAGTATTAATTATTATTATTTGCATATTATTTGCAACAAAGCTGCCAAGACCATAAGTCATTTACATTGTGTATTAGGAAGTATACAGTACCTTCCTGCAGGGGATAACTAGATGCTGTTAATATTATTTCACTGTTAATATTATTATTACACATTATTAAGATATAAAATTTCTACTTATTTTATTTATTGATCTGAGTTTGAGGTTCAACTCCATGTTCATGATCCTCTGATCTGATTTTATATTTAATAATGGCCGCAATATACTAGAGTATGTTAAAAGTTTTTAGTTTTATTGTTGTTTAGCCTTGACAATTTAATTGATTTAGTTGAAGTTTTGCGGAAAAGTTGTTCTTTGCTAGAAACATTTTTTCGACTTAAATTTTGTTATGATCCATCAAATCAATGACATTGTTTTGTTCAGACATAAAAGTCTACTTAATATTTATTATAGTTTTTATTTTATTTGACAAAAATAAACTTAAACTTAACTTGAAACTTAAAAGAGGAGTTACTATTTTCAACACAGGTTTATGCGGCAAGATTTATTAATGATTTGATAAGAAGTTTGTGACAATAGTCCTATAAAAAATTTAAGTTTTTTGTGATTCCCGCCCTTAATAATTTTACCACAATTTATCTTAAAATTAAAAGAAGTGCAAATACTTTTCCAAGAAATTTTCTGAATTACTCTATTACCTACTATAAGTTAATCTGTTACGGCCTAGGAGTTTGTTAAAATTTCTTTTGATATCTTGAATTTCTTCAGTTTTAGAATTTTACAAAAACAAAACTTTCAATTCCCGGAATTTTTAGAAAAAAAGTGGGCAACGTCGGATAACTCTGTTAACAAATAAATAATTAATAAGTAAATTTTATAAAATGTAATTTTAATACCGTATCAAAAAATTAGAATTAAAAAATAAATATAAATTAAGATAAAAAAAATAATAATTATAAAAAACAATATTTATTTAATCTTATTTTTCTTTTTAATGCATTTCTCAGCCAGATCTGAGAAACCTTTCCTGTTCAAGCGTGGCTGTAAATGTTGTAAGGGGGAATAATTCTTACGACGTGTGTGGGATTCGAACCCACACTCGCTAGGTGTTTACAGCGTATTTTATACGCTCTTACCCACTAGACTACCGAGGCCCCTTATTAAATCTTATTTATAGGTCTGCAAACAATTTCGCCATTTTTAATAATTTTGTTAAAAAAAAATTTATATATTTGAAATTTAAATTAATAAAAACCAATTTATTAGTTATCAATTAAATGAAGATTTGTTAAAATTTATTAAAATTTATTTATTAAAAAAACAAAAAATAAAAACTAAATTATTTTTAAGTTATGGTCTATTAAAAACCAATTAATAAAAATTATAATTTCATTGCAAATATCAAATTAATGACTACATCTATGATAGTTTTAAATTAAATGATATATTTAATTTTTAATATTAATTGAAGCAATTAAAAAGTGATATTATAAAGGTACTAAAAATCTAGAAAATTTAATTGTTTTTTAATTAAAATTCAACAAAAAAAAAAAAAAACTATTTTATGTGATTAATTTTAAAATAGTTACGAGTATTCATTATAATTAACAAAGTTATCAATTAAATTTAATTATTAGTATTTTTATAAATTGTTTTAGATCATTAATTACATTTTTATATATTCCTATAATTAAAATAATGGAATAATATCTTAAAATCTTGAAATAAAATATTACCGAAATTATTAAATTTATTTCGGGAAAAATTAAAGATATATGCATTGAGAATTTTAGCAGAATCAATAAATATATTTTGTAAACTGTGGAAAACTGAAAGTTTTTATAAATGATTATAAATTTAATATTATTTTAATTTTGGAAAATTGAAAACTATTTAGTTGGGTCCGGGGACATAGGAATATCGCAGAAAATTAACAAGCTGATGAATAAGCAAGGAAAGCACCGCTAAACACTGTTAAGAAGGATATCGTCCCCCACTTTTTGTTCTTAACAAATGCAAGGTGGAATGAACTAGCCACATACCGTACGGCCAGGAAAGTCTGGCCATCGTATGATAAAATAAAAAGATAATCTCTTGAAGCTATCTTGCCGGAATATAGCCAGAGCAATAGGTGTGTTTAAGAAACACTGGCCGCCGCAGTTGTGGTGAACAGAATGAGAAAGAAACCATCATACACTTCACTTGTAAATGCTCAGCGCTGTCTAGGACCAGAAGAGTAACTCTGGGTAGCCATCAACTCAACGATCTTAGTGATCTAGCGGTTAATCAACCTTCAGAAATGGTAAGGTTTCTGAACGCACCGAAATGGATCTGAAATAAAACCTAATATAGCCCTATTATAAGCTTTGTGGTCACGGATGTGGTAGTAAAACGGTGGTAATACGCTAATTGGGGTCACTGCCATGAAGAGTGATGACCAGCCACCCATACCACCTATACCAACCAATCTACCATTGCTTTTTGTATAGTGTTTAATTTTGCACTTAATCGCCAATATTCTAATTCTAATATCCACATTAACCTGCACTTCTAATTCTAAGATCGACGTATTTTGCATCAATTCTGATACAATAAAAGCGCATCCCAAATGGAAAAAATCAGAAAATTTAAGGGAATAAAAGTGTTCATTAATGAAACTATAAGTAGGAAGTCAGAAGCCAATTTTATACATTATTTTTTTAACAAATATATAATATACACAAAATCAAAATTAAAACGAAACGAAAATTTCATAATTAAATTGATTCGAAAACATTTTTACAGATCAATTAACACTCCTGATAATGATTTAATATCCGACGTATTCTATCATAAGTAGAAGTATATGAAAAACCATTAAAATTAGGTGTTATAGCACCCGAATATTTCAGGTAACTAGATAAAGAAGGTTTTATTCAAAACTAAAACCAACTCCCACTACTATTTTATTGTAGTACAAAAGCTACATGCACAAAAATATGAAACAACAGAATTTGATCCAAGTAGTGTTAATATTGACAGTTTAAAGTGATTGTTGAAAATTATTGGTGCAAAAAAATTCCTTTTTACACTCATTATTAAAAATTAAAAGGAAAAATAAATTTAAACTATACAAAAGCATCACATTCATGTACTTACTCATTTTGTCTGAGAGAAAGAAAAAAAGGCGAAGGTTGGCAAAATTCTACTCTGAAGTCTTGCAAATTGCCAAATATAAATATAATATGGTCTAATAAGGTCTGTATATTTAATGTGTATAGTTAGAAATGATAAATTAATCGAAATTAATAGAAGAACTTTAGAAAATACTTTGATTTTAGATACTATGCTAATTTAAGGTACTATACTAACTCTGCATAGATGAGAATGCAACTACGAATTATGCTTTGTGCTATTCTCTTTGTCGATAAATTCTGCTTGAGGATTCCAACCAAAGAATTTTCTGTAAAGAATAGCACTTTTCCAAAAGATTTTTTTTCTCTGTTTTTTCATATCTGTTTTTCATAGCTGACTAAAAAGCTAAACGGAATTGTGAACGGAATGCTATAGAGTGAATATACATAATATTATATCCTATCCACTAAATATAAAAAAAGAACAGAAAAAATATATTTTAAAAATATACCTAGTTAGTTAAATCATTTAAAAATTACTGGTATTAGATAAAAAAAATTTAAGGAAAGAAAATTTTGTAAAGTTATTGAATGTTATTATTTTAATTTATTTGTCCTAAAAGTATGCAATGCTATTTATTCAGTTTAATTCTAGTACCATTTTACTCCTCATTTACCACAATGAGGAGTACATTAAAAAGACTTTGTTCACGGGATTTATCGCCCCTGAGCACTTCATCTTTTTAGATAAAAATGGTTATATTCAAAACCAAAATCATGTCCCTCTATTATATCACTATAATAGACGGGCTACATGTAAAACCATAGAATATAACCCGGGCGACATAAACAGGGTAAACTTAAGATTTGACATGTCCATACCGGACAGAGACAAATTTATAAACAAGGATTATTGGTGGTTGGATAATTGTCATAATCAGTCCCAAGTATAATATACAGATTAGTTCTAATTAGTTTAAGTAGTTTTAGATAGGTTAGGTTAGGTTAAGTTTTTATCTTAAAACAAAAATTTAATATTGATTTTTTTATAATCTCGTTTTTTTTTCAATAAAAAAATACAAAAATATTGTTATAACAAAATATTTAATCTATATCTAAATAACTTAAAAAAATTAAGAATCATATTAACATAAAAATTTTTCCAAATTTAAATGTTAATTGCAATAATATTAAGAGCTGTTTTTTTCAAACTTTTTTTATAGGCTAAGTTAATTTTAAGATTGTATAAAAGGATCAAAATAAAGTTTAATTAAAAAAAAAAAAAAAAATATGATTGGAATTTTTTTAATATAAATATTGTTTTTTCCAATAAAAATATATACAATTCATTATACATACATATTTCATTAATAATCAACTAAAGCCTTAATATAAGTAAGTATAAATGTTAAATACTTAAATAAGAAAGTGTGATGCAAAGATTTTCCCTTAGAAAAACAGAATGGTTTATAATGTTATTAATTCTTTCTATTTTATTTGAAATTTTTATAAACTTTAATTTTATAAAATTATTTATAAAATTTAATTAATTAATTAATTTAAAATTCAGTTTTGATTTAATTTTTAAATCCGAAGTAATTAAAAAAAATATTTATCCTATTTAAAAAATATTTGGTTATTTTTCTTTTTAAAAACAATTTTTATCCTACGCAATTTAAAATTTTTTTTACTATATGCAAAACATTCTTTTTTAACATTTACATGAAAAAACACAATAACACTTAACATTTTTATGTACAGACAATGAGTTCGTAATTATATTTTTATGTATATACAAATATACATATATACCTAATATACATATATTGGTGATGATGTGTAAAAAAGCCTGAACATAATGATCTGTAACATTAATCAAGTTCCTAAAATGAGGTAAAATTCCATTGAAATCATGAAAAAGCAAAAAGAAAAACTACAACAATGGAAGCAACTAAACTTGATATAACCGCCGGAATGAATTTGCAAAAAAAAAAACGAAAAAAAAGCAAAAAAAAAAAGGAACATTTGTTTTTCATTCTTGTGTTTAAAAAATAAAAAAAAATACACATTTATTGTTCAAGGATGAGTATAAGAAACGTTTTTGATTTTAAATGTTTGTTCAGAAGATTCAAATAAAAATTCATAGAAATTTTTGTATTATTTATTATTATGAGTTGTCTATTTTTTTTGTTTTTTTTTTCGAAAAGGGAGTAAGGAATCTATCTTATAGAATCTGTTAAGACATTAAATAGATTTCTGGTTCGACGCGACAATATTATTAAGATTTATTATATTTTATTTGACTAGACATAAAAAAAAAAAAAAATGAGTAGAAAGATTTATTTTTGTCTCCACTAATGTCAGTTTACGTATGTCTGTTTTTTTATTTTTTGCATAAGGTCAAAGTTTATAAACATTAGCTTTCAGAAAATTACAATTCTTTGTATATGGATTTTAACTCATTTATGCTGTCAGTAGAAAAAAAATATTTTTGGCCTTAAACGTTTGTCCTTAAAATAGAAGAATATAAGGTATGATCTTCTTATTCTCTTGTACATATGTTAGAGAAATTGAATATCGAATCATACCGAATATCATATGATGGAGAAACTGCGTAATATGTTTGAAATGATTTCTAATACATGTAAAATATATGCTATAAATTCAGAAAATTGAAATCAAGATTTTAGATTTTGCAGAATAGAGAAGCTTCTTATTTTCAAATTGTGTTTCATTCATTCGGGTTCTAGAATCTAACACAAAATCTTAACGTTTTGGATATAAAATGATTTTCGTTTTAATTTTTTTATATAAAACCTTATTTTCAGTTGTTAAATGCAAAATTTTAAAACAAAATGACGTTTTTTTTTTTTTTTATTTACTACGTATAATTGTAACTATCTTATTTATGAAAAAAATATCTAACAATTTTTATTGGAGTTTGGACTGTTGGCATGTGAAGGATGGATCCAGTGAGACATAATCTTAAAGTATTGCTAATTGTGTTGTAACATTATCTACATGATGATGATATATATTTTATGTTGCCGTTCAGTTTGGAGATAAGTTCAGTTTTAGATAACGTTTCAGCCTACTAGGAGTATTTGTGACGAAAAAATTGGAAACAAGTGTTTCTAATATAAAATATATGCTCTTCATTAGACTAAGACGATATATTTTTTAGGTAAATATTTCAGTATCCTTGAATGTTCTTTTTTTAAAAATGATTTTCTTCTATAGATGCTACACGTTCCCATGTATTTGATAAAATTCAGTTTTAACACCTTTAATTTGTGTTTTAAATAATAATAATTTTTTAATTGTTCATGAGCTAACTATACGTTTTTCAAAACTAGTATTACCGCACTTCAAGAGCTCTAAAATCCAGCCGTGTTGTCAATAGTTTAATAAAACTAAGGATTACAGAAACTGCGAAATTAACTCAAATATGAACAATTAATGACTTTGGGAATGTCTAATGCATGCCTGTAGATGTCCCAAAAATAGGAGGAAAATTAGAAGTAGAAAGTAGGAAAAACAAGGTAGAATGTAAACTAACGGTTTTTAAAAGCGCACATTTCTAAAACTCAATAAAAACTGTTTAGAAGTGTGATTTGCACAAAAATTTGAAAATTTCATGTAATAAGAAAAAACGTGAAAATAGGACATCTTTGAAATTTTGAAGGGCCGTAAGTCCGGAATCCTTTATAACTAAGAAAAACCGTTAACACACGTAAAAATATATTATTGAACCTTTAATTTTCATGTCTTGCCAAAGAAAAATTTTTACAGGTGCCTAAGTTACAGGTGTCTAAAAATAGCAAATTTTCAATTTTAGAGGCGTTATGGGTGAGGCTACATGAAAAAATTGTTCCACAAAATTATTTTTTTTATGAGACCTACCCATGGTTAAAAAATGTTTTCTCTATCTTTAACGGTGTAGAAGTTTTGTAAACAGACGGACGGACGGACTGACGGACGGACAGAGTGAAACTAATGAGCACATTTTTTCAAATTTTTTTTGGAAATGTGCTAAAAACAGACTTAAAATTTTAAAACTTTGAAATTATTTTCCACGATTCCCATACTTTTTCAATACCTAAAATATTAATTAAAAATAAAAGATTGATAAAAATTTTTTTTATATAACATAACATATTTTCTAATTTATTATATAGCATGCCAACATAAATGTGGATATAGTAAAAGAAGTTTATATACTAACATACTATTTTCTTTTCCATTTTTTTTTTAATTTTAAAGATTTTAAAATTTTGTAAAAAAAAAAATATTATTTCTATTTAAATTTTTTAACTTGTCCAAAGACAAGAACATTGCAAGGAAAAAAAAGAAAACATAAAAATAAAAATCATGTTGGAGTCAATTCCTGTGGCGTTTTTTAATGAACTTAACATAACAAAACGCAAAAAACGCAGCATGAATAATGGGGCTGCATACCTAATAACAACCAACGGAAAGAAAAAAATCTGATCGAAATGAAAATTAAAAGCATTTCGAAAAAAACAAAAAAAGGAAAACATTTTTTTTTTTTAGTTCGTTTTTTCGAAGGACACTTTTTAAAAATTAATTGTGTTGGTCTCATTTTTATTTGTTTTTTTTTTTTCTGTGTTTTTTATTCTCAGTGATTATTTTATGGGTATTTAGTGCGTGTTCAGTGCTTAAAACACTTGACATTATTCTATGTGGTATATTTAGGTAGTTGTTATTTCTGTGTTAAAATCTGCCACATAAGTTAAGTGTTTTTTGTGTTTCTATGAAACATAATTTTGTCTTTGTGCTTTTATATGTTTCTATAATATAATCTCGTACTTAAAAAGAAAATAACTATAGGTATTGTCTTCTTTGAAATTATTATTATTATTGTTTTTTTTTCAAAAACTAAAAATTTAAAATTTTTAAAACTGTTGTTATATGTACATCGCAGTCAGAATCAATCAAAAAATATAAAACAATAGATTCAATCAATTCCATTTGTACAAGGATATAGGGCATAACATGCATATAAGTTTATTATTATAATGGTAGTTTCAAGCGAGAAAATGATTTAATTAAAGTTGACAAAAGATATTGATTTTCTGCTGAATAGCAATCATTGCGCGTATTCATATTATTTGCAAACTCATATTTTGTTAGTTATTAATTGTTCAAAAAGAAAAAAAATGTAGTCGTAAATGCAAAGTCTAAAGCATATTTTGTTATGAGTTATGTATCTAAAGAATATTAAACAAAATATTAAAAATTTTTAGTTATGTTTTTTTAAAACCTTATTTTTCCAGGTTGTAAAAGTTGTGCTTTTAGTTCACCTTTTTTTTATTTTTTTTTTATTAAAAAGTAATTTAAGCTTAACTGCCCACCAGCTCCTATCTTAATCCCATGCTAAATAAATATTATTTACGATAGATTTGTAAGCCGTCAATACCAAAGACAAGATAGTCTAAATGCGAATAAAGTCATTTTCGGGTTATTATTGTGAAGAGAAAATAGAAACCACAATGAAAATGTTTGTAAACCTTTCTGGAAAGTATTAAAACGCTCTTAGACAGTTATACCTTTTCAGTCCTAAAATCCTTTAAAATATGTAATTAATAAATTTTCGTTATTAATAAAATGAAATAATTTTAATACCTCTAAAATGCTAGTTTCAATAGTCAGATTTAATTAATTTGGCTATATAATTTTATTATTTTATTTACAGCCCTTACTTTTATTTACAGACAATCGATGTAACATTACAACTGCAAACATCGAAAAATTACAATTACCTAAAATTATTTTGTCTGTATGAAATTTTAATTATGGAAAATCTTTATTTAAATCCTTTTCATTATATTAAATAATCAATTAATAGTAAATGGTCTATAAAACAATAGTAAAATTTTTATTGTAATTGATAAACCATATTTGAACCATTATCAAATGATGATTATGGAAGTTAATAACGAACCAACAATAAAACTGTAAAATCTATATAGATATCTATAAAGTTCGAGTGGTTAAAAAATTGGTAAATAAATACCATAATAATATGTACTTTTGTACAAGATTTTAATAAAATTATTTTGTAATTCATTTACCGCCATTAGTATAAAATTATAACGGTATTTAAGGATTAAAATTGAAATAAACAAAATATATAAGAGAAAGGTAAAAAAAAAAACTAATATTCCATTTGTATATAAACATTTAACGTTACTTTTAGAATTCAAAACCTACACAAAAATAAATTGACAATATGATGAGACTCTGTGGTTGAGGGTAAAAAAATTGTTTTATTTATAATATGGTGGAAAAAGTAAATTATTTTGTTAAAAAAAAATAAGTTTTTTTGTTTATTAGGCTTTAATTTTTAAAATGGTATTTCTCAAGGGCAAATTTTTCATTTTTCTTCTGTTTTTAAATTTTTCTTGGATTTTTGTTTTTTTTTTTAGTTTTTTGGAAATTAAATTATTGTGACAGAAAGTGGGTATTCTTAAGTTTTTGTTTTATTTAGCTTTCTAGTCATGTATGAAGGATGCCAATAAAATGAAATTCGATGGAAATAACCGTTTAATGCTTCAATTAATTTTATTATAATTTTTAAAATAAGATTTTATGTTTATTTTTGTCTGTTCAAGTTTATTACTATGGTAATAATAATGCAATTAAAAGTATTAAAGTTATATCTATAAAATGTTATAAAATAATAATAAAATAATATTGTTGTACAAGATAATAGATGGTGTAGAAAAAGATATACAATACTTTCTTGTACAATATAGTTGCAGCCGACTAATCAACAGCTTAGTGAAATTAATGATTTCAGAAACTGAAACTTAGTCAAATATGAATAAGAAATGATTTAATTAAAGTTTAATGGATGCCCTATACTTTTAATGAGATAAGGAATAAGGGAAGGAAAAAAAGTTATATCTGACAAAACTGCGATTTACAGAAATTTAAATAAGTTCAGATTTGAACTGTGCAACACTATATATGACATTTTAATAATATTGTGACTTTTAAATTTTCCTATATTTAAAAAATCATTTTTCTAAAATTATCATTATAAAGATATTCTAATTATCCTTTTGATGTGCAAGGCCACCAACAATTCGAATACCAATTATTCAACCATCCACCATTCGACAAATAATCATTTGGTTACCAACAATTCATTCATTGAGCACTTTTTCATTACTTTCGCTTTTAGTCTAAAATATTTAGTCGCTCATTGCATACTTACAGGTTGATTTTTAAGTTAATTTTCATTTTAACCAAAGGAAGAAAAATATAGTATATTGACCGATAACTGTAATTAATATAACGTTAAATATTGTTCTTTTCACTTTTAAAAATGATTTTATTGAACTTTTAAATGTAGCCAATTGTATTGTATGACGACAATGCTCTTAGAAAGTTATCATTTTTAAAGGGCACGTGTTTAAAATTTTATTTTCACTTTATTAACTTTAGATTGTGCCAGTATGATGGGGATGATGTTTGATTATCAATAAAATTTTTAAAAATATCACATGACTGAATTTAAAAAATTTTACGAATCCTTAGTATATAAAGAATTCGTTTCGAAAAATAAAAATTATTTTGTATAGTATAAATTTAAAGCAAATTTAAAATTAAAATAAAGGTTAAAATACTATCTATATCATTTTATTGATTTATGACTTTGGTTCTCAGCTTGTGGCCATGGAAATATTTAATCGTTTTGTATTATTTAGGGAAATCTGTATCAATTGATAATAAATCATATTAATAACATTTGGCCATTTATTTTGGGAATGATTTGGTAATTTTATTGTCGATTAAAAATGGTTCTTAAATGTGACACTAAGAATTCTTGGAAAATGGTTATTGACCGTCAGTTATAATGTGTTAAATGATAACTCAAAATATTTATTAGTTTTCTATCAAAAAACAAAGATTAAGCCTAAAAAATTATGTGAGATTTTAATGGCCCTGATGATATTTTCGAGATATAATAAAATTATTTTGAGAAAAAGTTATAAGGGAACTTGTAAATACCTACAATTTGTTAAAGTTAAATATAATTATTAATAGTTGCATTTTGTGTTCTAAAATTCAAATATTTAATTTAATGATGTTCTGTAGGATATTTTTATCTATAATAACAAAATTTTCGTTTTAATTCATACTTCCTTTTTTTTTCATACTTCCTTCATACTTCCTTTTTTTTTCTTTGCAATAAATGCAAAATTAATCGAAAACACTATAAAAAAAATTGAACTTTAAAAAAAATTATAAATAATTTTGTTTAAATATTCTTTATTATCATTCTTGGAATGTAAAGGATACAATAAAACAGTTAACCAAAAATAAAACAAAAAGATAACCTGATTACAATTTTTTTTTTTAATTTTCTTTATCTTATTATTTTTTTGGTTAATAAATTCTGAACGACCTCAGGGAATAATGTCCTTGTTTAATTTATTTAAATTTTTTTCTTTTTTATGTTTTCTGTTTGGTTTTTGGACCAAATCCAAAACTAAATCGTGGATGAGAAAATAAAAACTCAAATACAAACGGAAATAAATAAAATATTGAATAATTAAAGGACTAAGTACTGCCTTTTTGAAATCATTTTTTTCATAAAAACATTTTTATATTATGTTTTTCTTTATTTATTTTTTTTTATTAATTTTGTAACGAAAAACTTATAATTTGCCTTTTTTTTTTTCGTTTTTGTATTTTTGTTGGTGGATAAATTGATTTTCTTTGGTGTTGGGTTGCAGCAGAACTAATTTAATTTAAAGAATGTTTTATATAAAAAATTGAAATGGTATGAATATTTCAATCCTCTTTAGACTTAAATTATGAAAGAAGTTTTATGATTGTATATTTTTAATATGTACATACTATAAATATTCGCATTAATAAAGAAAATTGTTGTATCAAAGACTTTGTATTTTCATAAAAATATTTTTATTTAAAAATTCAATTAGATAATTTTATATAGTAATTATAAATTATTTTCTAATTTATAAGCATTTTTAATTACAATTATTGTAAGTCATTTTATTGGAATATAAAAGATTAAGATAATTTAGTATTTAGTAGGAGGTATAGACTAATTACTTAAAAATAAAAATGTCTACACACAAATGTCTTCAAAAATATTTAGTTCTTAAAGTATTTCCTTTCACTTTTAAACTGCTTAATTCAATCTAAAAACTACCACCTTTTCTTTTGGTTGAATATTTCTCAAGCTAAATTGCTATTAGAACTTTATTGCCCAGATAATTACAAAAAAAGGCAACTAAGCAGCCTACTGACTGCAGCGAAAATCTTCATAATATTATTTATAGTAATGTTCGTAGAGGTGTAATCCTAGTTAAAGGAAAATCGTTGTACAATCGTTGTAAGGATTTCATGTTTTGCCCCTCTCCGTATTTTAAATGCTTAAATGTTGGAATATGTGTGTAAAAAATAATTAGAAGGAATTTTATAATCGGTTCAAAGTTCCAATATTTCGGCAATTTTGGTAAAATCTAACTTCCAATGGTGCTCTACTATTTTAAATTGTTAAATCGAATATGTATGTACAAAAATATTAGCAGGTATTTTTAAGTTGCTTTCTTTAATATGTTTAATGAGGGTGTGGCGGAGAGATTTTCAACTATTTTAAAAGTTTTGTTGTTAAATAATGTATGAGTATGCACAAAAAAAAATTGGCAATGATTTTTTAGTTGGTTAAAAAATCAAAGAATATATTGTGTATTTATGTATATATTATGTATGTATGTATGTGATTTAAAATGTCAAAAAATGAAAGAGAATAAAAATCAGTTTTATTTCAAAAATTTAAGTTTCAAGTCCAATGTTGAATAGCAGATCAATGCGATATTTTTTTAGCTCCTTGCATTTAAGCTGCAACTATCCTTTCAAATTTTTTTTCAAAATTCGAAAGTTGTGCTTTAATATAACCTATTTTTTTAATTTTTTTTTTTAGTGTAATTCCCCTGCGACATAAATGTGACAAGAAAATTACATAGCTTTTTTTTTCAGGCGTAACAGTAATTTCGTAAAGGGGAATTATTCTTTCGACGTGTGTAGGACTCGAACCCACACTTCCTCGGTGTTCACAACGTATTTTATACGCTCTTACCTACTAGGGTCTAGGCCATCATTTCCTAGACTCCCTCGGTATTTAAACGTGAACCCAGACTCCCTCGGTATTTACAACGTATTTCATACGGTCTTATCAACTAGCCCAGCGAGGCCCCAAATTTAGAAGAGTCTTTTGATTATTTCATAAAAATTTCAGAAAATAATTTTTTTAAATAAATTTTTGAGATTCATTGAAAACGGCGCTATATGGAACCAAAAGTAAAAATAAACTAATTGCCACTATTTTTGGATGTTAGTTCATTATGAAGCCCATACTGTTTTAAATTCTTTGATTTTAAATAATATGTATGTAAAAAAATAATTAGGAAGAATTTTAGGGTTGGTTATAAAATCAGGGTTTTAGACTTTTTCCATAATCCAACTCTAAAATTCTTTCCAATTCAAAATGTCAAATGTCATGTCGCTGCTACCCCCAATTCTCCGTTAAACAAATTATTGAAATCCTGATTTTTTTTCAATTATTAAATATCTGCTAATTATTTTTTTTACATTACAAAGCACTTTTACATAAAATAATGCGGACGCCAGAAGCACCTGCAGCATTCTATTAAGTATCTTAATTGAAAGAAATGTACTAACCCCATCAAAAACATGAACTAAATTCTTAAAATAAGAGAAACTAATTGCCAAAAAACAATTAACTAATCCTCAACAATATTTTTTGCAATTTTTAGGATTTAGTTCATATAAATTAACACCCAAATTTTAAAAATCAACTAACATCCAAAAAAATAAAGAATGACTTAATTCCTAAGTTAAATTTTAACTAAAAAGCCATAATTATTTCTTTACACCTTCATCTTTATTTAAATATGATCTTTCACATCCTTATTATTGATTTATTGCACATATCTAATCACTAATGTAATGAATTTCTAACATTAAAGATACAATTTTTTATTTTGATGTAAAATAATTATACGAAAAAAAATTTAAAAGAAAATTTACTGTTTTAAAATTGCGTAATAAATTGTCTAATTTTCTGAATTTACCTTATTTATTACATATATTATGTTTTCGTTAAATTTATTCTAAAAATTTATTAGTGCATTTATTTATTTCAACATCATCCATTAAATTTCATAAAATAGAAAATGGAGTGCAGCCAAAAAAAACCTCATTAAATTAATTTTCAAAAAAAAAAAAAAACGCCTGCTTAAAAAACGATAATTTAAATAAATAACGGTTTTTTAAATAAATTTTTTTTTTTTTTTTTGATACTACTTAATAATCCGTTTTTGGTTTTATTTTTTATTGTATTTAAAATTCTTAGAACCGTAAAATAAATAATATATCCAAAATAACAAATAAAAAAAAATTAAGTTTTTCTATTCTTTAAGGAACTCTTTTAAGGAACTCTTAACAAGGTATCAAAGTATAAAGCACTTCTTCTTCTTTAACACATTACTATAGTAAAAAGCTAAAAAGTATCTTAAGTATCTTTATTGTGTATATTTTGATAGTTTTTGTTGTTCTTTTTTTTTTTTATGTTTTTTAGAACATGAAAAAACAAAAGTCAGACACCAAATAACATACATCTTTTTAATAATATTTTGTAAGGATATAACAAGGATATAAGTAACACGTGTTGAAAACGTGTTTTGAAATATAAATTTCATCTCTAATATATTATTTTTTTAAATTTTCCTTAAAAAAAAAAAGGAAAATAATTTGGACTTGGTTTAATTTCTAAGAAAATATGGAAGTTTTAATAAAATTTAATAACATATTTAGAAATACAGATGTAAAAATTGTATAACTCTTATATATATAATATAAAAGAGTGAAAAAGAGTTTAATTGTAAAGTTACGTCACGCTGTTACGCGGTTGTTATTGTTACGCGGTATAATCTTAATTTTATATTCAGGCAGGTTTATAGAATCTAACATCAATAGTATTAAAATTCCATGATTAATAGCAAAAGTCAAGGAGTTTTAGGGTATTTTAATGTATAGGATAGGGCTCTATCTCAAATTTGATTGAAAATTCCGTCTTTTAATATTTTAAGAACTCTTTTAAGTTTTTAAAATTATTTAATAAGGAGGAGGGGAATTATTAATTTTTTAAGTTAGATTCATTATTTAAGTAGTTAGGTATATAATATTTTTAAGTTATTTCAGAAGAGCTACGAAGAAAAATGAATTGTGAATTAATTTTTTTTTCTTGAATTGAAAATAATTTAAACCAAAACGTTTATGACAATTTTAACAAAATGACTATGATAAATATCTGGTTGCTTAAACGTGTACTGAAAACTGAAATAAAAATCATTTTCAATGATACCTAACTCTTAAAATAAGAAAATAATATTTATAAAAATAAAATTAAGAAGAAAAGAAAAGAAAAAATAAGGCAGTATGCTAAATCAACGGTTTTGAAAGGAGCACATTTCCTGAAAGACAATAAAAGCAGTTTGAAATGGGAGTTCTAAGTTTTCCGTTTTACTTTGCAAAAATTTATACCGTTATCTAAATTACTGGTGCCTCAAAATAGTAAATTTTCAATTTTTGTTCCAGAAAAGATTTTTAGCAGGGGAGGTACAATTTATTACCCTACGTAACTTATACTAATTCTGAAAGATCTTTTCTTTTCTAAAAATTTGATGATTTTAACTAAAAGCGTGCCGGAGATATGACGGAAGCAAAATCTTGCAAAATTATGTTTTTATAAAACGGTATTTAAATTTAATACTAAGTTTAATAAGAAATGTACAATTTTGAAACTGATTTATAAAGGTTAGAAAATGGAAATGGTGAAGAAGTTTTCTAAATAAACGGACGGACGGAGTGAATCTAATGTGAAATTTGTGAATTTAATTCAAAAATATTTCAAAAAGAAAATTAAGATCTATTAGATTCTACATTATATGATTTGCTACTTTTTAAAACTTGTTACCTTCCACTTCTCTTCTCTTAGTCTATTTACCACCAATTGCTCTCCGCATTAACTGGAATTGTATAAAGGAGTTCTTTCCAAGAGTTTGAGCAGCGCTTAAAAAAAAGAACTGAATGTACTCAAATGTATAATTTACCCAATTCTGTGCTCTTCGATACATTGTTCAGGTAATTTTTTTTTCTTTAAAAATTTTTTATTTTAGATATATTTAAGAACATTGTGGAGGTATTAGTCACTTCAGGCTTTACTAAGAAAATTATTGTGCTTCCTAACTTTAATGTAAAATTATTATAATGTAGTTTTGTAAAGTAGTTTAACCTCTTTTATAGTTAAGAATAAAATATTTGTCATTTAAAATCTGCTGTTTACTCCATTATTCCAAAATATACGAGTTAAAAAATCTTTAGTGTTTGCTATCTTTTCATTTAGAGTGAAAAACGATTATTTTCAACAGAACTTTACGATCAGGCGAAATTTAGAGTGAAACAAAAAGATGATTTAATTTTTATTAAAAAATCCTGCAATTACATAAACGATATAAAAAAAAGCTTTAATTTAATAAAATTAGTGTATTTTAAAACTAAAATAAAAGAAAGCGATAATAAAATGAAAATAAATAGAAAACAAAATATGGAAAAAATTTTTAAATAATATTTTCTAAAATTCGATGTACCAAAATTACTTCTTGGTAGGTGGTAGAAAACATATTAGTTCTATAATATTAAGTTGTATGTCTACATATTATGTATATGTAATTTGTGTGTTTGTCTATTAGGTATTGTTTTTTATAAAAAAAATTTTTTTTCCATTTGTTCTCAGTTAACTGTGAGACAAAAACAAATTGGACTTTCTGGAATTCAGAAATTTAGTTCATGTTGCCAGAAACAGATACCAAAATTAAAGAAATCGTACTGAAATAAATCGAATAGGTGTTTTACAAATTAAAGTGCTTCTTTTTGTTTTCGCAATATTTTTTTCCGTCAAAATTTCAATAAGTTTAGTTTAGTAGACTTACTGCTTTTGAAATGTATTTTTTAGAATTTTCTGTTAGAAAAATATCTCTGTATATTCCTATTATATTAGTTAATTTAAATTTAAATGAATATATTTAAACTTAATTATAAAATATAAAGATAATCAATATTATATAAGGCTTATATAAATGTTATTAGGTATTTAAAAATTGAAAGAAAAGTGAATACAGAATTTTGTCTAAGAATCTTTGTCTAATCTAAGGTATACGGTGATGTATTGACTCTCAGTCGCGAATTCTTCCTGTCATATATCAATTTGCTCTTCTCTTCTTTGAATGCTTTAGAAAGTTATTAATTATTTATAGGTGGTTTCTAATTCAATATATTGAAGTCTGACTATCCATATTTTATTATATTTTCTTTTCTTAGAGATAAAGTTCCAAAGCGCTGTTCCTATTTTTCTCGTGAGGCGTCTGTGAAGATATCAGTTTGCAATTCTTCTACGAGGTAATAATCTAATCTTGTATTACTAAAATATTATATTTTTAAAAAATAAAGTAGTGTTCTAGTGATTAGAAGTCTAGAAAAAATAAAATGTAGAAAAAATAAAGTAGTGTTCTAGTGTTAGTGATTTATTTAAAAATAATTCATAATTATTTGAAACTTGGTCATCGTCCAACTAAATATTGCAGGTATTTATCTATAAGGGCCATTCTCTGAAAAATATAAAAAGTGAGGAACAAATTAGGAAACAAATAAATACAAATAAAACAATAGAAATGGAGGTGAATAGGGCACAAGCTTAGAAAACTGCCAGAAAACATAGCAAACATTTCCTTGATTGGAGTCCGTAAAGTACCAGAAAACGCAGTCGGCCGAACAACATAAGGCGAATAAAAATTCTTCTGTAGCAAAATAAGATTAAAACAAGCAAATGTAACAGTAAGTTGATGCAACCGACTTATTTATACCCTACACCTAAAAAATTTAAATTAAATTAAAAATCCATAAGTTATTTTAGTTAGGTATTTAATATAAGCTAAAAAAAATAAATGCTTTTACAACCTTTGTACAAAATTTCTGGTTTCTATCTTTATTAAATTCGAAGATATGCTTGTTAGGTCTTGGGAAGTGTGTGAAGGCACCCGGACCACCACCCCAATTCATCTCAAATTTTAGAGAAATCTTCAGAACAGAGTAAAATACTCTTATATCAAATTTCAAGTTTTTATATTTATTAATTTCGAAGATATGCTTGTTCGGTCTTGGGAGTTGTGTAGAAGATATCCGAACAACCATTCTAATTCATCTGAAATTTTAGGCAAATCAGGGATTCAGGAAACAACACCCTGGTATCAAATTTGCAGTTTCTATCTTTATTAATTTCGAAGATATGCTTGTTTGATTTTGGAAGTTGTATGGGAGGTATCCGAACGACCACTCCAATTCATCTCCAATTTTAGTTAAATCAGGGATTTAGGAAACAGCACTCTGGTATCAAATTTGAAGTTCCTATCTTTATTAATTTTGAAGATGTGCTTGTTCTACTTTAGCAGTAGTATGGGAGGTACCCGAACAGCTCCTCCAATTCATCTCAAATTTTCGACAAATAAGGGATTCAGGAAACAACACCCTAGTACCAAATTTGAAGTTTCTATCTTTATGAATTTCGAATATATGCTTGTTCGGTTTTGGGATTTGTACGGGAGGTACCCGAACAACCATTCCAATTCATCTCAAACTTTAGGGATATCAGGGATTCAGGAAAACACACCCTCGTACAAAATTTTAAGTTTCTATCTTTATTAATTTCGAAGATATGCGTATTCGGTTTTGGGAGTTCTATGGGAGGTACTCGAACGCATGGTTCGATTTAGCCCATTTACAATCCCCGTCTTACCTTAGTCATTGTTAACCTACAGTATAAATTTCATCAAGATAGCATCATTATTTTTTGAGTTATCGTGCGTACGTACGGACGGACAGACAGACATCGCTAAATCGACTCAGGAGGTGATCCTAATTCAGAATATATATACATGTCTATACCGAACTCGCTTCCTTTTGGTGGTTATAAACACCATACAAAAGTTAATATACCCTATACTTAATAGCTGCTACGAGCTGAATTCGATCGAAATGTCTAGTGGAAGCTATATGCTCCTGAAAGTTGTAACAATAAGACAAAAAATAATTTGAAAAGTAAAAACCTACAATTTTGTCTGTGATTTTATTTTTAAAATTTCAATGCTGAAATCTAATTTTATAAGTGTAGATAATATTTGTGAAAACATGCTGTATTTAATTTTTAAATATATTATGTGAAACCTGTTTAGAATATAGTGTATTTAATGAAAATTTTTAATGAAATTTTCTATCAAAACATATTGTGATGAGTGTATTAAATATGTGGGAAAATAGACCTTTCGCTTTCCTTTAGATAGTGAATACGAAATTTTGTAACGAATTGGGAAAAATTTTCAGATTTACTTTGATTTTGTTTTGCATGGGACTAAAAAGTGTGTTTGAAACTTTATTAAATTTATTCATTTTTAAATTAAGCACTCAAAATTCATTAGATGTCATTATTAGTTCATGAGGGATTTTGTATAAAATTATGCCAGAGCATCTTTAAAATAAAAATAAATGGAATATTAATCTGATGCTTTATGAAAAGTTTAATTTTTTCCTTAATACCGGTATATTTATTCGAATTTTAATTGGTATTACCTAAATCAAAAAAGCTAATTTATAAAAAGTTTACTAATTATAAGTAAAAAACACTTCTGCTCTTCTCAACTAATGTCGACCATTGCTATCGGTAATCTCTTCTTGATTAGTTTAAAGATTTTCTTTCGAATTAATTTAGAAAACTCAAAACTATATTTTCTTTGTATACGGACGCGGAAACTTCCACACAAAACAAAACTGAGCCCATACTTCAGTAATGGAATTAGACCAGGATACCCAACCTCCTCTATCCTGCTCAATATTGTAATTGACGAAGTAATGAAGAAAATAATTAATGGACCTGGTATTAACTGGAATATCATAAATAAACTAGGAAATTTAGAATATGCGGCAATATAAGCCTCATAACTCATACCTATGACGACATGAAAGAGAAACTAAAAAGATTAAACAAAAACGCAAACGAAGTGGGTCTGCAAATAAATATTAACAAAACAAAAATTATGAGATGCAATACAAGAGGAGCCTTGAAATAAAAAATACGTCAATTGAAAATGTAGAAAGTTTCGAATATCGAAGTAGCATCATTGGAAGGAACCGTGAAAGATGTAGATAACAGACTACGCAAAGAAAGAACGGTATTTGGCAGATTGAGAATATCTGGAAATCTCAAGAAATACATAATTGAGGATTTTCAACGCCTGTGTCAAATCAGTGATGTTATATGGGAGTGAAACATGGCTAATCACCAGTAAACTTACTAAAAAGTTACAGGTTTTCATAAACAAATGCCTCCGAATAATGTGCCAGATATTCTGGCCAAACAGAATATCCAATTGCCAACTCTGGAGTATGTGCGGGGAAGATCCTATTGAAATCCGAATGAGAAGAAAAAATACAGATCGGGCACTTAATGAGGCGACCAGAAAATATGATTGGATTTGCAACCACAAGAAAGAAGAAACATAGACAGACCCAGAAACAGTTGGAAAAGAACAATATTGGAAGAGATAGGAAAAATTAACAAATTATGGTCATAAGTTAAAACTATAGCACAAAATAGAAACAGACGCTAATACCACAAATCATCTGCTTAAAATATCATCTGTTTCTATTTAGTGCTATAGCTTTAACCTAAGACCATGATTTGTCAATTTTTCCTATCACTTTCTATTAATATTAAAATTTTAAACATGCAGCTCAATCAGAAAATTCTATGGAATGAGAATACTTTTTAAAGTTAACGATCAGCTCCAGAAAGGACTCTGCAGTTCAGGTTTTTTCAAATCTCAAAAAAATTAACATCATATGATATTTCCCATAGTTCGAATACACACTCTTATTGTTAAGGGGTGATAAGATCATTTTGAAAGTTTTTAACATTAATTCTATAATAATATAGAAAATATCTTTTAAAATATGTCGTCAATTTGGTTTATTTCGGGCTTAAAATAAAGGTTTTGAAATTTCCTTTAATTATCAAAATCGTTCGATAGTAAAACTATAAGGTCAAAATAAATCTAATTTGTTTAGAAATAAAATATGAAAATTACAGAGATATTTTACAAAATTTTAATATATGGAATTAAAATCGTAAATTTTCAGATTGACTGAACATCTCCAACAAGCACTATCGTATAATACGTATAACGTGATAAACTTTATTTTCACAAATTTTTAAAGAAAATCTGTGCAGGTTATAATAGAAATTGAAAAAAGTTTTAAGTGGTTTTGAAAATGTTTTCCTTAAAAGTCTTGTTCGGTTTTGAAAAAGAATTTTGCTTAACTTAAAATTTAGTCAATTTATTAGCAACACTTTAATTCTAATGGAAATTATATCGTGAGATTGAAACATAAAAACATTAATTTCTTTCATTCATTTATGTCTAACATCATTTAAACAAAAATTACTTTTTTTTTATTCTTTATTAAAATTTTAAATTATGTTGTGGGCTTCGTGACCTACGAAGGAGTGTTGGTTCGAATCCCACGCACGTCGTAAGAATAATTCCCGCTTTACTACATTTACAGGCTTTCTTGAAAAGGAAAAGCTGTGCAATTTCCTTCTCACATTTATGTATGGGGAATCTACTAAAAAAAAATTTTCGTTACCTCAAATTACTTTTTTTTTACTAGGAAATAAAATAAAAATCTTTTAAAATTTAATAATACTATTTTATATACCTAACTCTCAAAAATCCTACACTTATTATACTAATTGAAAATATGGAAAAAAAAAGAAAAGTTTCCAAAAAAGAAAATTTTGACAGCAGTTTTAAGATCTGATCCTTTCATTTTAAACAATTTAATTGGTCTGATACTTTTCGTAAAACTTTGAAAACATCAATTAAATTTAAAGAAAAAATTGTGAAAATCTGATTTATTTAAAGATTAAATTTTGTAAGTTTTGACGATGAAATGTTTCTGCATAAATTTTTATACCCGTATGAACTATGTTCAAGGGTATAATAAATTTGCCATTACGTTTGTGACACCTTAAAGGAGTCGAGCTAGATATAGTGTCAAAGGTATGGATCGGCTCAGAATCGAATTCTGAGTCGATTAAGCCATGTACGTCCGTCCGTCCGTCCGTCCGCACAATAACTCAAAAAATAAAGGAGCTAGGGGGCTGAAATTTTTTTTACGTCACTTTTGCAAAATTGTTAGTTTTGCTATTTAACTCCAACATTTTCGGTCGGCGGGTTCGGGTAGCTGCCATACAACTTCTTTCTTTAAATAGAAATAACCCAGTGTCTGTTCAATCTAGGTATCTGAAATTTTGCGAATGATGATCAAGTTTTATGGCAACAACTTCTACAAAATTTGGTTGTGGTGGTGCGACGGGTTCGGGTAGCTGCCATACAAAATCTCTTTTTAAATGAAAAGAATTCAGTGTCCATCCGCACGATAACTCAAAAAATAAAGGAGCTAGGAGGCTGAAAATTTTTTTACGTCACTCTTGCAAAATTGTTAGTTTTGCTATTTAACTCCAGCATTTTCGGCCGCCGGGTTCGAGTAGCTGCCATACAACTTCTTTCTTTAAATAGAAATAACCCAGTGTCTGTTCAATCTAGGTATCTGAAATTTTGCGAATGATGATCAAGTTTTATGGCAACAACTTCTGCAAAATTTGGTTGTGGTGGTGTGACGGGTTCGGGTAGCTGCCATACAAAATCTCTTTTTAAATGAAAGAACTCAGTGTCCGTCCGCACTATAACTCAAAAAATAGAGGAGCTAGGAGGCTGAACATTTTTTTACGTTACTTTTGTAAAATTGTTAGTTTTGCTATTTAACTCCAGCATTTTCGGCCGCCGGGTTCGAGTAGCTGCCATACAACGTCTTTCTTTAAATGGAAATTACCCAGTGTCTGTTCAATGTAGGTATCTGCAATTTTGCGAATGATGATCAAGTTTTATGGCAACAACTTCTGCAAAATTTGGTTGTGGTGGTGCGACGGGTTCGGGTAGCTGCCATACAACTTCTCTTTTTAAATGAAAATAACTCAGTGTCCGTCCGCACGATAACTCCAAAAATAAAGGAGTTAGGAGGCTGCAATTTTTTTTACGTCACTTTTACAAAATTGTTAGTTTTGCTATTTAACTCCAGCATTTTCGGCCGCCGGGTTCGAGTAGCTGCCATACAACTTCTTTCTTTAAATGGAAATAACCCAGTGTCTATTCAATCTAGGTATCTGAAATTTTGCAAATGATGATCGAGTTTTATGGCAACAACTTCTGTAAAATTTTGTTGTGATGATATGACAGGTTTGGATAATTGCCATACAACTTCTCTTTTTAAATGAAAATAACTCAGTGTCTATTGAAGCTAGCTATCTGAAATTTAGTGAAAAAGTGTCGAGTTGCATGCCAAAAACTTTTGTAAAATTTGAATGGTCTAAAGCAGCCGGTTCAGGCTTTTTGCATTTCTTGGAACTTAATGAAGCTAGGCGCAATAGATTCGAGTAGCTATCATACAACTCCACAATTTACATAAATATATCTTCTTTCTTTAAATGGAAATAACCCAGTGTCTATTCAATCTAGGTATCTGAAATTTTGCAAATGATGATCGAGTTTTATGGCAACAACTTCTGTAAAATTTTGTTGTGATGATATGACAGGTTCGGATAGTTGCCATACAACTTCTCTTTTTAAATGAAAATAACTCAGTGTCTATTGAAGCTAGCTATCTGAAATTTAGTGAAAAAGTGTCGAGTTGCATGCCAAAAACTTTTGTAAAATTTGAATGGTCTAAAGCAGCCGGTTCAGGCTTTTTGCATTTCTTGGAACTTAATGAAGCTAGGCGCAATAGATTCGGGTAGCTATCATACAACTCCACAATTTACATAAATATATCTCTGTAGTTCGGTACTAAAACTCTGAATGTTTTTAAAAGATGATCAAGTTTTATAGAAACAGGATATATTACGTTCATACGGGTATCCCAGAGTTGACACAGTCTACTCTACTGCACTCTTCCTCGTTTATTTTATTTTTATTGAGTATACTTAAATGCAACCATATATGCAATCTATCTATAAATATATTCTATAAGTAATTTTATATACATTTTATCTTCAATTTTATAAATTTACGAAAAGTTATATTACGATATATCACATGATATAATATACATATATCGATATGTATAGAATCAATTTTAAATAAATTATAAAACTTATAAATCGATTATATTGTTATAAAAGTTTCCCTCTTCAATTATAGTTCAACAAGTGGATATTAGAAAATATTTGATTTAATAAGTTTTAGTCCTTAGGGGATTTTTTAAAAGACATAATTAGTACAAAAAAAATTTTTTTTTTAGAATAGGGACATCATTTGTTATTGAACTTATAAAATATATAAGACATCTTAAAGTTTAAATTAGCAATTGCAAATGATAAAGTACGGTTTTATGTTTAAATTTGAAATAATTTGAGTGCCATAAAACTTCCGATGGTTTTATTTGTATAAAACTGGTATTGTATGCAATTTTGGATGTACTTTACTTTAGATATATTGTACGGTCTTTTGCAAGGTTTACTAAGAGATACCCTAGATCACGTGATGAAGCGTTATTTGAGCCCAACTAAGCGATTGTGACACTAAGGGCTTCAAATAGCTTCAATAGACTATACTAGGTAGATGAGTTCTTAGAACCACTTTGGAAAGGGGAAAAAAAATGCAAGCTAATGACGTCGTAAAAAATATACCATTCTATCAATATATTTCTTTTAATTTAATAAAAACTACAATTTTTTTTATTTTCTTTTTTTTTAAGCGTCCTGTATCGAAACCGTTGAATATTTTATAGCATTATACAAGTTTTTGGAAAGGAGATTTTTAGGGCTTTCGTTTAAGCTTTGTCCTGGATCCTTAGTTCTAAATCGCTCTTTGAAGCCCTTAGTGTTCTAATCCCTCTGTCAAACCTATGGACATTTCATCCCGTAAAATAAGGTATCTCTCATAAAAATTTGAAAAGGATTCAATAATGTGCATAAAGTAAAGTATATCCACGATTTTTTTTTTTTTTTGATTAATGTACTTGACTGTAGTATTTTGATTTGACTGATGATTTGATTGACGATGTTGAATTTTTTCACTTTCGAAAATTTCAATAATCGTTTAAATTTCAATTGAATATGTTTAAAACGTCATTCAGATTTTGTCTAATTGTTCTACAAATATTACTTAGAAATAAATTTATATGTAATTTTATGGTACTTTTATTTAAATTTAAATTCCCTAAAATAAAATTAAATAATAATATTTAAATTTTTAAACAAAAGAACAAAAAAAAAAAAAAAAAAATAATATTAAAACATCTTTTTAAAGATTTAATTGATTGTTTTCCTTTTTACTTTATTCATTCTTTATTTTGTTTTTTAAATCCATAAAAGTCATTTACGCCTCTTTAATTCCTCTACATTAGTAGAAAAGTCCTTAATAATAGAGCCTAAAGACTTAATATAATATTTGTACATGTTTCGGATAAAAATATTTGTAAAATTCCTTTAACAGTACAATATACCAAAAAAAAGAAAAAAAACAAAAAAAAAAAAAGGAAATAGTAAGAAATGAAAGAAGAGGATAAGATACTCAAATCCCTTAAAACATAAACATAATTATTGTTGTCCCTCTCATACTTCCATTAAAAATCTTTTAGATGATATAAAAAGAAATTGATAAAAAACAAGAATAAATGAAACAAGTAAGTCTTTATCTAAAATTAAAATTAAAAGAAAAAAAAAAAACAAAACATTTTACAACTTTTTTGTTTGTCTCTTTCTTTTATTTGTTTAAACTTTGTTTCTTTTTAGTTTTGTTTTTTTTTTGTATATTTTTTTTTTAGATTTTCTTTATTTGCCTTTTTCATTTTTATGACTCCATAAAATTAGAAGGTTTATTACGATAAATTAGAAATGTAAAACGGGGAATAACAAAAAAAAAAGACTTTTAACAAAATAATAAGACTTAACAAAGAATTTTAATGATTCTAAATACTGACCATACTTTAGGTACGAGTATCTAATATTATAATATTTAATATTTTATCTGTCCGTTGTCTGTTGAAAGTAGTGTGTTCGTTCGTCCGTTTTGAATACTTCTACAACATTAAAGATAGAACAATGAAATTTTAAATACTGTTAGACATCGAAAAAAAAATTATTTTTTAGTACAACTTTTCTTATGTAGCGCCACTTATTACGTATATAAAGTCCCTCAAAGTTTGAAAATATCCTATTATCAAATTTTTATTCAGGTTTTGGTTATTATTCATTTTTTCAATCTAAAAACGGTTGAACGTCAGAACATATTTTTAACTTAAGATCACAATACTGATTTTTTTTCATATTACATATTTTTTGCAATTAAGTATTTAAATTTTATGTTATGTGCAAAAGCGTTATAAATTTTACGAAATTTCGCTTCCTTTACAGCTCCAGTACGCTTTTGATCGGATGCTTGAAATTTTGAGAAAAAAATTATCTTTGAGAATAAAGGTGGCTTTACGCTGGCCCGATAAAACTTTTTATCGGATTTGAAGAAGGAGATAGTATATTGAATTTTTACTTTAGGAAAAAAATAGACGGCTGCAATTAATTTCCTAAATTTCTATTTGGGAAATTTATGTTTTTTAATACGGAAACATTGTTTGGAATGTCAAAATTAATGGTTTTGAAGTTTTAAAAAAAATAAATTCCTCCAAACTATCTTCTTCAATCATTTGATTTTATTTGTCAATCAATTAAATTTTTTATTATTCTTGAATGTTGCCGTTCGAAAAAACAAAATGTACAATGGTAACACTTTAAGAATTTAAGCTGAAAAATGTGTTGCCGCTATTAACGAAATAACCTCGATTTTTAAAATTATACTTCATTGAAGTATAAAATAAAATATCCCCAATTTTTTAAATATCCCAAATTTTTTTAATATCGGCGATGAATATCCCCCATAAATAATGTTTACTGTTCTTATCATACACATTGAATTCTCATAAAACTTAAAATCATTTCATACTGTCTCCTTCTTTAAACCAGATAAAAAATTTTATCGGGCTAGCGTAAATCCACCTTTAGCATAATCAGCATAAGAAATATTTTTGTGCCAACCTCTGTTTAAGAGCTAACCAATTGGGATCTAAATTTTAAAATATCCTATTATCCTATTTTTAGATATCTCTATCTTAATTAAGTATATGTTTATATATATATACTTAATTAAGATAGATATATACAAAAATTTTCTCAAAATAACATGCAAATATTAAAGCAGATTTTTTTAATTATATAGGATTTCCTTTCATGTTTCTTGATTTTTTACAATTTTTTCTTAAATAGCTTTTGAAAAATCTGTCCATTTAAAAACCTTCGGAAATACATACTGCCTTGTTTTTGTATTAAATTTTGCTGCCTATTTTATGTTGTCATCATCTGGTCTTCCGGAAAAATTTACATATTTCATTTAATTGATTGATCTGTTAACTTTCTTCTGTTGCCAATTGCAAAATAACTGTCAAATCAAATCAAAAAAAAAAATATATCAAAATTTGTTTGACTTACTGTTAAAACTTCAATTGGAAGTTCTAAAATAATAAAATAGGGTTTCAAAACCTTAAATATAGAAATATAAAATCAGTTTAGAATTTATGAGGAATTGATTTTGTCAATTACAGATGATTATCTGCTTCCATTGACAAAAGTTAGTTCCCACAACTAAGTCTCGGAAATTTTCTAAAATGTTTTTTCAGTTTCGTTTTCTTTTCTTTCATTTGGGCACTTTCAATTACTAAAATTTAAAAATTAAAAAAATCTTTACAAGATCCCAAGTGTTCTATGAAAATTTTCATAAAAAAAAAAGTAAAGAAAAAATTAAATAAGCTAAAACAAGAGATAAAATGAATAACAATTTAAAAGAAAAGAAAAAAAAAATGAGTAAAGAAAAAACAAAAAAAAAAAATTAATATACCATAAACATTAATTAGAATAAATAAAAATAATTTTCGCCTACGATACAATGTATAATAAGGAAAACAAAAATATAACAAATTCTTATAGTTTTTTTTTTGTTTTAATGGAATTCACCACAGCAGCAGCTGCTTTCGTATGAACTGTGATTTAACAAACTTACCTAATAAAACTAAGTAAAAAACAAAAAAAAAAAAAAAAGAGAGAGAAAGATAAAAATATAAAAGAACGAAGAAGACAAAAGTAAATTATAATAAAAATTGAAAAATAATTATAAGAGAATGAGAAATTAATATATTGTAGTAAAAAATAAAGTGGTATTAAATGCAGATTTAACTGATTATATTTCATAATCCTTGAAAAATTAACGGATAGTAAGAGAATTATTTGTATTAACACTGATTTATAAGAGCAAAAACAAAAAAGAAGTGATTAAAGGGGATGTGTGCTATTAGAGATTATTTAAAGGAAACTGAAAATGTAATGTATGACGTTGAATTATAAAATTATTAGGAATGGAAAATTAACAAAGAACTTTAACTAACGTGCTTTTAGATTACGTGTGTTTCTTTTTTTGCACTCTTTAAGTCAACTTAAGTCAAGATATTCATTTCAAACGTACTATCACTATAGTGAATTTAAAATAAATAAGGCTGAATGTAAAAAAACGGTTTTTAATTTCCACAAACTGTTTAGAATTGTGACTTACATCAAAATTTGAAAATTTCATATAATAAGAAAACATGTGAAAATAGGATTTTTTTGCAATTTTGAGGGGTTGTAAGTCTGAAATCCTATATAACTCAGAAAAACATGTAAAAATATATTACTGAAGCTTTAATTTGTATGGCTTGCAGAAGAAAAATGTGTACAGGTGCTTAAGTTATAAGTAGCAAATTTTCAATTATTTGAGTCCTAATAGCTCTTAAACAGGGGGTGGTTCAAAAAAATTTTCTGAGGAAACTTATACTAATTCTAAAAGTTCTTTCTTGTCTCAAAATTGCAAATTCCTATCCAAAAGCGTGCCGTAGTTATGAAAAAAGAAATATCATGCAAAATTTGGTTTTCATATAACGGTAAATTTAAAAACTAGATATAAAAAACTTGTAAACTTTTGATATTTATTTACAAAGATAAAAAAATTTCCTGTAAAATGGCACTTTCAGATTGAAAAAATGTTAAGTATAACATTAAATATACGCATTTAAAATAGGGCTTTTTCAAAGTTGGTGGGGCTGCAGCTCCGTAATGGATGGGGCAACATGAAAAAGTTGTTCTACAACATTAATTTTTTTATGAGACGTACCCTTGGTTAAAATTGTTTTTATATATCGTTAAGGGTGTAGAAGTTTTGTAAATAGACGACATACAGACGGACGGACAGAGTGAAACTAATAGGCACATTTTTTTTTGGTAATGTGCTAAAAACTGTGTTGAATCTATTAAAAACTTGTTTAGTTTTTTTTTGAATTCGTCCTATGATTAATAGTATTTTCTTAAATATTTTCATTTAATAATTAAGGGACCACGCCATTTTTCTGAAGAAAAAAAAAATCTTGAATTTAATCGTGAAATAAAATATTCAATATCCCAAATAATGAAATGTTCACTGGGGACCCAATTATAATTAATTTTCTCTTTTATAGATATCTTGTATGTAATGACTATTATTTTATCGAACTAAAATCAATAATGTATCCCTTTAAACAATTTCAAGTGCCATTTGTTACATTATGACAATTTTTAAGTAGTTTAAAAACATAGGTTGTGAAAACTCATTTATTATGAGAAGCGCTTTCCTCTTTTTTAGATAAGGTCGAATGTTTTCCCTTTTTCCAACATATGATGCATTATACAAATTGCAACTTTTAAAAAATAACCTGTATAGAGCTTCGTCTCCAATTTACTTATCAACTTTCTTTTATCGCCTTTCCTTCAATTGCTCTCCTTAAACCTACAATCCTTACAATTAACAACCTTAAACCTACAATCATTTTCAATTCAAACCTTAAACCTACAAACAAAAGAAGATTTTGTGTTACAAAATAGGTGTATATATAGACATGAAGTGTTTGGTTCATATCATCAAAAACAAATACATTAAAAAAATATTTTCTAAGCATAGGAATATAATTTAATTTAACAAAAAAAAAAATTCAATTTGTTAATATTAATTGGTTCATTAAAAGAAAGACGGGCTTCCGTTTTAATCATTTACTTGCATTTGTGTCTATCTAAGGTTGAGTACGTATATTTCTTTACGTTAATAGTCGGTTATTTATCTTAGTTTTGAATTCGCTTTTTTAATTCTCCATTATAAATTTTTTTAAGTGTTTATGGTCTGGTCCAGTAGACTCAAAACTAGAGGAAGGTATGTTTAATCTTTAATTTTTTAAATCATTTAATCAGTTACAACCCAGCAGTAAAATTGCTTGAATTCTCATTTAATTCTATTTCCACAATTTAAACTTAAAATTGATTCCATTTCCTTTTCCTTTTTGAATTTATGAATCATTTTACTACTTTTTAGTGAGAGTTATCTTATCTTATATTAAGCCAACTTATTATGACTAGTATGAAGGAAAGTTTCTCTGTTTAAAATTTCCACATAACAAAGAGTTGATTCCTTGATGTTTTTGAAAGATCTATACATCCCGTAGAAAACAAACCTATTTGAATTGATGGGTTCGATGCATGGGTTCACTATTTTTTAATTACTATATTTACATTTTTTTACTGCTTCATTTAATAAATAATGTAATTTTAATTAATTTTCATTATTTAAAATCAAATTTATTTTCTTTTTGGTAAGCATGATAATGTCCATAATTGTTACAACAATGAATATATAGAACATATATATTTTTTATTCCGAAAGCTTTTAATCTTTTGATTAATGATTGTTAAACAAATCCTTATGTTTTGTAATTGAATTGTTTCATAAAAAGAAAAAAAAAATTTTTTTTAACAGTCATGTTAAATATTATAATAAAATAGAATTAGATAAATCCAGAAAAAACAAAAAAAAAAAAAAACAAATTAACAAGATTAGGCAGTAATAACATATAATATTTGAAACAGATAACATCTGAGTTTTCTTCCTATCACATGAATAAAATAAAATTCTTCATAGTCTAACCAATTAGTATATGGTTATTGTTTTAATTTCATTGATGATTTTATTCATTTATTTATTTAATTAATTTTATTATGATACACAATAACATCGCAAATAATGTAAGATCCTTTTCTTTTTCTATGTTGATTATTTCCATTTATAATTTTTATAGAGTGTGATGAAATTATTTACAAGATCTTATATTGTATCTATAAACATTGCAAAAGAAAAAAAATTAGATTTTCCAATTTTTTCGAAGAAAATGTAATTTTTGCAAGAACATTTTTGTAATATTATTTGTTCTTGGCAAAACAAAGGAAAATAAATTAGGCACACATAAAAAAACAAATAAATAAGAATTCTCCTACTTGAAGATTTTTAACCACATGCTTTACAAAAATATTTTAATAAGTCGGGAAATATTCGTTGAGTTAAAATGTAGGCTTAAATTAATTACATAATACATACATTCTACTTTGGAATATGTCATCAAATATATTGTCATCTCTAATAACATTTATTAGGAGAAGGGGAAAGTATTTGTACTAAAAAATCATGGATCGTCTATATGTTTAAGAGCCTGAGAACGAAAGCTGCAATAACTATCCATAATATAAGTGCGTTAGAAAAACTGCCAGACAAGGCTAAAGCAACTAATACTGATTGGAACGATTGACAGAATGAACAATCAAACAAACAGAGTTAGTTAATGTTTATTTTCTTGTTGAGCTAGTGAAAAATTATGGTGAAGACAGATAATTTATTAGATATATTAATATATGCATGTGTGTAATGGCTTAGTATCAGACAGGAACATTTAGATGAAAATAATATATTTGATTATTTATTGCGTTTTTGATGTTCTTGGGAAAAAACATGATTTTTAAAGATTTTTAAAGTTATGTATTATTATAAGTTATTTTATGTGTTTTTTTTAAGGTCGTTTTTGCTAAAGTGTTTAAGTTTTTTTAGGCGAGTGTAAAATAAAAATATGTATTCCAAAAACTGCATAACATTATAACATCTACAGAGAGCAAGGAACTAGAAATAAGACTAAAATTTTACAATCTTACTTTCACCGTTTTCTAAAGGCAAAAATATGAGTGCATTTGATAAGGTAGTAAGTAATCTGTTGAGGTAAAAATTAATGCAAAAATAAAAATTTAGTACTCAACATTAATATAGAACTACAATCAAGCTTACAAACCATTTTTAAAAGAATGGATTTCTGATGCACCTTAACACGATTTTATATCATTATATGTACATCTTTAGATATAGCTACAGACTAAACATTACTTTGATTTTGTATTCCAAGAGTAAATATTGTATATTTTATAGCCTGACAAAAGGATTAAGAAAACCAAAAACAACAATAATAACAAAAACACAAATATCAATTTTTTTTTTAATATTCATGATAATTAAACGGAAAATATTTTTTACCCGGATAAAAATGTAAAAAAAAAATTGTAGGTTACTGTAGAAATAAAAGGTAACTAGTATCAAATTTAAATTCGGTATTTTTTTTTTGCTCGACTTTTTTAATGGTTTAGGTCCTGGATTTTTTATTGTAACAGGTGTAGACTGATATACCATAGATGTACATAGTTCTGTTCTTTTTTCTTTTTTTTTTTTAAACTGATCCTTTTTTTTGTGTAACTGCCAAGGTATACAAAGTATAATGAAAATCTGTTAATAGCCATTTTTCGGATTAGAACCTTTTTACCTTTGAGAATTATTTTTATTTTTAAGTATTTTTTTTCATAATTATGAGGTAAAATTTTATATTTTTTTTCTTTATAATTCCCTAATGACCATCTACATTACCGGTATTTACAGGTTAATGAGAAACTGAGTTTATTGTAAAAAAATAAAATTTATTTGTGTGGGGCTCCGATGGTCTGTGGGAGTGTGGGTTCGAATCTCACACACGTCGTAAGAGTTATTCCCCCTTCCGACATTTACAGCCATGCCTGAATAAGAAAGGCTGTGTAATTGCCTGTCCACATTTATGTGGCAAAGAAATGTATTAAAATATTTCATTTTTATTGTAAAACGAAAAACGAAGATATTTGTTTGAAGACAAAACAAATTTTAAATGGGATAAAGTAGGAAACAGAGCACTATAGACATCGTTTTCGATGACATAGGTTAATTCATAGACATAAAGTTAAATTCTTCTTTAACGATAAAAGGCAAAATTAGAACAATTAAGTAGTAGTTTTAATTTTAACCGGGGTGAGGATATATATGTATTATTTAGGATAAGTGCCACCATCTTGCGCTGCAGAGAGCAGGAAAACAAGTGACTATTGGTAAGAAAGTTGTTGTATCGCTCAAATTGTTTCAAAATAAAATTAAAATTGTGATCTCAAATATACAACATTTAATTCCTAATATTAAAACCATTATTTTTACAAACTTTAAGTGGTACAGTGTAACGAAAGGCCTAAAGTTAAAAATTTTCATTGACCACAAATCCTTTTCAAAAAAAAACATTGGACTCAAAATACGATACGAAATTTGATATATTATGAATTTTTAACGAAAATAAACCCTGATATAAATCTTTTTGACTTTTGGTTACTTTTCCATTTTTTTTTTACAAATTATAATTTTTATATTTATATTATGCAGAATGGTTGTAGACGGTTGTAGAAACGATGTAGAACATCATTTTAATGAAAATGATAAATACCTTTCGTAAAGTTTCAAATTTAAATTATTATTTTGTAAAATAAATCTTGGCTACAAATTTAGGAAAAAACCAATGGTTAGATTATTTGCCAACGGATTTCTTATTGTTGTTTTTTGTTCTGTAATTTATCGGGAATGAATAATTTTTCTTGACTGATTCATTTTAATGAGGCTAATTAATATCAAAAAAAAAAAAACCTAAAATATTAAACAAAAAATTGAATGAAATTTATGTGGTCAGTACCCAATTTTTTATACGGATATAGTTCTTAAGGTATAATAAATTTGCCATTACATTTGTAGCAGGTTAAATGACACAAGATAGATGTTGTAAAATAAATAAATTCTTGCTCATATTCAAATTTTAAAACGGTTTAGCCATGTATGCCCGTCCGCCAGTCCACATGATAAATCAAAAAATAATGGAGTTCGGGTTTTAAAAGTTCTATTATGTGACCTTTCTGAAATTGTTAGTATCACTATTGAAATTGAGCAAGTTAGAACGGCTGCTTCAAGCTAATCAAGCAGTATCCATTGAAGCTAAGTATATCTAAAATTTTATGAAAAGAATTCAAGTTTCGTGACAACATCTTCAGTAAAAATTGATTACTCTAGTGCAACAGATTCAGATAGCTGTAATATTTAGCACTTAATTAAGCTAGATATCAAAAATTTTATAAAAAATTGCAATACCTTCTGAGATGCTTGGTTGCTCTAGTGCAAAAACTTTAGACAGCGGTCATATTTGGCATTAGATAAAGCTAACATTTAACATTTCGTAAAAAAATCTGTTAATTTTTGTTGGTTTAGTGCATAGGTGTCGGGTAGCTATCATTATAACTCCCAAATTTATATAAATATATTTCGATGCTTAATTAAGTATAAGATACAATCTGAAATTTTGTAAAAAGTGAATAAATTTTATGATAACAGCCTATTTTATGTTTGTGCGATTATTATGAAGTTGACACAGTCAACTATACACTCTCCTCGTTTTTAAAAGACGTCTATTGTTAAATAGAATACATTCGTCTGTTATGTATAAGTAAAATTTTTTATATAAATATTGAATTAAAAACTTAGAAGTTAAAAAATATGAAAAAGATCTAAGAAAAAAAAAATCATTCATAATTTCGATTGGAAAATGTCCAAATGAAAATTCTACTTTTAATTTTTATTTAATTAACTGAAATTTGTTTGATATTAATAAGAAGGAAAAAAAACATTAAAAGAACATGTCGTATTATTAAAATACATAATTTCTTATTAAAAATTTTAGATAAATGATTTTCTGTTTAATTTCCTGTTCAACTATTTTATATCTTTTTTCTTTAGTTGGTGCTAATTATTGTACAAAGAAATGAAAAAGTTTTAGTATGTTAATAAATAGCATTAAAAGATGCGACGCATGATTGATTTTTTTGGTCCGGATCTTTTTAGAAAACTTTAGAAAAAATATTTGGGTTGATTGCTTAATTTTGTAAAAATGTTCATAGAGAATTAAACAGCAAAATTTTGACGAATGTTTCCAATTTTTTTGTTTTTTTGTTGCTTTCGTTGCCATCTTTTTATAATAGTATGAACTATGTTGAAGGGTATAATAAATTTGCCATTACGTTTGTGACACCTTAAAGGAGTCGAGCTAGATATAGTGTCAAAGGTATGGATCGGCTCAGAATCGAATTCTGAGTCGATTAAGCCATGCACCTCCTTCCGTCCGTCCGTCTGCTCGATAACTCAAAAAATAAAGCAGCTAGGAGGCTGACATTTTTTTACGTCACTTTGTAAAATTGTTAGTTTTGCTATTTAAATCCAACATTTTCGGCCGCCGGGTTCGAGTAGCTGCCATACAACTTCTTTCTTTATATGGAAATAATTCAGTATCTATTCGAGGTAGGTATCTGAAATTTTGCGATCAGTTTTATGGCAACAATTTCTATAAAATTTGGTTGTGATGGTACGACAGGTTCGGGTACAACTTCTCTTTTTAAATGAAAATAACTCAGTGTCTACTGAAGCTAGAAATCTAAAATTTAGTAAAGAGTGTCGAGTTACATGCCAACAACTTTTGTAAAATTTGGTTGGTCTAAAGTAGCCGGTACAGACTTCTTGCACCTCTTGGAACTTAATGAAGCTAGTCGTCTGAAATCTTACAAATGATGATCAAGTTTTATGGCAACAACTTCTGTAAAATTTGGTTGTGCTTGTGCAATAGATTCGGGTAGCTGTCATACAACTCCACAACTTACATAAATATATCTCTGTAGTTAACGTGGGTACTAAAACATCTGAAAGTTTTTAAAAGATGGTCAAGTTTTATAGAAACAGGTTATATTACGTTCATTCGGGTATCCCGGAGTTGACACAGTCTACTCTACTGCACTCTTCCTCATTTTTTATAGGATAAAATGTTTTTTTTTTTTGTGTTATATTATTATTTTCAACTAGACTTTTATCCAATATCGTTAATACAATATGTTTTAACCGAACACTGATTTGCAGGCACTGACGAAGATTAAGACTTTCTGTATAACTTTTACAGATGGTACAAAGGTGAAGAGAAAGAGCAATCAATCTTTCACCTATTGCATAATAAATATACGGCTCTCGTCCTAAAAAGAAGAAACTTTCTGGAGAAATTCTTCTTTAATGAAATTTAAATTTAGAGAAAGATTTAAGGAAGCTATGGGCTTAATAGATTTACAGCACTTTACAGTAAGGTCCCAATGGTTTCATTAGGAGTAAAACTGATGCTATGTATCACAATAGATCTAAACTGGCCTATGTGTACATCTGCAGTCCCTTTCTACCTACCTACCTACCTATGTATGTTTAGAATTAATTATATTGTTTAGTTAATGGAGTTTGTTCCGATGAATGTGTTCTAGAAATTCTTAAAGGAAAACACGAATTCTTTAACTTCGTTAGTAGTTTTGTAAAGAGTTGCTATTTTTTTTGTTGGTTATTAGTAGATGGGGATTGAATTTTTTATTTATTTAACCTTGAATTATTTGGCTTCTTATGAAATTCTTCAGAAACCCTTAAAATCTTTTATGTTAATCCTTAATAATATTATTTCGGGAAGTACATAAGGAATGGCATTTTACGATGTTTAAAAACTTTCATTACATTTAATTTCAAAAACATAGTTTGGAATTTTTCAAATATATTTTAAATCTTTGCTTTACCATTACAAAAACAGAAAAAAAAAATCAATTATTAAGAAATCATCATCGCATTCCTAGAAAAATTTCAAAACACGTTTGTCATAATTAAATTTTAAGAAGATTTTTTTTTACTTTCTTTATTATATTTTTGTAACAAAGTTATTGTTTTTAATTTAAGCTTCATTGCATGTCTTAAAATCACGTACAAGGGTATGTTGGTAATTGGTGTATATATATATATATATGTTTATAAATGTATATATATATATAACAATCTGAGTTTTTCTCAGATAAATATTTTACTGAAAATTTCCGGGAAGAATTTTTAAAAATCACGAACTCTTTATTCTTTTTGTTGTTATCTTTTAATCCATTGGCTTCAATTGGTTTTCGTGTTACCAATGTTAACTTTTCTTTTTAAACTATTACGCTTTGTAATTCAGTAATCTGATATAACAATTTGTATCCCTTTTGTCTTTTCATAATTTTTTGTTTTGAAGGAATTTTATTTTACATAAAATATATCTGTATTTTAATGATTTAGTCTTAAAGGTTCTTTTTTGAAAAAAAAACTACAAAAAAAATGCTTTAAATAATGGTAAAAATATATAGGAAAAAAATTTAAATTTAAAATATTGTCCTTGTTGTTATAATTAGTTTTAAAGTAGAAAATGGTATTGAAACGAACTACTATTAAACAACTACTATTGCGAAAGCACTGATTTCTAAAGTTTGATTAATTTTAGTATACCTTAGAGAGATTAATAATGATGATTCCCTTTGGGAGTATTTAAGTTTAAACTATATGCAACAGAGGTTTTTTTTTGATAAATATAAAAGGATATTTATTTGGTTTCTGATCTAACACTTTAACACACAAATATTATCATAAATTTCAATGAAAATTTAGTTTAAAATTTTCTTCTTTTAATGTTAAGTTCATACAGACTTAAAAATCTAAATTCATATACGTGTGTGTCTGTTTTATATTTTATGCTGAATAATCAACTAAGGGATTTCTTTCTTTTGATTGAATGAGAGAAAAATGTAATGTCCTTTAAAAAAAAAAGGATTACAAAACGGTATAAATTAACTTAAGAAGAATTTAAAGGAAATTTTTGTAAAAAATGAAAAAAATGAGATTGCAAAAAAAAAAAAAGAGAAACTGTTAGGCGTAATTTATTATTTATTATTAATCGTTGTCGGCGTAAATTTATTTATAAAAAGGATGTGAATGTCCTTTTTTGTTTTAATTTGCTTAAGATAATATTATGTTGTTTTCATGTTGTTTTGTTTTAAATTACATTTAATAAAGAAAGAAAAAAACTTTAACTTTGAATTTATTAGTGGAAAAACCCTATTCGATTTTTATAAATATTTTTTTTACGAAATTTTTATTAGTCAGTTTTAGGTTGAAATCGAAGAAGAAAAATTTTTCATTTATCAGGATTTTAAATCAGTGTGCACTGATTTGTTAAGGAATCCAATCTAAGTTTTGAATTCGAAATAAAAAAGAAAAATTTTTCCTCAAATTAATATGTAGGTATATATAAAAAAATTTATATTTTATAAATTTTCAAAAGTCAAAATAGGTTTTTGTTCTGCGGTACAGTTCTTCAAAAAGACATCTAAACAAAGTTAATCTCCCTATATGGGATATTTATCCACAAAACTATAATCTGCCGTAACCAGAATAATGAGATAAATAGACTATCTCCAAAAGTCTTAAAAGTACCGATTTTGTTAAAAAAAAAAATTTCCAAATGAAATGAGATCGATAAATATTTGAAGACTTGCGGTTGTACCAGTTACTTTTTCTAAATATAATATTACGATTTGTTTTATAACTAGTGAGATTGTGTACATATCCTTTTCTGAAGTCCCCTTCGAAAAAGAAATTATTTTTTTAAATTTTATTTTTGAGACAACCATTTAATTGTAATTAGTTTTGTTTTTAATTCTATTAAACTACTATCAATATAATTATACTGATTTAAACTTCAAAAAAAAAAAAAATTTAATTTTTAGAGTAATTAGTTGAAATTTATTCATACATTAATTTTTCTACCTATATAAAATCACATAATACCTATAAATCATATTAGATTTGAGACAGACTATTTATGTTTAGTTAGAGGACACAAAATATTAACAGCTTTGATAGGCTTATGAATTTTACTAATATTTGAGAAACATCTGTCACATAGAAAATCCAATTATATTTATCCTTTATTTTGTTTGAATCCTTTTTCTTTTAAATTTATCACAGGATCAAAAAAAAAAAAAAACTTAGACAACCAAAATTCTATACAAATACAACAATACACGTTTATTAAAACTTTATGTAGAAATGTTATTATTATTGGTTAATGTCTTGGTTAAATTAAATAGGAAAAAATGGTAAAGTAATTTTGTTATTTGCAAAAATATAATATGTGAATCCTTTTTCTATTAGGGTGATTTATTATTGCATCTAATGCCAATTGGCTAAGAAATTTAAGTAGAAGTATACACTGTTGTTCTGATAAGAACTTAAGACAAAATTTGTGACATACAATATGAAAACAAAAATTTATTACATTAAATTCACTTAATGAAAAGCAAATACTTCTAACTGACTCATGGCTAACTTCGTTCTGTAGCACATAGTAATAATAAAAATAATTATTACTATTAATAATAATTGCTACAATGGTGATGACTTTGTTCACCTTCTGCAGTAAGGAGCTATGTACTACTGCATATTGTAACATAGACCGACGTTCTTGACTCTGTAGCAAATACTACTAATAATATACGAAATCATTGTTTCCTTACACTCCAATCCCTGATTCGAAGTTTTAGTATCGCTGTTCTCTTTTTTTCTGTACTCCTATAATCCATAGCCAAAATACTGTGTTAGCAGTTAGCTGTTTTATTTAACTATATTGGCTATCTTACTGATAGGCTTAGACAGTAAGAATCTAACACAACTAAGGACTGGTTGCTGCCTTTGGAAAATTCTCATATCCCTTAGAACAAAAAGAAAACTAAAATCTTTACTAGCGTAAGTTCATTGGCTGGATATTTTGCCTATATTAAAGCATTACAATTGGTATGTAAGAAATTGACAGTTATATTGATTGCCAATTCCGCAGAAAGTGGAAGATAGGAATTAATTATCACGGAAAGATATCGAATTTGAATATTGTATTTATAAAAGTACTTAGACCAAAATCCATTTAACAAAATCACTTTTAAACAAATCGTTTCTTACCCCTTTTTTTTTGTAAATTAGACCTTCGTTACTAACGCATTAATCATAATATTTTTGTGGTTGTTCTTATTATTATTATTTTGGAATAAGTCTTTTAACTTTTGTTATTATTTATTTTTAAGGTTAGGTTAGATTAGTTTAACTTACACATATAATATGTACATATATAAGTTATACTCGTGTATTGGTATTATAATATAATATGTTTAAAAATTTCTTTCTTCATATTATAGCAGAATAATCTGGTAATTACTCTTAGTATTTAATAATAATATAATATAAATGTGTGTGTTTAACTTGTAGCAAAAAAGGAAAATAGTTAAATATTTAACTTTCGTATTATAAAAATTAAGGTAAGGTAAGGTCAATATTAAATTTCGAATAAATGGTTAATTATGAATGTTTGCAAATAAAGATTTTTAATATTATTCATGACGTGCTGAATTGGCATTTTATGTAAAATTCAATCCAAATAAAACAAATAAATCTAAAATCCATGTAAATAACTTTAAAGAACTGTAAAGAAAGGTAAAGATGAACGATAAAGAACTGTAAAATAATGTAAATTTTGGTTTTTGACAGTTCTACAAAATTTTCCCGTTTAATTTTTTATGTTTTATTTTAATAGTGTTGAGACCTATATTAAAAGTGGTTTTTAAAGGAATGGGTGCTTAATTTTTAAATTACTTAAAATTTTTGGAATAAAGCTGAGCTTTACGCAAAGGAGTTATCAGACCTGATAATTAAATAAATGTATTAAAAATTAATTATTTATGTATACGTTATTGAACTAATTATTGACATAATTCCTTTATACTCATTGATCCTGTATCTTATTTTCCACGTAGTATTTATTATATTAAAATAAAAATATTGCAAACCTACGTTATAGGTATACATTATTTACATTGTTACAGATTTAAGCAAAACATTGTCCTAATAAATTACTAATTTAATTAAATTCAAATAACCTGTGTAAAAAACTTGACATAAGTTACTTTGGCAACACTGGCTGGATCTTGATTTTTAATATTTTTAATAGATGAAATTAATTTGACTAGATTAGATTATAAATTCTTTAAGCTGTGTAAAAACACTACGACCTTTTGATATAGATATTTTGAGCTCAACTTTCTATTACGATATGTTGTAGATTTTGCTTCCTCTTGTAATACTTCTGTCGATTCTACTTCCTCTAAGAAAGTAAAGATCTGCAGAAGAGTTGCGCTAGCGGTTCATCTTTAGTAAAAGAATATGCTCCTAGGTGCACATATCTAGGTTTACTCCGAAGCACTGAAATTTTTGAATATAAGGAGTATTTGCTTCTTCTTGCCAGAATCTGCATAACGAAAGCATTAAATAAAACGTTAGTCTAAGAAACATATTTTAACTTTTGACTGTTTATTCTTGTATACAAGAAAATTCTTTCAACATGACGGTTCCTCAATTACTAGTAATAACGAAAAGATATTCGTTAATCGAAATTTCATGTTGCTTATGAAAATTATTATTGAATTGAATTTATATGAACAACAAAAAAAGAAGTGTATTTTAGCTGAAGAGTAAAATCATGTACCTAAATCTTTTTGCTTTTTATGTTTTTTCTTTTCTTTTCTTTTGTCTAGTACTGGTCCCTTATTTTTTATTTAAATAAAAGTTCAGAGTTTTTTTTTCCAGTTAATACCACTCAAACTTTAAAACATTGAAACTTAATTTTTTTTTTTTTTTACACATAATATCTCTTTCAATATTCGCTAAGTATAACAACCGTTGTATAAATGATCTCTATAAATGGTATCTTTACGAAGGAAAATATTTATATTTGCAAAACTCAATTTTTTTTCTATAAAATTTCTATTAGTATTATATTTTACAGTATTAAACGACAGTCTGTTATTTTTGCAAATGATTAAATGATAAAACTGTGTTGATATTTTTTACAAGACATTTTATCTACTATGATGACTCTTACATTGATTAGAAACTGAGTTTTTAAATTTTCATTCGAGCTTAAGCTTAAGTCTAGTCTAAAGTTTGAGTCTAAAGCACAAAAGCTTTTAATAAATGTTTGGCGCAATTCATTATAATTTAAATTTGATTTTTTATCGCAAGGCATCACTTTTTCTATATTTATGCATCAAAAGCGTCGATGTATTGTGTATTTCAACTTTAAGCAATCTAAATATCGGGTATAATAATAATCGGCCAGATGAACGGTTGTTTAAAGATTTTCTTGGTCTGTTACAGTTGTTATGAAGAGATTTTACAAATTCTTCATTCCTTCTTACAAATATTTCTATTTTTGCGCCATCTATTTTCTTATTCAAGAATTATTTTATTTTAATTGTTATTATATATTATATGATATATATACTGGTAAAACGGGGTGGAATTGATCAAAAAAAATTTAAAACATTTCAAAATATTAAAAACGATGTTGAAAAAATTAATTTTAGTTGTGATCAAAGTCAAACTGATTTTGGGGTGTCTTTGATAAGAAGCTGCAAAACTATTAAAATTACAGCATTTTGTTTTAAAATATCAATGCCATCTCGATATCTCGGGGGTGAGTTTGATTGGAAAGGGGTGACTCACCAATATTCATTAAATATATTATACTTACAATATTAAATTTTTCCGTGAAGTACTATGTTTTTCTAGTAAAACAAAATTGTTTAGCCGCGTGCAATAATCAAAAAAATATTTTTTCATTTTAAATATGCGCCGACTCGACAATATTCAGTCAATAATTCAATACGACTACTCTGGTGTACGTAATACATGTTTACAAAAAATGAATCATATAGAATTTTTTTTTAAATCAAAGCCTACTTATTATTTTAAATTTGAAAATTTATGTGTCAAAACAATCAAAATCACCCCTACCGATCAATTTAACCCCGTTTTACGGTACTTATTTTTTATATAATTATATTATCCTAATTATATATTATAAAAGGAAAACCTACATAATTTTTTATTAATCTGTATAATTTAGCCCTGCAGGTTTGAATCCGAAGCCAACTACAACTACTATGAAATGAAAGACAGATGTCCTAACCACTGCATCATTGGACTAGATACTAAAAATCATTTTTTTTTAAACTTCAAGCACTCAAATTAGCGTGAAGTGTTTTAAGAAGCACAACAGAGTATTATTATTAAAAAATCTTACAAGAATTATATTCTTCATAAGAGTCATTATATAACTTATAACTAAATGTAAGTTATTCTGTTATCAAGAAAACGATATAAATTCAATTTCCTATTACTTTTTTGTGATGTAAGAGTTTTTCATTGAAGAAAACGGTACATAATGTAAGGAACAAATTTAAAGGAAAAAAAAATTATTATTATATAATAATACTCTTGTATTACTAACAACCAACTACAATCATTATTATTACTGTTATTATTTTTATTATTATTGTTATTATTACTATATGATTATTATATAAAAAATATTCAACGATATTTTTCTTCATATCATTTTTCTGTTATTTTTTTTTTGTGAATTATGAAGTAACGTCAGGATGTACTACCAGAAAATTACAAGCAGTTGTATATCGTTACGTTTTCTTATTTGTTTTTCATATTTTTTACAATCCACCATAGACAATATAGTTGAGGAGAGAAAAAATAGTATATTTATTTTGTAAACAACATGATTCTTAAAATGAAAATATTTGCTAGATGCAGTGTAGTATGATGCATCGTGTGTGTATATAAATCTAAATGTGCATCTACAGTAATTTTTTGTTTGAAATTATTATGAAGTAGTTAGAAATTAATTTTTTTCTGCGTTCTGCTCTAAACTACAAGAAATTAAACTAAACTAAAAAAAAAAATTTAAATTTGGTTACATCTTAAGTATCATCTTTGACCTTTGAACATGATAATAAAAGATTTTATTTTATTAATTCTAAAAAGTGAGTCAAAAAGTGAGGTAAGGTCATAGCATATTTCTTCCCTTATTCAAACAGTACAACAGTACTGAAGGTCCTATAATCTATTGTTTAGTTAAAAAGGAGGTGGGGTTTAGTGGAATAAAGTCGTTCACATTAATAGACGAATCGTGTTTGTACCGCTTCTCTTAAGTTTCTTTCTATGATTCCCACCTACCCTCTGATAAAAAAAAAACAAAACATAAAATTCAAAAAAATTGTTTGGAACAGCTTCATGTAACGACTGAATATAATTTAGGAAAATCGGAAGGCAAGGCCTACGTTCAACTAAACCTCTAATAAAACGAGGAAGAATACAGTTGCCTTTGTCAACTCTTAGATACTCGTACGAACCGTTAGTATGTTCACAGCCTGTCACTTTGCTTACAATATTATTTTTTTAAATATTTTAGTATTTTAAAATAATTTGGGTGGATTTTATAATTTCTAGAATTATGGGTTGTACATATATTCAAACTATATGTTTATACATTCTTCAAAAGCAGATTCTAACCTTTCACATAACGATTATCAATCAAAAACTTTTTCAAATATTCTATAGTACCATTTAATACTAAGCGGTAAATGTATATTAAATTTACTTAGTACAAAATAGTAAATATAATTTTAAATATTATATTATATTATATTTAAATATTCCATTGACAGAATAATTTCTTATAAGTACAATAAAATACATATATGTATGTAAATACGGCGCTATACAATATACATCTATACTCTTATCATTCATTCACTAGTGACATATACGATGTGTAAATAAACATGATATTATATAAGTATGTCTATATATTGATATCATATAAATAAAAATTCTTCAAGCAACCGTTATGTTGTTTATTTATTTACATTTTTATGTACTACGCATTATATCCTCAACAATTTCAAATTATCGAGTAAAACAAAATGCAAAAAATTTGTTGAAGAAATTTGTTAGAAAATTTGAAAAAATCAAGTAACACTTTCGTCAATTATAAAGTAACCCTATATTATTAAAAAAAAGTTGTTAACAGAAATAAGAGTATAATGTTGAAGCTTTAATTTTTGTGTATTACTTCAAAAAAATTTTAACAGGTGTTCAAGTTACAGGTGTTTAAAAATAGGAAATTTTCAGTTTTTGACCAATTACAGCTCCTAAACAGGGGGTGATACAAAAAAAATTTCTGAAATGACTCATACTTATTTTCAAAGATCTAACTTCTGTCAAAATTTAAAGTTTCCAACTTAAACCGTTTAGAAGATAGAAGGGTTAAAGGATTTTGCAAAATTTGAGTTTCGCATAACGGTCAATTAAGACACTGTATGCCAAAATTATATATTTATTGTATATATACTTTTAAAGCTAATAAAAGTAGTAATCGTTTGGCGTTTTCAAAATGAAGAAATACCTTATACAACTTGTGCTATAACAATTTAAATATAGAGCTTTTTTGAACCTTTGGGGAGCTGTAGCTCCGTAACGGGTGGGGCTGCAAAAAATAGTTATTAAAAATAAAATTAATATTTTTGTGAGATCTATCAGTAGTTAAAATTTCATAGCTCTATTGCAAAAAAAATGTGGGGATCTAAAAGTTAGGTGTTCGAGAGCTACCCTAAGGTTTGGTCCAAACTCAACCAAAAAAACTAGGGAACCTACAAATTACTCCCAAAATATTTTGTGTAAATTTCAAGATTCTAGCTTTCTTAGTTTTTGAGTTAGCGTGCTGACGGACGGTCCATCCATACCTTTGAAGGTATATCTAGCTCGCTTATTTCGAGGTGTTACAAACGGAGGAGTAATTTTATTATACCGGATCCTATCGTACGGGTATAAAGATGCTTAATAAAAACAGAACTCTTTTTAATAAATGTAAGAGCAAAGAAATTCCAAAGAAATTAAAAAAAAAAAATTTAAAAAAAAACAATTTTCAGAATTCATTTTTTCCTCCTTGATGAAAAATTAACACGAAAATCTTTTTTCGAATAAATTAAACAGTTCGATCATGAAAAAAATCATATTGGAGTAATTAAAATACAATATAAACTATTATACTAAAGTAAAGAACTGCTAAAAATAATATTTCTGGCCTTCATAAATCAAAATTTTGTATTAAAATTGAATTTATTTAATAAAAAATAAAATAAAAACAAAAATATATTTTTTGAATTTTAAAAAAATTCGGTAAAAAATGAATATTTATCAACTTCAGAATATAATTTTATGCTGCAATAATCTTAACATATCCCACCAAAATTTTATTATAATAACTATGAGGGAAAAACAGGATAGGATCAGGTAATTTTTAATTCAAGATAACTATACAATTTTGTTATTTAGATTTAGATCTAAATCTATCTAGATTTATTTATCCAGATAGAGATAAAAATTGTAAATTATTAAATATATAATAAACTTTTCTTACAATTTAAATCACTGTAATTATAACTCTAGTGTGAATACCCTAGATCAAATGCCTAGTAATTAAAGAGTTCGTAGAAGAAGAAATAGATGTGATTGGTATTTCTACATAATGTTTGAAGGAATTACCATGCAAGTAATTCGGAACAAATTGTACCCTGAAAGTAAACTGTCCCGTAAATACTTTTTTAGATCAATTTTGTTAAAAATTTGGTAACAATTCAAATCAGGAGACGTAGTTTGAAAGCCATGCATGCCGTGAACCAATTTGTAGATAAGGCTCAAATTGAATTTAGTACTTCTTACTTCCAATTTGGAACACAAACGACCAAAACGTAGATGCCATTATTGTCCATCAAAAATTTGAACAACAAGTTCCAGTTTACCAGTTTATATGAAACTCTTGAATAACACTATTTATATACTAAATGCTTAAGATAATAGTTAAAAAAAAAAATTTAATAAAAAATTGAGAAACAAAACTTTTATATAAGTAAAAACTTTTTTCCTACTGTTATTCAAACATGTGCGTCCATTTGACATTTAGCCTTTTTTTTCCTCGTCCTCTAAGGATTAATTGAATGAAAACCGGTATTAATTTCTGTTTAACTTTATTATAAATGATTTGCTCTGAGACATATATTATATTTTTATTTTTACTTAATATTAGGTTACAGTAGATTCTAGAACCGAAATTGGGCAACAAAATCTTATCAACCCCTCATGTAAGAAGATGTTATACTACTGTATATTTTAACGGTTGATGACTTTGTCATTGATATAAAAATAGGAAAAATAGCCGAATTTATTGTTCGCTTACAATCCCACTCTCCTATTCTCTTCTATTCCTAAGGGATACTAAGTACCCTAGTAAATAAACTGTGTTAGCAGTTAGGGGTGTAATATAATCACAATATTATAATGGATAGGACGGCAAAAAAAATTTATTTAAAACTCAAAATTTGTTGTCTTTGCTATAACGATGATCGTCTGATTAATGATAGAAATAAGTTACAGTTCTTCAATAGAATTATCAAATATTCTTCCATTAATATAAAACTTACTTTGTCTAATGTCACAATACTTAACCTAATGGAATTCAATTCTGATCATTTATGAAAATAAATCAAAAATTTTAACTAAATAAAAAAAAAAAATCCAATTTCTTTCCACTCCTATAAATAAAAATCTATGTTCCTATACTATCACCAAATAGGTAACACGAAGGCTGCCATTTTCTATAATGTAATCGGTGGATTGTAAATAAAATGCATGTTTTTTTTTTTTTTTGTAAAGGTAAATCAAAAAAAATATAACAAAAAATTATTTTGATTTGATTTATAACTGCAGTTTCATAAAGTTTATTTTTCTTTATTTTTTAAGAGATGTTTTTTTTTAAAAATACAGGTGGCGTTGCATATTCATGAATTTTTCTTATTTTCTCATGTTTGTTTTGTTCATAATATATTTGTATTATGTAGTAAACTGAAATGTAATAATAATAGACACCAATTGATGAGGGTAAAATGAAAAATTTTTTTAGATTATTAAGGAAGTATCGAAAATCGTTTAACTTTTACTCTACAAATAATCGACTTAAATCATGAATATTTATAAAGTAAAAGTTAAACGATTTTCGATACAATGAACTAATACTGCATTTCAAAGAAGCGGCTTGAGAAGAAGTTTCGGAAAATGCATCATTTAAATTTATACCTGACACATTTAAAATATATTTTTCCAGTCTCATAGAAAAATTGATTGAATTCAAATACAAAAATTAAAACTTGAGTAGAAATTATTGTATAGGTTATGAATTTCTTATTGATGTTCTGAGGGCATGCCTTTTTAAATGTGCAGAAACAATATTTGATCATATTAGTTGTTTTTCACTTAAGAAATAAATTGAGTTTTTTGTATTGTAATGACTGCCTTGTTACAGAATTTTCCCTTTTAGAATATCTATATAGGTCAAATGGGGTTAGCTTATCTTTTCATTAGTCTTATAACTACAATTGAATGTCTCCTTAGAAATATTATAATAGGTCCAATCCAGTTTTTAGTAAAAATTTTTTAAGAGGTGGAGAGCAATAATTAAGAAACCTACTTTATTTTAAAAATCGTTAAGCTGTTCCAACCTATACTTTTAAAATCATAAACACTAAAAATTATTTATACCTAATATTATATTCTCAACTAACCCTCGTTAAAATTAAATTGAATATAATGTACATATGTATGTATGTATAAAATTTTGAAAAAAAAAAATGTTCTACTTATGCTAGATTGTTATAATTTTTAGCACATTTCCAAAAAAATCTTGAAAAAATGTGCTTATTAGTTTCACTCTGTCCGTCCGTCCGTCTGTTTACAAAACTTCTACACCGTTAAAGATAGAGAAAATAAAAAAAATAATTTTGTGGAACAACTTTTTCATGTAGCCCCTCCCTTTACGGAGCTACAGCCCCTCAAACTTTGAAAAAGCCCTATTTTTAAATGCATATATCTTATGTTCTGCTTAAGATTTTTTCAATCTGAAAACGTCATTCGACAGGTATTTTTTTTAACTTTGTAAATTAATATCAAAATTATACAATTTTTTTAAATTTAGTATTTAAATTTACCGTTATGTGAAAACCAAATTTTGCATGATTTTTCTACTTTCATAACTCCGGCTCGCTTCTAGATAGAAGCTTGAAATTTTGAGGAAAGAAAGAACTTTTAGAATTAGTATAAGTTTGCTCAGAAAATTTTTTTGGACCACCCCCTGTTTATGAACTATTAGGGCTCAAAAATTGAAAATTTGCTATTTTTAAAGACCTGTAACTTAGGAACCTGTACACATTTTACTTCTGCAAGACATAAAAATTAAAGCTACAGTACCATATTTTTACGTGTGTTAAAGGTTTATTTTAGTTGTAAAGGGTTCCAAAGTTGCAGCTCTTCAAAATTGCGAAAAAGCCCAATTTTCAGATGTATATATATCAGGCTCTGCATAATAGTTTTGCAATCTAAAACCGCCAGAAGATCGAAAATTTTATTATCTATATAAAACAATATCAAAATTATGTAATTTTTTAAAATTTACTATTTAAATTTACCGTTATGTGAAAACCACATTTTGCATGAAATTTCTTTTTTCATAACTCCGGCACGCCTTTAGATAGAAGCTTGAAATTTTGAGACAAGAAAGAACTTTTAGAATTAGTATAAGTTTCCTCAGAAAATGTTTTGGTAGCGCCCCCTTTTTAAGAGTTATTACGTCCCAAAAATTGAAAATTTTCTAATTTTAGACACCTGTAACTTAGGCACCTGCAAAAATTTTTCTTCGGTAAGATGAAAATTAAAGGTTTAATAATATATTTTTACGTGTGTTAACGGCTTTTCTTAGTAATATAGGATTCCGGACTTACGGCCCCTCAAAATTTCTAAAATATCCTATTTTCACTTTTTTTCTTATAATATGAAATTTTCAAATTTTTGTGCAAGTCACAATTCTAAATAGTTCTGTATTGAGTTTTGAGAATTCTGTATTGAGTTTTGGAAATGTGCGCCTTTAAAAACCGTTGGTTTACATTCTACCTTGTTTATAAAATGATGCTATCATATTGTATTTTTAGAGTACGACGGATGTTAACTTGTCTTTATTTGTTCAAACAAGAAAATATTATGTTTTATTTGTTATACCTTATTACATTACGGTTATTCTAATGATATTATTATTACCGTTATTATGCCATTATTATTCGTAATAAAAATGCATTTGAGTTTTTGAAATTCTATAGAACAATTTTTTTTTTTTTTTTTAAGAAATTATTTACATAATTCTTAAGATTCACTTCAGTTAATTTGTTTTGGAAGATATTTTCATCTGCTTTGTTATTTAAAAGATTCAAGGACTTTTTAAAAATCCTTTTGGAATTCTAATATTCTTAATAAAAAAAGTTTAACAATAATATTGATTAAAGTTAATTTAATGTTATTTCAAAATAGATCTTTATTAAAGCATAACGTAGTTACAGAATATTCAATTTGGTATTTAAAGAAATTATGTTAAAAAACGAGATGTTCTTTATTAAGAGTTTGAAGAAATGGAGGAAAGAAGATTAATAGGTTTAATAATATTGTATACAAAGTTATTGTCGGTTTAGGTAATGGAGAGAGAAATTTAACGAAAATAATATAATAAGGGAGGCGAAGGTTCTTTTTTTAGAAGTTCCATTATATTATGGACCATATTTATCAGACGCAAATACACTGGATCTTGCATGGAAGCATCCTCCACATTTTAGCGGTTCTGACAATGAATATGTTTCGATAATCAGTTTTAAAAAACCTAAAAATATCCAAGACGTAGAAATGAATACTTGAAGCCTCCCCAGTTTTGCATTACAATTAGAAGGAATTAATTATTAATTTTAGTAGAGATATAATAAGGAGATATAAAAAAGAGATAATGATTCAATATTTTGACTTATTCTAAGATAACTAAAGGTTATCTGAATAATACGATCGTCAATTACTCGTAGAGCGCGTTAGTTAAAAAAATGTTTTTATGAATTTAAGACAAGCAATAAACAATTTTCAGTTCAAATTAAATTAAAAGCATAATTAAATATTACGTATAAATATTAATAATACAATATAAATATTATTTAAATAAAACTTATTACTTATATTAATAAGTTTTAGAGAATAACATTCAGATGATTTTGTGGTATCGGATGTATAATAATATTAAGGTGTATCTATCAGATGTATGAATGAGTTTGAAGCTTTTAAGAAATTAAAAATAATAAAGATAAGATTTTATTAAAATAAATGTAATGATGACACTAGTAGTCTGTCGGGACATTGTCGACTAAAGAGAAACTTATAGGAAATTGAAATAGAAGTTGATGGTACAAGCATATTATTTAAAGAAGGAAAGAGTCTCAAGCACACATAAACACAAACAGCGGATGTGCTCCTAGGAGCATATTGTTTTACCGAAAATGAACTACCAGTAATAACCCATCTATTATAGATCTTTAATTTCTTAGCTGCAGTAGTTCTAATGACTGCCTCTAAGAAATATTATAAATGTAGGCAAATCCACAACACACACAACAATAATAGAACAAGTACAATAAATCTTCACTAAAACTTTGCAGTGTTTCTTACAGCAATGTAAATTTACAATAAATCTTCATTAGGTTAACATTTAAAAACTTTTAATTATAATTATTAAAACAGAGAGGGGAAGATTTTCAATTTTAACGCTTTATGATTGTTTTAAACGATGGTATAATTAATAATGACAAAGTTTCAATGTCTTATGCTTAAAATATTTGATAACAATTTATTTTACGTTACTTATATTTCATCTATATTTAGCACATTTTTTGGTAGCACCCCCTCTTTAAGAGTTATTACGCCTCAAAAATTGAAAATTTGCTATTTTTAGACACTTGTAACTTAGGCACCTGTAAAAATTTTTCTTCGGCAAGACATGAAAATTAAAGGTTCAATAATATATTTTTACGCGTGTTAATGGCTTTTCTTAGTTATATAGGATTCCGGACTTACGGCCCTTCAAAATTTCAAAAATGTCCTATTTTCACGTTTTTTTTTATTACATGAAATTTTCCAATTTTTGTGCAAGTCAAAATTCTAAACAGTTTGTATTGAGTTTGGAAATGTGCGCTTTTAAAAACCGTTGGTTTACATTCTACCTTGTTTATTAGTAAAATTTTATAGGTTTTTTTTTTCTACTCTTTTAAATAAAGTATTTAAAAAATACGATATAAAAAGTCTTCAAATTATACGATATAATAAGTTTTAATAAAGTAATTAGGTACTTATAAAAATATTGGACAGTTTTTAAAGGTTTAGGTTAACAACCATTTTTAATTGGTAATTAAAATAACTTTTGAATCCTTAAATGGCACAAAAAAAAAATTGACATTACAATTTCAGGTAATTTGCACAACTCCTACGAAAATCGATTTATCTAATAAGCCCCAACCTTAAAAAAAAATAAGAAAAGGACTTACAATCATGTTACAATTGTAATAATTACCTTCCTTTGAACCTATCTATAATAACTTATTTTTGAACAAATAACATTTTAAATAAATGGCAATCCTTTTTTTAACCTTTTTTTTGTTTAATTAGGTTAGGGGAAATGACCAAAAAATATACTGTTTTTTTTGTTTATAAAATCTTCATTTTTATTTTAAACAAAAGTTTTTTTTTTTTTAAATTAGGTGATAGTAATAATTTAGCTGTAGATTATTTAAGAGAAGATTTTAAACGGTTTTTAGATTAATGATTAGAATGAAATTCTTGAGTGGGTGAGATTGAGTTAGACCAAATTGGTTAAAATATTTTTAAAGAAGAAGAGATTAAAACAAGAGGTTATAAATTTGTTATTACGTTTGTGATACTACTGAGAATGAGACGAGATAGATATGGAAAAGTATATTATAATTATTCTTGATCAGGATTGTATTCTAAGTCGATTTAACTATATGCGCCCGCCTGTCTGTCTATTCGCCGGGACACACAAGATATAAAAACCTAATAAATACCAGTTTAGCTAGGTTTAGTAGCTACCCAACAATATAGTTTTTTTGGAATGAGAATAGTGTCATTAGGTATCTTTGGAATGAGAATAACTAAACTGGGTTTCTAAAATTTTGTCAAAAAAAAACAAAAAGTTTTGTAATAACAACATCTTATGCTAATTTGGTTTGTCAAGTGTAACAATTGTGGGTATAACTGTCATACCACTCTAAACAATTTGATTTTTATAAAATTAGGTTGGTTTATATTACATGAACTTTGGAATGTACATAAATATATCTTGATAATTAATTAAGTCAAGTATCTAGAATATTGTAAAAGATGAATACATTTTATGGATATAGTTAACATTAAACTGGTATCCTACAGTTAATACAGTTATTTCTACACTCTTCCTCATTTTTAGCACATTTCCTAAAAAAATTTGAAAAAATGTGCCTATTGCTTTCACTCTGTTCGTCCGTCCGAAGGTCATCTGTTTACAAAACTTCTACACCGTTAAAGATAGAGAAAAAAAATTTTAACCATGGGTAGATCTCATAAAAAAATTAATTTTGTGGAACAAATTTTTCATGTATTATCCCCATCCATCAGGAAACTACAGCCCCTCAAACTTTGAAAAAGGCTATTTTAAAATGCGTGTATTTCATGTTCCGCATTTTTCAATCTGAAAACATTTTTTCAATCTGAAAACGCCATTCCACAGGAATTCTTACCTTTGTTAATCAATATCAAAATTATATATATTTTTTAAAATTTAGTATTTAAATTTACCGTTATGTGAAAAACACGTGTGTTAATGTTTTCTTTTAATTGTATAGGGTTTCAGAGTTACAGCCCCCCAAAAAACCCTATTTTCAGTTGTATATATCTCAGGCTCTGCGTAGTAGTTTTACAATCTAAAAACGCTTACTTTACGAAATTTTCTTACCTTTACAAACCATTATCAAAATTATGCTGTTATTATGTAGTTTACTATTTAAATTTACCGCAATGTGAAAATCAAATTTTGCATAATATTTCTTTCTTCATAAATCCGGCACGCTTTGAGGTAGGAACTTGAAATTTTGAGACAAAAAAGAATTTTTAGAATTACTATAAGTTTTTTCAGAAAACTTTTACGTGCAACCCCCTGTTTCAGATTTATTCGATCTCAAAAATTGAAAATATTCTATTTTTACACACCTGTACTAATTTTTCTTCGGCAAGATATAAAAATTAAAGTTCCAGTAATATATTTTACGTATACTAATGGTTTTTCTTAGGTATATAGGATTCCGGATTTGCAGCTCCAGAAAATTGCAAAAAAGTCCTATTTTCATATTTTTTCTTATAGGAAATTTTAAAATTTTGTGCAAGTCACAATAATTCTAAACAGTTTGTATTATTACATTATATTTCTTTTATAAATATACGATTTTAAAAACGGTTGGTTTACATTCTGCCTTGTTATCATACTTCTTATGTTTATCATATTTGTTGGGGCAGCATTTTTAGGACTTTCAATTTTTGTTTGTTTTTTTGTTTCTCCTTCTCTCTAAAAGTAAAAAAACAAAAACTTTAAAATCTTTCCTTTCATTTTTGGTTTTACATTTTATTAAAGAAAGAAATAGCTATCCTACCTCAGTAGCTTTCATATTAATTTTTTATAAAATTAATATTTGCTGCTTGTATACAAATTGTGTCTTTACATTTAAAAGATTTTCTTTTCCTATATTAAACCAACTATTAATTGGGGGCGTAATACTTGGCAAAACTCAGATGGCAAACATCTATTTCTCCTAAGTCCAGTTTATGGACTTTGTATATAGTAAAATTAATGTGTAAATTCTCTTGAAAATTTATTCTCCTGTTACTGAATTTTTATATGTATTTTATATTCTAAATTATAAGAGGTTTTAGAGTTGTTTACAAAATCAAGATGATATGCTTTTTCGAGATTATATGTATAGGCGAAATTTTGAATTAGGAAGGATTTCATATTTGGTTACAAAATTAGGATTTTAATAAATTGCTTAGCAGGAGTTTGGGGGCGGCAGCCCCCACTATTTTAAATACAGTGTTGTTGAAATATGTATGTACAAAATAATTAGGAAAGATTTTAAAATCGGGGTTTTAATAATTTGTTCAGCGGGGGGTTACAAAACTAATTAGAAGAGATTTTTGTTGGTTTAAAAATTAGGGTTTCTCTTTTTTCCTAGGAATTTTAAAGTTGGTTACAAAGTCAGGAGTTTTATGCCTTTTGCAGAATATGTTTACTAAATGCCTCCTACTAACATATACTTATGTTAAATGATGTTATTTGATATTAGTTGAAAAATTGTCAAACTAATGCTCGCAAAGTAAAAATTTGACTCTACCCTTTTCGACAAATGCGTTTTTGCGAAACGAGTTTTTACCAAGAGATTTTTGCGCAATGTAATGCTTGCAGAATGAGTTTAGGTCAATTGCGCTATACCCCTGTTAATTATTATTAACTACAAATCTAATATTTCTATGTAAATAACAGTTAACAGCAGGATTTTAAACTGCTACCTAACTTTAAATACATATATGGTTAAATTGGTTTTATTAAAATTTTACTTTGTATTACAAACTACTTTTCTTTTTTTACTCTTTGTTGTTAAATTTGTTAAATTTTATTTACGCAAACTATTTTAAGATTTAAGGAATTTAAAAAAAAAAAAAAGAGCATAAGACTATGCTAACTACAATCCATTAAATTTTTTTCTTTGTAAAATAAATAAATGCATTGTTCCAAAATTTCAGTCGGTTTTAAAAATGTAGGCGTCATTAAATTTTATAATTGTCGACAATAAATCAATAACGGATTTTTCCTCTTTTCAACAGAGGAAACTTTTAATAAAAATTCCAAACGGTTTTTTTCTCTGAATTATAAAAGAAAAATCAAACAAAAAAAAAAAATTATAATTTCGAACTTAAAAATTCTTTAAAAAATATAATTAAAAAAATATTTTTTTATAAATAATTAGTATTTTCAATTGAAAATTATTAAATATTAGTCTACAGGATGTTTTATGGAACAATTATTATCAGATCAATGATTTTCTTCTAATAAATAGAAATCATACTATTTATTCATTTATTTTGTATAGATAGTAGAGTCTATATATATTTTATAAGCCTTTTGTTTTTTAGGCTAACTACTTGTGGGATAACTGTTTTTTGTCGTTGTATTATTTATTTATATATGATCTGACCGAAATTTCAAACTTTTCGATTGAAAGAGGTGTGGAATTTAAGCACAGCGCCATTTGTGAGATTTTCAAAATAACTGTTCGTCTTCTTCGTTGTTCCTATAGGAGAACAATTACAATTGTATGAAAAGCGATAAAAAAGTAAGTAAGTAAAAAATTAAATATTTTAAATAGGTGTAGAACAAAAAACTTATCTTAAAGAAAACTCAAATGCACTTTGATGATTTTGAACTTAATGACTTTGAAGCCTTTAAACCTAACAGTCTACCCCTTTAATACAGAAGTAGGTGTCTTTATTACAGCGGGACAATTTTATTTGGAATTTTGAAAATAAAAGTTTTGAGGTATTAAAAAGTGGTTAGCATGATTATCAACTTTTGAGAGTATTCGTTATGTACATATTATACAACAAAGCGCTAAAGGGAAGAAACTGCTATGTACTTTATTTTTGCCTAGTTTATAGATAGTTAACAGATCTGAATATGAATCCTTTAGTTATACATGTTCCACATTGCAGAATGTTCTCAAAATTCTGAATTAATTTAGTGTACTTGTTTTTACTTTAAAGGTGGTAATCGATGATACATTGGGACTTTTTATCTATACTACTATTTGGAGTGGTCGTCGGTGATACTTGAGCGTGTTTATTTTTATATTCACCGGTTAGCACGGGATTTTAAAACTATGTAAGTGATATTCAGCAGTAATACACTTGTTACTTAAGGTAAGTTATTTTTTGTTCACCGGTGAGCGTGAGACTCAACGTGGTAAAAATATCATTAATATTTTTTTGTTGTTTGACTTTAGTTCTTAAAATCTTGGTTTATTTTAAAACTTGTGTGTTGAAAAAAATATTTGATGCAAAATCAGGCAGCACTAGTAAAAATATCAATTTGTTTTTTTTTTTTTCAAACATTGAGAAATTGATTAAAAGTTTAATCTAGAAGAAATTTAAATAACTAATATTAAATATCAATAATATTAATTTGATCAAATTTTTGAAATACTCAATAAAATTTTCCAAAGCAATCAAATTTAATTCAATGTTAAGTCTATACATTTTTAAGAAAAAAACTTTAATAGTTCTTTTTTAATCTTAAAATATTTTATACAATTTTTTAGCATATTTTTCAAAAAATGTTTAAGAAATTTGCCTACTAGGTTCACTCTGTCGCCATCCGTCTGTGCGTCTGTTTACAATACTTCTTCACAGTTTTAGATGGAACAATTAAATTTGAACCATGTGTAGTTGTTTTAAAAAAATTAAACAGAACATCAATTTGTTTGTAGAACAACTTTTTATGTAGTCCCATCGATTACGCCGATATAGCCCAGTAAAATATGAAAAAGCGCTATTTTTAAATGTACATAATATATATCTTAAATGTTTTGCTTCACATTGTTTCAATCTTAAAACACCAAATGACAAAATTTTTTTTTTATCTTTATAAATCAATGTAAAAATTATGCTTTACATTGCAAATCTTTTTAAATTTAGTATTTAAATTTACTGTTATGTAAAAGCAATTATATACGAGATTTTGCTTCCTTCATAATATTGAAATATAGTAAAGTATAGAATCATAGTATTGAAATTTGTACAGAAGAAAGATCTTTCAGAATTATCATAAGTTATCTGAAAATTTTGTTTGCACCACCCCCTGTTGAAGAGTGTTTAAGACCTATTAGGGCTCAAAAATTTTCCAATTTTAGTCTCCTGTAAATCAGACACTTATTTAAATTTTTCCAAAATAAAAGTCAAAAATTAAAGCTGCAACATTGTGTTTTTACATGTATTAGGATCTTTTCTTAATTATTTAGAGTTGCCTTCAAATTGAAGGAAGTGTCTGTTGATTTTTCATAATTTTTTCTTATATAAAATTGCAAAAAAGAAAATTTGGTGCAAATCTCAATATTCTAAACGGTTTGTAATTCTTTTGAAAAATGTGTATCATTAAAAACCGTTAGTTTTCATTTTACCTTGTTTTTATTTAATTTTACTTATAAATTTTGTAAATTCTTTGATGAAATGAGAAAATTTATTTGTTTATTTTTATAATTGTCGAAAGATGATATAATTATTATGAAAGAATCATATCCATATGGAATTATCATAATTTAAGAAAAATACTTTAATTTTGAAAAGAAATTCAATATAACCTCAATCAAAAAGTAATTAAAATTATTTTTTTTTAAATGGTTTTTCATTTTTTTTTTGTTTATGTATAATACACACATTTAAAATCAATTGGGAATTGTCATAAATCTTATGAGTATTTAATTATTAAAACAAAGAGATAAATTGAAAATCGAAAAAAACCCCCTTTTTCTTTTTGTTATGTTAAACATTTTAAAATAAATAAAATTTTAAATTTAATGTTTGATAGTTGAATGTTTATTGTGTACATCTGGCTTATGTACGTTTAGAATATCTTAAAATATATGAGGTTTTTTAATATTGGAGATATTATTATAATGTATTACATTTACCTTTATGTGATTATTTAATTTTCTTATTTTGATTCATATAGAGGACTAGGTGAGTGACAGTAGCGATTAAACAAGAACAATGATTCAAGAAGCTAGAAAAGAACCTTATTAGGTAATAAAATTCCATTTATAAAATGAATGATATTATGTAAAATTTTGTAAAAGGTAAAGAGAAATGAATTTGAGCAAAGTAGGGGTCAATAATAATTCATTCTTTCAATAAGAAAAGAAATGTGAAAATTAATCCTTTGAAAATTACGTATTAAACATTAAATCTAACATTTAAAATATTCTCAAACATGTGACCGCTGACATAATTATCAATTGATTAAAACAGAGCAGAAAATAACAGTATTTCATCTTTATTTTCTTTTATATCTAAGAATATTATCTTTGGAGTGAAACAGGGACTCTCTTTATTGATCATAATATTTATTTTAGTGCTACATTATGTATTATTTACAGTAGTACAACTCGATTTGCTGAACTTATTGCTATCAGTGATAAATAAAAATGATGAGATAAAAAAAAATTTTTTTTTAAAATTATGTGATGTATGTACGTAATTTGTAACTGTTGTAACGGCTATAATCACTGTTAGCAAAATAGTAATAATAATAGGCGGATTTATTGTTTCCTTACAGTTACACTCCCACTTCAATGTTTCGGTATTAATTTTCTATCCTTCCCTATCTCTACTCCCTAGCCGATATAGTGCGTTCGCAGGTAATGGTTTCATCCCATTATATTGGAAAGAGAAAGGTGGGTTTAATCAGTTAGAATGTGACACTACCAAAGAAATTCTTGGTGTCTTTAGAAGATTCCCACCTCTCCTAGGAAAAAAAAAATTGTACTTTCATTAAAACTTCCTTAAAGTTAATGAATTCTAAATTACATGTCACAAAAATTTAATTAAAATACTTTTCCCATTCTTATTCCCCCTAATTCATTCAAAGTGTTTAAATTACATATTATTATAGGTCAAAATGTTAATTGGCTACTAAACATCCTCTAAAATTTTTGTTTTTGATTATATTTATAAAATTAAAAAAAATTGTACCGATCGTCAATCTGATTTTTAAACCGTAATTAAATGAAATTAAACAAATGCGTTTGTGAACAACGAGTCGCCGATCGTAGATGTAACAATAGTTGGCTATCTCACTTACAAACAAAAATTTACGTCTAACTAAACAGTCTTACAAAATTTGCATTATTTAATTTAAAACTGTCAATAAATTTATCTTGTATTGTAAGCCAGTTTGACTAATTACAATAGTGACTAGTGTTTTAATTATTTTTGTTTAATATTCTCTAATTTTAAATCACTCAAGCTGAATATTTTATGCGTTTAAATGATTTTAGTTTTTTAATTATGACGTCATTACAAAAAATAATTTATATTTTAAAAAAGAAAAACAACAGAATCATTTCTTTTACTTTGTTTTTATAAATTTTAAAAAAAGAAAAACAAAAAATAAATCAAAAAAAAAAAAAACTGTATTAATAAATTTTAATCTCATCCTACACATAAATAACATAATAACACCCTGTATTTTTTGTTCTAAATTTCATTTCTGATTCATTCCAAAATTTACAAAAAAAAAAAAAACAAAAAAAGGCAAAATAAAAATCTCACAATAAATTATTGTATGCAACATTTAAAAACAAAACAAAGAAAAAAAAAAAGAAAACAAAACAATTTTCATCAAAAAAATTTTTCTCTCATTTTTATTTTTATTTTTGGATAATTATGAAAATTATTTTAATGTTATTATGGTATAGACATAGCCTCCAAAAATCTAAAAGTAAATTGAACATATTAATACAAATTATTTTGTTTTTACTATAAAATATAAAAATTATTTTTATTTTTTTTCATAAAAATTTTCAATTTTAAATAATTTTATTTACCAATTAAAATCGGAAATGTCTGCTTCTCAATTAAGACAACCACTCAATGAGAATCAATCGATTTGTATCAAGTAAAAAAAAAAAATTTTTGTTTATTTGTTTGTTTGTGTATTTGTATGTTGTTTTTGTTGGAAAGTTTAAATAAACTTTTCTTTTCGTTTTTTTTTTTTTTCAAAAATATAACAAAAAAAAATGCTTTTGATTTTGTTGTTTTTTGACGTTTTGTTAAGATATTTTGGAAATTTTGTATTAAAAAGCAATGGTTCTCAAAATTAATAATGCAATTTTTATTGTAGAAATTTTAAAATAGCAGAGGCCTCGGAGGCCTAGTGGGTAAGAGCGTATAAAATACGTTGTAAACACCGACGGAGTGTGGGTTCGAATCCCACACACGACGTAAGAGTTATTCCCCCTTACGACATTTACAGCCACGCCTGAACAGGAAAGGCTGTGTAATTTCCTGTCCATATTTATGTGGCAGAGAAAAGCATACAAAAAAAAAAAAATTTAAAATAGTTTTTGGATAGGGTAGATACAAATAAAATAAAGGTAGGTATGTAGGTTTTACGAGAATCGATTGATTCTCATTGAGTGGTTGTCTTAATTGACATGAATCCATTTTCAAAAAAATTGTGGTTAAAGTTTATTGAATGGTTTCCTTACAGGAAGTGAATATTAAAATGAATTCAAGATTTTTAACTTTAAGAGCCAGCTGTCATGATTATGTGTACTGGATTACTTGATTAATGCCATTTTAAATTGCTGAATCATATGGTTATTTAGTTGGATCATAACAGCTGAAGAAGAAGAATAACAAGTGATCTACTACTTATTATACTAATATGTATAATAATTATAGTCCTACATTTTAATACATACTGTCAGTTGATTAAATTTTAGAAACATAATAAAACAGAATAATGAGAGTTTAGCAGTTAGTTTTTAGCACATTTCCAAAAAAATTTTGAAAAAATATGCCAATTAGTTTCATTCTGTCCGTCCATCCGTTAGTGCATCTGTTTACAAAACTTCTACACCATTAAAGATAGAGAAAAAAAAAATGTAACCATGGGGAAGTCACATAAAAAAAAAATGTTTCTTTAGAAATTTTTTTTGGACCACTCCCTGTTTATGAGCTATTAGGGTTCAGAAATTTAAAATTTCCTATTTTTAAGCACCTGCAACTTAGGCACCTGTACACATTTTTCTTCAGCAATGCTTATAAAATTTAAAGCTATAGTAATATATTTTTACGTGTGTTAACAGTTTCTTTTAGTTATATAGGGTTCCGAACTTACAGCTCCTCAAAATTGCAAAAAAGTCTTATTTTAAAAATTTTTTCTTACCTATATGAAATTCCCAAAATTTGGTGCAAGTCACAATTTTAAGCAGTTTGGTATTATCTTTTGAAAATGTGCACTTTTAAATCCTTAAGTTTGGTTTTACAGGAAATGATTTTGGTTGATTTTACTCGCCTAGAGCAACTTCGAAAAGCTACCTTGAGTTTTCTGCCGTCCTTTGTAAAAAAAAAAGAAGAAAATAAACAAATTAGTTAGTAAGCTTATATTCTTAAGTATTTATCAAGAAGTACTTCTCTTGTTAAATACTTACTTATTTTTCTTTGTATCTTATAGAGATATCTTTAGAAGAAATATAACTGATATGGGATATATAATTTATATTTTATGATAGAAGACAGAGGAGCCTTTCTAAAAACGAAATTTTTATAAATAATTTTTATTTTTTATTGAAAAATTCAAAAAAAGTGCAAATTGCAATATAATGACTGGTGACTGGTTTTTTGAAAACATAGTTGGTCATAAGATAAACTTTTAGTCGATTTTTAAAAATTAAAATCGTATTTGAATTTTTTACATCCAGTAGTAAGCTATTGAAATGAAAAATCATTGTGGACAAGAAAGCATTGATTGAAAAATTTTGAGCTGTTAAATTGTTCCTATTACGTGTATTGTAGTTATGAGTTTCAGAAACTTTGGATAAGATTAAGCCAGATTTAATTTGTTTATGAATTAGTTTATAACATAATACACACATCTCAAAAATCTTAAGTATATCCAATGGAAGAATCTTTACATTATAGATTTGACTTAAAGAAGTCAACATAGTGAACATAATTCTAAACATAGTCAACATAGAAGTCAACATTATTCTAAATATAACTGTGAAAAGTCTTAATCTTTTTGAATTATATCTGATTCTAATAGAGGCTATACATTGTAAATTACCAATAGCCTGCAGTTAGTCAGTTTTAATACCTAGGATTATTTAATCCATAAAAATCACCTGTCGAAAATTATTTTAACGCTATATTATTTTAATATGCTATTAACCTTAAATTATATGTAAATTTTTTATATACCAATAAGTTAACAAACATAATATTTATAACAGTTTGAGAATCTATTAAATTATCATTATAAAAAAATTATAATAAAAACGAAAAATTATAAAAAAAGAACAATAATAAAAACGAAAAAGAAAAAAAAAAACAAAAACCACTACACCAATGACTTGATTAGATTAAGATTAGTTTTATATTGTTCATTGTTGGAAAAGTTTCAAAAAAACACAAAAAAAAAAAAAAAAAATTGTTTTTAAAATTTTGGAAAGAAAAAATTTCATAATTGTTCGGAAAAAAATATTATTCTTCGTTTTAAAGTGAGATGTCGCAGCCTCCTCTAGATTGTGAGAAAAAAAAACAATAAAATCATTTTTCTTTAATATTTTTCTTCTTTTGTTCTCACAATAATAAAAAAAACATTTTGTTTTTTTTTATTTTGTCAAATTCATTGTCGTCGGTCATTATTACAACTCACAACGCTGCAAAGTAAAAGTTTTTAAATCGCGTCGCTTTAATAAATTTTCGTTTAAATATTTTTTTGATCTATTTTTTTTTTTTGGCTTCATTAATTTTTAAAGGAATTTAATATTATTGAAAAATAACGGAATAAAAGTGAATTTAAAACAAAAACAAAAAAAAAAAGAATACAAAACATTATTTAATATTTTTATTTTTTTTTTTTGAAAAATAGAAAATAATAAAACTTTAATTTGTGGTGAAAGATAATATAGAAATAACATAAAAGAGTGTTTGAAAAAAAGTAAAAAGAAAAAACGTGTATTTTTGTTTAATTTCGAATTTTTCAAAACAATTTTCCTATACGAATTTCGAAAAAAAAAATATATATATATATATATATGTTTTATGAAAAATAATCATTGTGATAATAGAAATAACAACAACACGTGAATTTAATTAAAATATAAAAACAAATAAAAAATAATATTGAAATTATTATAGGTATAGAAATAAAATTGTACTAACAAATTTTCTATTGTAAGTATAAGTATTTAATATGAATGAATATTTTGTTTTAAATGTTTATTTTTTTTTTTTTTTTATGTATTTGTTTATTATTTTAAGGTTAATTAAAAAATTTTTCATTTGTTTATTTTTGCTCTAGAATTATAATTTATACTTTAACATATTTTTATTTTTTGCAAAAATTGCCGTTAATATTCAATGAATATTTCTAAAAAAAAAGAAAAAACAAAAAAAAAATATAAAAAGAAAAAACATAGAAGTTTTATTTATGGTTATTTTTAAAATAATATAAAATTTTCATTAGAATTTTATTAGAATAATTTTATCAAAATAAAAAAAAAACCATTATTGTAAAACAAATGAACACCAAGCAATTAAAAAATAAAAATGCAGAATGTACTATACAGTTTTTTTGTTTTGTTTTGTGAGGACAGCTTCAAATTTTTTTTTTACTGCTCCTGGTAAATTTTTTATTTTCTAATTTATAATCTTATACAAAATTTGATATACCTATATAACAAAATTTATATAATTAACCAATAAAGTTTAAAATCCTAGCACATATAAAACTTTTATAAATAAATACCGCAATAATAGATGGCGCAAGTTGTGTATTGTGATCTTATATAGAATAGTTACAGTCGAGTAGTACTTACCGGCTTAATGAAAATAGTGATTCAAAAAAATCTGAAGCTAAGTTTATTCTTTGGGATTTTGTGAATACCTTTTGCTGTTTTTAAAAGTGAAAGAAAAAATCTAATTTTTAAGTGTGTATAGTTTTATAGAATTGTAACAACTCCTAACACCCTTGTAATTTAGAGGATTCTGTTACTATATTGTTAAATTTTTTTCCAGTATACGATTATTAGTTTAGTATAATTTTTAAGTTCTAAGTACTTAAAAATTAAGTTCTAAGTAAATTTAGTATTAAAATTTTATTTCAGTATAATATCTACAGATTTTGAGATTATCCAAAACATTAATGAAATATTAAAAAAATAATTTAAGTTTTTTAAAACAGAAAAGTTGAGGTTGTATTAAAAGTCAAGATATTTGAAAATATAAGAAAACAAACTTGAATTCAACTATTGTTCACCAGTGTAATTTAAACTATTAGAGAAAATTTTGTCTTCTTCCAATTTTATTTAAAACTATCGTATATTTATTTCCTTCTCAAAAATTAAATTATTTGGACATTGTTTGTTTCAAGTTCATTGTAAGCTGATTTCGTTTAATGAAAAAAATACATAGTATTATATTCAACGTTATAAAGTAGGCCTGCATAATAGACGTCGATAGGTTGCAATAATAGACCAATACGTTGTGGTAGATATGCTGTGATAACAGTTTTTTCCCTATTCAATAATTTCTTTAGAAGTTTTCAAAATATGAATATTGAAAAATACGTGCTTAAAAATAAAAAAGTAATAAAAATACGTACGTAATAAAAATAAAAAAGTAAATTTTTTTTGTTTGCGAGAGGTATTGAAATTAATTTAAAATCAAGTCGGAGAATATCTATTGGATCACAAAAACACAAAAGATTTATTTATACAATGATATATTGCAACGAATGAAAGAAATTTGTTACTAGTAAGTATTATTTAGTTATAATAGGCAACCTAATATAACCCATCATAATTTGATTTAAAAAAAAGTGATGACAGATTGAGAAGTCGGAGCATATAAATCAATCATAAGCATATTTCAGCAAAGTTTTCCGGGAACAATTCTTTTTCAAAATTAGAACTTAATTCGTTAGTTAATAGGTTTCAGTTGAAAAAGAAAAATATTGAAAACTTTTAAGATAGTCTCATGCCTGAACGAGTTAACAAATTAATTCACAGACTTACAACGTTATTAATCTTTTTACAATTTGCAGATGAAATTATTTTTAAAAATGAATATATAAAGAGTTTCATCTTTTCAAAAATCAGATTTGTAAGAGTACATACATTGAGTTAAAAAAATACTGATTCCAGTACTTCCAGTGTAATTATTTCTTTTAAACTACACATATAAATATATAAACAATTTATTTTTATAGGGAATATACAGCGACATATTTTAGACAGGTGGTTGGGCTGTTCTTATATTATTATTTATCAATGAATTTACAGGTTGCCAAATGTCTATATTTGTCATTATATAAGCATCAATTTCAATCAGATGGAGAAATAGAGAAAAATATAATGTACTTACATAAATTTAAAAAAAAAAAATTGATTTTTCTTATTACTTTTCTATGCACATGCCACTTACCAACATGCTGTGTTTTATTATTACAATGCTTGCAATTGTAAATAAATATTCAATGGCAATTGTCCAAATTGATTGTGTAAAACATATATGTTTATTATTATGGTTTTTTCTTCTTCAATTTTCGTCTTCGTTTCAGATCGTTATTAAATAGTGCTATATCAACCTGTTGTATTTTTATTGTAACTTCAAATGTGTCTATAAATAAAATTTTGCAAAAAAAATGCAAAATATTATAACCTTAAATATGTTTTTTGTTCTTTTATCTAGTAAGGAGTGTATTAAAAGCGATAATGGTTATTACTTGTTTCTTTTTTTTTTTTTCCTTTTTTTTCAGTAGCTATGATTTGCCGGTACATTTAAAAAAAATATTGTTTTAATGTAAGAGTACATTTTTGAATATTAATTCTTTAATGACCATTGACCAGGGAAATAATTCTATTATTTTATTTCGTGTCTAACAAACATGGATTATGGTACTGAAGATGGCTTTGTATGTTTTATTTCTTCAAAGGTGAGAGAATATTTATTTTCTACTAAATACTTTCAGCAGAGTTGAGAGTTTTTATTATTTTAGTTTTAAGTAAATTTTGGCTAAAAATTTCATATCAGATATTTTGTATTATTAGTCATATAATCAGGAATTTAGTACTTAAAATAGACTACCTTCAGAGTTGGTGTTTACACTTCGGTTATGTTATATCCAAATAAATAATATAATATTCAATATAAAATTAATATTAGTATTATGAATAAAACTTACAGCAAAAGGCCTCAAACATTTGTTTTGTTATTTATAACTGGAGAAAATAAAATAATATCTAATATTAAGATTATGAGAGCCCACCTTTGTCTTTATGACCTTTGAAAATATACGAAATTCAAATATTTAATTCGAGAAAGTAAAAAGAACTCTCTAAATTTGTGTCATCAGTCTCAATAAACCTAATTATCCCAAAACCCAATTTTCTAAGCATCCTTCCCACATCCATATTCCAAAATCTTCATTAAGTACTTAACTATGTAATAAAGGCGCTAACATAAAGTTTGGTTTTAAAAGGACAGATTTTAGATGCTTAAAGTTCAATACTAACCTGAGGAACCTCATGCAGTTCATTTGAAGTACTTTCGGCATTTTCCATCGTCCCTCATAAAAAAACAAATTATTTTAATTTCATTTTGTAAACAAGTATATTAATCGATTAAATGAATTTGACGACCAAAATGCAATGATTCCGAAAATAAAAATGAAAAATCCGAATGATTTTGAAAATAAAAATGAAAATTACAGTTCTATCACATTTGATAGAACTGTACTATAGATAGATAGAACTGTACTATTTAAATACTATAGAAATTTTTTTATTGGAAAAGTTTCGAATTTTGTTAATTGAAGGAAAATTATGGCTAAAAATTAATAGGTCACCGAACTATTGTCAGGTTCATTATAATTACAATTAAAATTTTTTTTTATTTGTTTTTTATCAGGGCTTCCTAATTATTATTATTTTGTTTACTTTATCTTAGACCTAAGAATATCAAGAAGAATGTAAGAATATCATTTTACCTGGTAGAATTTTGTTAATATTTAATTTATAATTTAAAATTAATTCAAAAATATCTGGAAATAAAACATTAACAAAAAAATTTTAGAATTTAGAAATTTGTTTATTTATACTACAGGAAATCCAATAATAAAAAAAAAAAAATAAAAAGAAATTCTAATACAAAATAAAGTTTACCTTTAATGTTTTAAAGTTATAAAATAAACATTTTGTTATTTTTATTGTTTTTTTTTTCTGTTTAATAAGATGTTTTTTTTTTTTTTGTTGTTTTTGCTTTTAATTAATCAATCAAAAAAATACTTAATTAGTAGAAAAAATACTATATTAAAAAAGGAGAACCAAAATCAAGAATATTAAAAAAAAAAAAACTTCAAACAAATCTGTTTAACATTAAAAAAGAAAGAAAATTTTTTTTTAATACGCTATACATATTTCGAATTTTTTCTTCGAAGAGAAAAATAAATGCAATAAAGATGTTAATATAGAGAAATTTATATTTATACCAGCCTATCTTTGGGTTTTTTTTTTATTGATTTAATAGAGGAAACATATATAAAATCTAACAAAGATTCTATACTTTTAAAAATCTGGATGGTGTCAAAATTTTAAACATTTTACTTCAAATTGCAACCCCATCTTTAAATTTTTGGGCTAAACCACTCAAATTTTTCATTATAAAAGAAAATTTAATTTTCCGCTTTCGCTGTCATCCATATTAATTTAAAAAAACTTTTTGCTGATTTCATACTTTCTCAATTAACTTTCCGAATCTATCTATTGCGCCTAGCTTCATTAAGTTCCAAGAAATGCAAGAAGCCTTAACCGGCTGCTTTAGACCAATCAAATTTTACAAAAGTTTTTGGCATGAACTCGACACTTTTTCACTAAATTTAAGATAGCTAGCTTCAATAGACACTGAGTTATTTTCATTTAAAAAGAGAAATTGTATGGAAACTTTCCGAACCTGCCATATCATCATAACCAAATTTTACAGAAGTTGTTGCCATAAAACTGGATCATCATTTGCAAAATTTCAGATACCTAGATTGAATAGACACTGGGTTATTTCCATTTAAAGAAAGAAGTTGTATGGCATCTACTCGTACCCGGCGGTCGAAAATGCTGAAGTTAAATAGTAAAACTAGCAATTTTGTAAAAGTGACGTAAAAAAAATTTCAGCCTCCTAGCTCCTTTATTTTTTGAGTTATCGTGCGGACGGACACTGAGTTATTTTCATTTAAAAAGAGAAGTTGTATGGCAACTACCCGAACCTGTCGCACCACCACAACTAAATTTTGCATAAGTTGTTGCCATAAAACTTGATCATCATTCGCAAAATGTCAGATTCCTAGCTTCAATAAACACTGAGTTATTTTCATTTAAAAAGAGAAGTTGTATGGCAGCTATCCGAACCCGTCGCACCACCACAACCAAATTTTGCAGAAGTTGTTGCCATAAAACTTGATCATCATTTGCAAAATATCAGGTTCCTAGCTTCAATAAACACTGAGTTATTCTCATTTAAACGGATAAGTTGTATGGAAGCTACTCGAACCCATCACACCAGCACAACCAAATTTTGCAGAAGTTGTTGCCATAAAACTTGATCATCATTCACAAAATTTCAGATTTCTAGCTTTAACAGACACTGAGTTATTTTCATTTAAACGGAGAAGTTGTATGGTAGCTACCCGAATCCGTCGCACTACCACAACCAAATTTTACAGTAGTTGTTGCCATAAAACTTGATCATCATTTGCAAAATATCAGGTTCCTAGCTTCAATAAACACTGAGTTATTCTCATTTAAACGGATAAGTTGTATGGAAGCTACTCGAACCCATCACACCAGCACAACCAAATTTTGCAGAAGTTGTTACCATAAAACTTGATCATCATTTGCAAAATTTCAGAAACGTAGCTTGAATAGATACTGACTTATTTCTATATAAAGATAGAAGTTGTATGGCAGCTACTCGATCCCGCCGACCGAAAATGTTGGATTTAAATAGAAAAACTAACAATTTTGCAAAAGTGACTAAAAAAAATTTCAGCCTCCTAGCTCCTTTATTTTTTGAGTTATCGTGCGGATGGACGTACATGGCTTAATCGACTCAGAATTTGATTCTGAGGCGATCCATACCTTGGACACTATATCTAGCTCGACTCCTTTAAGGTGTCACAAACGTAATGGCAAATTTATTATAGCCTTGAACATAGTTCATACGGGTATAAAAATAAATGCAAGCTGTCATAAAATTAGAGAACACTATAAGATCTATATCTTTCGTAATATCTTACTGGGCAATGCAATTTTAATTAAAATATTGTGATGTACCCATGTTTCATTACAAAAGAAAATTACAAGCCACAAACAATTTTCCGCCAATTTTTTTATTTTTGGGTATTATCTTATATATTAAATCGATTATTTCCGTTAGGTATTCCAATATTAGATTACTACAATTAACATTAATTCTAAACGTTATTTTTTACTTACAATACTATTAAAAATTATAAATTAATAATTTCACCCACCAACTTTAAAATCGTTCAATGTAAAAACTATAAAAAAATTTATTACAAATTTTATTAAAGATTTGTTAAAGTTTTACATTTGAGATTGCATTTATACTTATTATAAATGATATAAAATTTTTTTATACTAATTGATATATTTTATTTCTTTTTTATGCCTATTATTAATTAAGTCGTATTGTTTTTAATGATTTGAAAATAAAAAGTTTTTTATTTTTAAAAATAATTAATAAAAATTTTTAAAGTTTTTCTACTATGCCACACTTTCTAGTAGATTTTGATTTGCGTGCACATTTTTCTATCTTCACTTTAAAGATCTTGCCTTAATATAACTGTTTAAGATCTTTTTAAAAACGAGGAAGAATACAGTTGCCTTTGTCAACTCTTAGATACCCGTACGAACCGTTAGTATGTTCACAGCCTGTCACTCTGCTCACAATATTTTTATACCCGTATGAACTATGTTCAAGGGTATAATAAATTTGCCATTACGTTTGTGACACCTTAAAGGAGTCGAGCTAGATATAGTGTCAAAGGTATGGATCGGCTCAGAATCGAATTCTGAGTCGATTAAGCCATGTACGTCCGTCCGTCCGTCCGTCCGTCCGTCCGTCCGTCCGCACGATAACTCAAAAAATAAAGGAGCTAGGGGGCTGAAATTTTTTTTACGTCACTTTTGCAAAATTGTTAGTTTTGCTATTTAAATCCAACATTTTCGGTTGGCCGGTTCGAGTAGCTGCCATACAACTTCTATCTTTATATAGAAATAACTCAGTATCTATTCAACCTAGGTTTCTGAAATTTTGCAAATGAGGATCAAGTTTTATGGCAACAACTTCTGTAAAATTTGGTTGTGCTGGTGCAGCGGGTTCGGGTAGCTGCCATACAACTTCTCCGTTTAAATGAGAATAACTCAGTGTTTATTGAAGCTAGGAATCTGAAATTTAGTAAAGAGGTGTCGAGTTACATGCCAACAACTTTTGTAAAATTTGGTTGGTCTAGAGCAGCCGGTTCAGACTTCTTGCACCTCTTGGAACCTAATGAAGCTGGGCGTCTGAAATTTTGCAAATGATGATCAAGTTTTATGGCAACAACTTTTGTAAAATTTGGTTGTGGTGGTGCGGCGGGTTCGGGTAGCTGCCATACAACTTATCCGGTTAAATGAGAATAACTCAGTGTTTATTGAAGCTAGGAATCTGAAATTTAGTAAAGAAGTGTCGAGTTATATGCCAACAACTTTTGTAAAATTTGTTTGGTCTAGAGCAGCCGGTTCAGACTTCTTGCACCTCTTGGAACCTAATGAAGCTAGGCGTCTGAAATTTTGCAAATGATGATCAAGTTTTATGGCAACAACTTCTACAAAATTTGGATGTGCTGGTGCGACGGGTTCGGGTAGCTGCCATACAAAATCTCTTTTTAAATGAAAAGAACTCAGTGTCCGTCCGCACGATAACTCAAAAAATAGAGGAGCTAGGAGGCTGAAAATTTTTTTACGTCACTTTTGTAAAATTGTTAGTTTTGCTATTTAACTCCAGCATTTTCTGTCCCCGGGTTCGGGTAGCTGCCATACAACTTCTTTCTTTAAATAGAAATAACCCAGTGTCTGTTCAATCTAGGTATCTGAAATTTTGCGAATGATGATCAAGTTTTATGGCAACAACTTCTACAAAATTTGGTTGTGGTGGTACGACGGGTTCGGGTAGCTGCCATACAAAATCTCTTTTTAAATGAAAAGAACTCAGTGTCCGTCCGCACGATAACTCAAAAAATAAAGGAGCTAGGAGGCTGAAATTTTTTTTACGTCACTCTTGCAAAATTGTTAGTTTTGCTATTTAACTCCAGCATTTTCGGCCGCCGGGTTCGAGTAGCTGCCATACAACTTCTTTCTTTAAATAGAAATAACCCAGTGTCTGTTCAATCTAGGTATCTGAAATTTTGCAAATGATGATGAAGTTTTATGGCAACAACTTCTACAAAATTTGGTTGTGCTGGTGCGACGGGTTCGGGTAGCTGCCATACAAAATCTCTTTTTAAATGAAAAGAACTCAGTGTCCGTCCGCACGATAACTCAAAAAATAAAGGAGCTAGGAGGCTGAAATTTTTTTTACGTCACTCTTGCAAAATTGTTAGTTTTTCTATTTAACTCCAGCATTTTCGGCCGCCGGGTTCGAGTAGCTGCCATACAACTTCTTTCTTTAAATAGAAATAACCCAGTGTCTGTTCAATCTAGGTATCTGCAATTTTGCGAATGATGATCAAGTTTTATGGCAACAACTTCTACAAAATTTGGTTGTGGTGGTGTGACGGGTTCGGGTAGCTGCCATACAAAATCTCTTTTTAAATGAAAGAACTCAGTGTCCGTCCGCACGATAACTCAAAAAATAAAGGAGTTAGGAGGCTGCAATTTTTTTTACGTCACTTTTACAAAATTGTTAGTTTTGCTATTTAACTCCAGCATTTTCGGCCGCCGGGTTCGAGTAGCTGCCATACAATTTCTTTCTTTAAATGGAAATAACCCAGTGTCTATTCAATCTAGGTATCTGAAATTTTGCAAATGATGATCGAGTTTTATGGCAACAACTTCTGTAAAATTTTGTTGTGATGATATGACAGGTTCGGATAGTTGCCATACAACTTCTCTTTTTAAATGAAAATAACTCAGTGTCTATTGAAGCTAGCTATCTGAAATTTAGTGAAAAAGTGTCGAGTTGCATGCCAAAAATTTTTGTAAAATTTGAGTGGTCTAAAGCAGCCGGTTCAGGCTTTTTGCATTTCTTGGAACTTAATGAAGCTAGGCGCAATAGATTCGGGTAGCTATCATACAACTCCACAATTTACATAAATATATCTCTGTAGTTCGGTACTAAAACTCTGAATGTTTTTAAAAGATGATCAAGTTTTATAGAAACAGGATATAATACGTTCATACGGGTATCCCAGAGTTGACACAGTCTACTCTACTGCACTCTTCCTCGTTTTTTTAATATTTTAGTATTTTAAAATAATTTGGGTGAATTTTATAATTTCTAGAACTATGGGTTGTATGTATATTCAAACTATATGTTTATATGTATATTCTTCAAAAGCAGATTCTAACCTTTCACATAACGATTATCAATCCAAAACTTTTTCAAATATTCTATAGTGCCATTTAATACTAAGCGGTAAATGTATATTAAATTTACTTAGTACAAAATAATAAATATAATTTTAAATATTATATTATATTATATTTAAATATTCCATTGACAGAATAATTTCTTATAAGTACAATAGAACACATATATGTATGTAAATACGGCGCTATATAATATACATATATACTCTTATCATTCATTCACTAGTGACATGTACGATATGTAAATAAACATGATATTATATAAGTATGTATATATATTAATATCATATAAATAAAAATTCTTCAAGCAACCGTTATGTTGTTTATTTATTTACATTTTTATGTACTACGCATTATATCCTCAACAATTTCAAATTATCGAGTAAAACAAAATGGAAAAAATTCGTTAAAGAAATTTGTTAGAAAATTTGAAAATATCAAGTAACACTTTCGTCAATTATAAAGTAACCCTATATTATTAAAAACTGTTGTTAACAGAAATAAGAGTATAATATTGAAGCTTTAATTTTTGTGTATTACTTCAAAAAAATTTTAAAAGGTGTTGCAGGTGTTTAAAAATAGGAAATTTTCAGTTTTTGACCCCTTACAGTTCCTAAACGGGGGGTGATACAAAAAAAATTTTTGAAATGACTCATACTTATTTTCAAAGGTCTAACTTCTGTCAAAATTTCCAACTTAGTTAAGTTTCCAACTTAAACCGTTTAGAAGATAGAAGGGTTGAAGGATTTTGCAAAATTTGAGTTTCACATAACGGTAAATTAAGACACCGTATGCCACAAATATATATTTATTGTATATATACTTTTAAAGTTAATAAAAGTAGTAATCGTTTGGCGTTTTCAAAATGAAGATATACCTTATACAACTTGTGCTATAACAATTTAAATATAAAGCTTTCTTGAACCTTTGGGGAGCTGTAGCTCCATAACGGGTGGGCTCCAAAAAAAGTTATTAAAAATAAAATTAATATGTTTGTGAGATCTATCAGTAGTTAAAATTTCATAGCTCTATTGCAAAAAAAATGTGGGGATCTAAAAGTTAGGTGTTTGAGAGCTACCCTAAGGCTTGGTCAAAACTCAACCAAAAAAAATAGAGAACCTACAAATTACTCCCAGAATATTTTGTGTAAATTTAAAGATTCTAGCTTTCTTATTTTTTGAGTTAGCGTGCTGACGGACGGACGGACGGACGGACATGGCTCAAAAGTCTTAGAATTATTTTCTGATCCGATCCATACCTTTGAAGGTATATCTAGCTCGCTTATTTCGAGGTGTTACAAACGGAGGAGTAATTTTATTATACCCGATCCTATCGTACGGGTATAATGATATGCGACACAGCAATTACAGGATCAATAATTGATTGATTTGTGTTCTAAGTTTGTAATGCATAATCAATAATTGCAATCAAATGATTTTGTGACTGTTGACAATTATTAAAATATTTTTGAGCTTTTAATTTATTTGCATCAGTTTTTATGAAAATATTTTTTATTGATTTAGTTTAAATTGACAACATTTGATACCCTACTAAATTAACTATTGTGCAATTTGCAACACCATTTACAGAGAATATGATCGATTCTAAAGTTTATAAAAATTTAACTAAAACAACAACCAATTTATAACTTATAGAGTCAAACTACTGAGCACATCTTAAGACGTTTTTAAAAATGCCTTTAATTTTATTATGTTTGTTGCGTAATCAATTTTTAATTCTTCTTTCAAATAGCGTTAGTGATTGCGATTGAATTTTTTTTTTTAATTTTATAAAATTTTATAAAATTTTGTTATAGAATAAAAATCAAAATACCTATAGGAGGTGTTTCGTTCTTTAACACTACTGGACTCTTGAGTAAGCATGCGTAGTGTTAAATTGCCAAAATTTTCTAGACTAGTTCTATATATAAAACAAATAATGGAAAAATCTAAGAGTTTTCAAAAAAGCATATTTTCACAATTCAAAAATATTCCATAATAAGTCTAGAATAAAGAAAAGTTATATTGAAAAATAAATTTATAATAATATAAGTTACATATTTTATTCATATACAAATTATGAATAATGAAAACAATCAGAAAAAATTGAGAAAAATCAAATCACACTTTCGTCAATTATAAAGTAACCCTATATTATTAGGAAAAATTACTAAAACAAACAAAAATATAATTTTGGAGCTTCAATTTTTGTATATTATTTCAAAAAAGTTTGGACAGATGCCCAAGTTACAGGTGTTTAAAAATAGAGAATTTTCAGTTTTGCCCCCTTACAGCTTCTAAGCAGGGGGCGACACAAAAATATTTGCTGAAATGACTCATACTTATTTCCAAAAATCTAACTTCTCTCAAAATTTCAAGCTTTTAAGTTTAACCGTTTGAAAGATAAAACTGGTCCAAATTTTTGAAAAAATTCAGTTTCACATAACGGTATATTAAAATACCGTATGACAAAGCCATAATATATTTATAAAGTTTATGAAACCAGCTATGGAAAATTGCAAATATACCTTATAGAACCTGTGTTATAACAATTTAAAGATAAGGCTTTTCAAACTTTGTAGGGCTGTAGCTCCATAACGAGTAGAGAATTTGAAAAAAATTTGTTCCACAAAATTAGTTTTTTGGCAATGTGTATCTGTAGTTAAAATTTCATTGCTTTATTTCAAACGATGTAGAAGTTTTGTAAAGATCCAGATGCACCCAGACGGACGAACGGACGGACGGACACAGTAAAACTAATAAGCTTATTTTTTTTGAAAATGTGCTAAAAAGTATCTAGCCATGTTGTAGTGATTAAGGCATTGCTCTTCATTCAAAAGTGTCCGGATTCAAACTTCGGCTGGGCCGTAGAAATTATATAGATTTTCCTTTTATAATGTATAATTAATATTATTCTAAAATGTAAATATATAAAAAAGTAGTGTATATATCCTATAAATAATAGCATTGCCCTAATATATGTGAAAAAGATTAAAAATTAAATAATTTTTGTAAAAGATGGCGATGGCGCACAAACAAAAATATATTATTGTTCATAAGTTTTTAGCACATTTCCAAAAAAATTTTGAAAAAATGTGCTTATTAGTTTCACTCTGTCCGTCCGTCCGTCCGTCCGTCCGTCCGTCCGTCCGTCCGTCCGTCCGTCCGTCCGTCCGTCCGTCTGTTTACAAAACTTCTACACCGTTAAAGATAGAGAAAAAAAATTTTAACCATAGGTAGGTCTTATAAAAAAAATAATTTTGTGGAACAACTTTTTCATGTAGCCCCCCCCATTACGGAGCTACACCCCCTCAAACTTTGAAAAAGCCCTATTTTTAAATGCATATATCTTATGTTCTGCTTAAGATTTTTTCAATCTGAAAACGTCATTCGACAGGTATTTCTTTTATCTTTGTAAATTAATATCAAAATTATACAATTTTTTTAAATTTAGTATTTAAATTTACCGTTATGTGAAAACCAAATTTTGCATGATTTTTCTACTTTCATAACTCCGGCACGCTTCTAGATACAAGCTTGAAATTTTGAGGCAAGAAAGAACTTTTAGAATTAGTATAAGTTTCCTCAGAAAATTTTTTCGGACCACCCCCTGTTTATGAGCTATTAGGGCTTAAAAATTGAAAATTTGCTATTTTTAAACACCTGTAACTTAGGAACCTGCACACATTTTACTTCTGCAAGATGTAAAAATTAAAGCTACAATAATATATTTTTACGTGTGTGAAAGGTTTATTTTAATTGTAAAGGGTTCCAAAGTTGCAGCTCTTCAAAATTGTAAAAAAGCCCCATTTTCAGATGTATATATCTTGGGCTCTGCGTAATAGTTTTGCAATCTAAAACCGGCAGAAGATCGAAAATTTTATTATCTATATGAAACAATATCAAAATTATGTAATATTATGTAATTTACGATTTAAATTTACCGTTATGTGAAAACCACATTTTGCATGAAATTTCTTTTTTCATAACTCCGGCACCCCTTTAGATAGGAACCTGAAATTTTGAGACAAGACAGAACTTTTAGAATTAGTATAAGTTTTCTCAGAAAATTTTTTGGTAACGCCCCCTCTTTAAGAGTTATTACGCCTCAAAAATTGAAAATTTGCTATTTTTAGACACCTGTAACTTAGGCACCTGTAAAAATTTTTCTTCGGCAAGACATGAAAATGAAAGCTACAATAATATATTTTTACGTGTGTGAAAGGTTTATTTTAGTTGTAAAGGGTTCCAAAGCTGCAGCTCTTCAAAATTGTAAAAAAGCTCCATTTTCAGATGTATATATCTCGGGCTCTGCGTAATAGTTTTGCAATCTAAAACCGGCAGAAGATCGAAAATTTTATTATCTATATGAAACAATATCAAAATTATGTAATATTATGTAATTTACGATTTAAATTTACCGTTATGTGAAAACCACATTTTGCATGAAATTTCTTTTTTCATAACTCCGGCACCCCTTTAGATAGGAACCTGAAATTTTGAGACAAGAAAGAACTTTTAGAATTAGTATAAGTTTCCTCAGAAAATTTGTTGGTAACGCCCCTCTTTAAGAGTTATTACGCCTCAAAAATTGAAAATTTGCTATTTTTAGACACCTGTAACTTAGGCACCTGTAAAAACTTTTCTTCGGCAAGACATAAAAATTAAAGCTTCAATAATATATTTTTACGTGTGTTAACAGCTTTTCTTAGTTATATAGGATTCCGGACTTACGGCCCCTCAAAATCTCAAAAATGTCCTATTTTCAAGTTTTTTCTTATTACATGAAATTTTCAAATTTTTGTGTAAGTCACACTTCTAAACAATTTGTATTGAGTTTTGGAAATGTGCGCTTTTAAAAACCGTTGGTTTACATTCTACCTTGTTTACTATAGTTACAGTCGAGTAAACAACGATTTAGTGAAACTAATGATTCCAGGAACAGAAGCTTAGTCAAATATGAATAATAAATGATCTTAGTGAATGACCTATGCTTTTTATAGTAGAGGAAAAGAGAAAACGAAAGAAAAAAAAAATAAATTTATTAAAACTTTTCTTTTTTAATATGAAATATTTGACTCAGAAATTTGTTAATAAATGTGAACAGTCACAAGTCATCTGATTGCAATATGGCTACCTAAATCTGTAGAACAAAAACTGATCAACTTTACTGTCCAATTGCAGTTCCGCTTAACACTGTATTTGTAAGAGTCTCGTATGAAATGAATAATTAATTTTTGATTTTTTAATTTTTTCTATAATTATTTAAAATCACAAAGAAATATTTTCTTAAATTAAAATAAAGTATCTAAAATCATAGTACAGTTTGTTTATTTTAAATATAAGAATATCATCATCATCCATTTTTCATCAAAATATATTTGACATTTACTTGACTCTAAAAATTATAATTTGTCTTATTATGATTTATTATGATTTAAAAGTTCATAATTTTCTAAAAATACTTCTTGTGATTTTAATTATTATTATTATAGTATTTAAAAATGTAACAAAAAATGTTTGTTGTTGTTTTTTTTTTACAAAATTTAATTTTTATTATTTTTTATTATGAAAATGCAGTCAGCAAAATTGAGTACAATAATAATAAAAAAATGTTTTGCATGATATAACACCAAAAATTTATTAGTTAAGATACAATAGATAATCATCAAAACAAATTTAATTGAGCCACAAAATACATTAAAAATTTATTGATTTTTTTCTTAAAAATATTTTAAATGTTTATTTTTTTTTTTATTCTTCTATGAAATGTTTACTACATTTTAGATAAAAACTAGAATAAAAGCATCAAAAAACCAAAATAACAAAGATAAACAAAATATTTAGTTCTGTAGTTCACGTTGTCGTCAAAACTATATTCACATTTTCATCATGATGGCATTGCCATAAAATATTAATAAAAAGTAAATAAAAAATTTAAATAAAATTATTTTTAAGTAGCTATATTTGAAGTAGATTTTCTAAAATTAAATTTTCAAAATATGTCTGTCAATTCTTTATATACTTTAATCCTTAGATCCTAGGCAGAAAATAGATTAAGTCAAATCGTTTATAAACTAATAAAAGTATCGGTGATAAAAAAAGAATTTCTATAAAATTAAAATTAATTTGTGTTAAAATAAAAATCTGGAGGGGAAACTGTCATAAACTGAAATTGCAATGTTGTAGAACAAGGTTTTCTTTTAACCATGGCATTTAGTAACTAAATAATATAGTTTGTGGAACTTCGTAAATAACATTATTTGAAGCAGTCGTAGATTGACACTATGTTAATATTTATTTATTTAACTATTGTTATACTTTTGAAATTTATATGCTTTTCCACAAAGATGTGAATTAGTTGTTGGGTAGAGACGAATGTTTGGTGTTTAGATTTAATAATTTGCTTCACACAACTATATTCTGGTAATTCGTAAAGACTAACTATTAATATTTTTTTCATATATTGGTTGGGAAAAAATCCAGTGTAGAGACTCTTGTATAGCGATAAATGTCAGGAACCGTGTAGGGACGTGCAATTAGTGCTAGTTCTAGGGGCTTCTTTCTTTTAAGTCCTCTGTGTATTCCGTCGGAATGTAGGAGTTGACTGGCTTGTACATTTATATACCCTTTTAATCAGGCCTTATGTTTCATTTCATTGCATGTTTTTATTTCTTGCACCACAGTTAGAATGTTTAAGTCTCTATGTAAGTCGCTATTTTGCACATACCAAGGAGTATTAACCATGTTTCTTAAAACTTTATTTTGGAATGTTTGAATTCGCTGTAGATGAATCTGTTTGGCACAACCCCAAAGTTTTATACCATAAAACCAAATCGGTTTAATTATCTGGTTATTTGATAGTATTTTATTCTGAATTGGGAACCTGGAACTTCGACCCAATAAATTTCTCTATATTTTAAATTACATTCCAGTTTTTCCTTTTTTATATGTTCATTGCACCTTAACTTGACGCCTAATGTCATACCCAGATATTTCGCCATTTTCTCTTGAGATATATCTATATCATTCAGCTTAATACCAACGGGATTTCGAACAACTCTATTTGAAAAATTAACATGCACATATGTATTTCAACTTATTCAACTTAATTTTCCATTTTTTAGTTCAATTGCACAATTTATCACTTGCTTTCTCTAGTTTTTCTGTAGCCTGGTTAATATTTTATCTTACATTTTTTACGTTTACGTTTTTTTCGGTGGGAAGGTGGTAAACAACTGCTAAAGATCATACTAATAAGCAAAATATCTTAATATTATGAATCTATGAATCTTTTTTCTTGTTTATGTAAAAAAAAGTCGTCAGCTCTTGTTAACATTAGAAGTGTTACACTTGTTAATCTTTGGAAAATAAATCCAGTTAGATAACATAATTATGTGTTCTTGATCAATGGGAAACTGGAAATTCTATTTTAAAAACTTGGAGCATAACTATTCAATTTTTTTCTGCAAATACCTATTACTATGGATTTTCAGATAAAGTAAGTTAGGATTCAAATTTCCTAATATAACATTTTCTTTTCAATATAAATTTAACTAATTTTAGGGTTAAAAATCAAATATTGCGTGCTTGACTCTAAGAGAGATGCATTTTTGCAAGAGAAGATGGGGATTATCAAAAGGTATTATATATAGTGTAATATGTACCTGCTGTCATCTAACAATAGATTAAAACATTAATGGATGGTTAGGGTTAAAAAATTTCAGATTAGTTCGGTAGACTGTTAGATCTTATAAAAAAAAAATTCGAAATGTGCTCTACCAAATGGAAAATTTCCAATCATAATTTGTTTTAGTTTTTGATTTTTATTTTTGTCTTTGTTTTGAATTGGAATGTTTGTTAATAGTTTTTCGGACATTTTATTCTCTTGAACTTCTACTACAATATTTATATTGTTGACCACAACAAAAAAAAAAGAAACTTTTGGAATGAGTTGACTTAAAAAATTCAAATGAAAAAAAGAATAAAAGAGTTGAAAGAAAAAAGGAGAGCAAAAAAAGGAAAAAAGTAAAATAAAAATAAAATATTTTAAAAATAAATAAACAAAATAAAAATATACCAAAAAAAAAATGAAATAGAAAAAATATATGAATAAGACATTTATGAATAAATTGGTCAACTATAAGATCTGTATAAACATTTAAAAAAAGGGCTTCCAAAATGGAGACAAAATACACGTACTTAAGAGAAGTTATTGGAAAGTAAGATTCTATTTAAGCGAGACAAACAGAAAGAAGATCTCCATGTTTAAGATTGGTTATATTATTTTTAACAGGATTGAACTTTAACACCTGGTTGAATAAGCTAATAAATCGGCAATTTAAAGTTGCATTCTTTACATGATTCGGCCCCAAAAGAAATTTTAGATATTTTACAAGTATGTTTTTTTAAAAATTAATGATCCTCGAAGAAAAACAAAAAACAAAGTAATTTTTTTTTACATATCCCTTAAAGAGTTTTTTTTATGACATTTTTATACATGTTTTTTTTATGACATTTTTATTCCTGTGTAGGTCTTATTAAAATTTGTATGAAGAGTTTGCTGATGATTGTATGTTAGTTGCTAATTTAGTTTGTATAAAGTTATTAAACAATATCTAAAAACTAAAATGAAAATCATAAACTAACTAAGATTATTTGAATATATTCAAAACAACAAAAAATTATTTAAAAACCCACAAAAAAAAAAAATATACATAGATATTTTTTATGACACACAAAAAAAGAGAAACAAAATACATTATATTCATGAGTTCAAAACACCTTCGCACATTTTTCACGTTGAGATATTTTAGTCAACTTTAGCTATATGTGTATATTTCATGATAACATGTCATCAGTAATAGCTATTTTAATTAATGTTTTTTTTTTTGTGGGAATAGATGAATTTATAGATTCATATTTTGACCAATACGTTTACAGGGTGTTGTATTAATAAAATATTGTTAAATTTATGTTAAAAGTAAATTAGAATCTCTGTCAACATTTATTTTGATAATATACATTCTTAAAAATTTTACAAGTCTTTTTTTAAAGATTATAAATTAGAGACAGGAAATGCCGTTAGAAAAATAAATAAAACGAAATTAGTTTAAATTTAAAAGTTGGTGTTAATATACATATCTTTTGGGTTGGGTTGCGTTTGTTAGGTTATCTTTTGGTATGTTAGAAAATTAATAAATTCTGAAAATAAAAAAATTATAAATTCTGTTATTATCGTAACATTTGTGAATATTAAAATATAAACTGAACGATAATAGTTAATAGAAGGGTACATAAGGATAATAGTAATAATTGGGATATTGTGAATATCATACAATTTTATTATAACTTTATTTTAATAATGAACCATCCTGTGAATTTACTGTATCATAATATATTATAATTTTACATTTGATTTTTTAATGATAGGAAATTTTGATGGTATTTATATTCTAGCAAATAAAGATCAGCTGATTTGTAATTCCCTACTACCTAAATTACTCCATTAATATTATGATTTTCTTATTTTACAGATAAAATAGAAAATTTGGGATAATAAATGATGATATGTCGCCAAAAATATTCCTCACAAAAAAAAAAAAAAAAAAAAATTAAAATAAAAAAAAAAAATATAAAATAAAAATTTAAAAATTAAAACAAAAAAAATAATTCTGTCCACTAAACTGTCTAAAAATTTGTACAAATTTTTCAGTTAAGAAATAATTACCGCGACAGTTTGTTCGAACGGTGGTGGTTTTTCTGTTTTCTCTCTCTTTATTTTGTTTTTCGTTAATCATTTTTTTTTTTTTTTTGATAAACCGTGTTCCGGATATTTTAATTTTAAGACTAAAACAAAAAAAAAAAATCTAAAATTAATAATAAAAAAAAAGAAAAATTAATATGGAAAAACTTTAATTTTTTGTTTTGTGATACTTTTTCATTTATTAATTCAAAGAGGAAAAAAGTTATTTATTAACAAACAAAAAAAAAAAAAAAAAATTATTAAATTTATTATTAAATTATTAAAAAAAAAACTGTAAATAAAATATTAAGTTAATTCATTTATTTAGTTCCACTTTTGTCGAATGGAAAAGTTGAAACAATAAAAAAAAAAACAAAAATTTATTAAATATAAAATAAGATTTGTTTTTTTTTTTGTAATTTAATGACGCGAAAGTTTTTAAACCAAATTTAATTCAAATTAAGATTAAAATAAAATTTAATCATAGTAAATTTTATTTCACTAAATCAAAAAATTATATTAAAAAAAAGAAAAATTAATATTAAAAGTTCATTTTACCATTTTAATTATTGTATTTCATTAACTGTCAAATTTTTCGTTTGTTTTCGTCATTGTGTTCTCATCACGCTGACATAATTTTGATCTAGTAATTTTTATAATGACCATCAGAGTGTGTTATTATATTAATCAAGTCATCATGATGTAAATGTGTATTTTGTTGTTGTTGTTTTTTTTTATTTTTTTAACGATTTTCTTGTAAAATATTTTATTTGAAGAAAATTAAATGAAAATCAAATATTAAAAGATATTAATTTAAAGGAATAAGTAAATTGAGAGCACAAAAAAAATAAAAAGAAAAATAAAAATTCCAAACAAAAAATTTAGTATCTATATAAAAAAATAAAGAAAAAAATTAAAATTTTAAAATCATGGCTATGGCATCAACTAGTGGTTGTATAGGTGTGGCACGTAAGTACAAAAGCGATTCTAAAAGCAGGTTTTATTTTATGAATATATTATTTTCAATGCAAAATACTCAATTTTGTTCTTCAATCTTTTGATTTACGAAATATTTGTAATTTAATTCAACATCTATACTTTACACATTTACTGTCAACCTTTGGAAGGTTTGTTTTTTTTTTTTGGCTTGGCAGGTTTATTCTAAAATATTTCTAGTAGTCTTAATTCATTTTTACCTGTATATTAAAAAAAAGAAACATTTAAATGGAATTAAGGGAAGAGGAAAAAAAAAAAGAAAAACGTATGAGTGAATAGGAAAATGTTTTAAATATTTTTTTTTCTTTAGTCTTTTATAATTTTTGTTCTGTAATATATTTTTATTTTCGTGTTGTTGACATAAACTTTTTTTTTTATTTATAATTTTTTTTTTGTTTTGAACACTTGCATTAAAATAACAAATTAAATGGGATGAACTGATGGGAGATGAGGAACCGTTTTTTTTTTTTTTTGAAATTTTATAATTTTAGAGGCAAAACAAACATAAATTAACTGGATGTAATATGACAGGTAGACATATACTTAATTTATAGAACTTTAAAATAAAGAAATCAAAGAAGTTTATTGCTGATTTTATAACAACACTTAGTAGATGCCTATGTGTATGACAAATAAATCTTAAGTGGATTTTTTTTTTCTTTCATATTATGCTGTTTTATTTTCATTAACAGAGACGGCATCGGAAAAGATGCGTCTACTACTAATATATCGCAAAACAAAAAAAAAAGATAAAAGTAATAGAAATTTTTTTATTCCTGAATCTAAAGATATTTATCGGAGCAAAAAATAAACCCTATTTCTGAATTCAAAATTAAACATAGCACATTATATATGATTAAAATTAATAAATTTACATTAATACAAGGATCTTTTTTGTAAAAAACTAATTTTTTTACTATCAGATACTTTTTACAAATTTGGATAATTTTTATTTTATACTGAAATATATATGTTCGTCTAAAAATTACTTATTTGTTTGACCTATACAGGGACAGCCGAGCTAAAATTTTTATATTTGTATAAAAGGGATAAAAGTAATACTGCGACTTTTTGATGTAGATTTATTGTGCTCCTTCCATAAATACGTGTTGTTAATTTTTTTCACTTATAATATTTCTGTCAGCCATACTGCATTTAGAAAAATGAAAGTTTGTAGAGCATTATTATTGCTGGGCTGAGAGTTCATCTCGAAAAAGTATAATATGTTGCTAGGGTCAGTTACCTTGTTCAGATTAAAGCTCTGCAATTTTGAGTATGTGTATTCTTTTTCTTAACAGAATCTGCATTTATCATAGTTTTCAATTAAAATTTTATATAAGTGCCCTTTTAGTCTGCAATGTTCCACACAAAATCTGTTAAAATTTCCTATGATTTTTTCATATATTTTTCGGTTATAGTTTCCCAGAAGTTGCTTAGATTGTGTCAGTCTGCATTTCACACTTAATAGGTTGCTTCTACTGCAGTTTTCTTTTTCTACTTTTACTGCATCATGTTTACTTTATGTTATGTTATATGTTTACTTTATGTTATATGTTTACCTGTGCCACAAACAGATTCGAGACCTATAAACGTACACAAGGATTATTTAATATAAATGATGACATAAAATATCTCTGAAGTTATTGTAGGTACTAATATAACTTCATTGATGTAAATGCTTAAAACAGTTACAAATTTCTTTTTTTTAAAATAAATTGACATAGTTTCAATAACGAAAATCTATTTGGAACATGTCAGCTATAACTACATTATTTTGCTTTGTCAAATTTTGTCTAGTAAGAGATTAGCCTTTACCTGTTTTTAGATTTAATTACTTTATAGAGTGTGAGACAATCACTGTTTTTGTTCTTCCCTTAATTGCAAACAAATAGATGAAAAGTTCGCAATTTTGCTAACAAAACTTAATTGATCAAATTTTATAATTGTCCTAACAAATAAATAGTAGTAAAATGTTTAAAGTATTTTAAAATAGATATTTTTTTTTTTTTTTAGATATACAGTCATGTACTAAATTCGAATATATAGAATTTAATAGGTGGAAATATTTATTTAAATGAAACATGACTGTTACGCTTAATTAGAGTTTTGCGATTAAAACAATCTGACAGATAGGTTGTGATGAAAACTTTAATATGAGAAAATAAATATTTTGCCAAAAAGAACAAAAAAAAAAATTGAAATAAAAAAAAAAAATTTGTAGATACTGAAAAATGAAAAGGATGTTCTGTAATAAATTTTGATTTATTGAACATTTAATTAGTCTGTTTATTAGATTTTAGTATAATAATATGTAAAAAAATAAAATTTTATCGAATTTTTTGAAAATTTTTAAGGCAACAACGACATAAATTTTTACAACAGGACAAATTTGTCTGAATCAAATCAAATTTTAATTAATACGATTTTATATAGTTACATACATGATACGTACATGAATATATACACATATGAATGTAATATTGGAAAGAAAATTAATTTTTTTTTTTAGGTTTTGATGATTTAGATTAGTATCTATGTATAATATACAGAGTGTCTTAAGATTAGATTTATAAGTTATTTTAGGGGTAGGAATTGAAAATTTATATATAATTTATACTGATTCTATGTGCGCATTAAAAAAAAATATTCAGCAAATATAAGGTAATATAAACATCTGAACAAAATATTATACACTTGTAGTGAAACTCTTCTGATTTTTTCCTTGCTTTAAATTCTTCTAGCAATAGACAGAATTAGCTGAACCAGTCTCCTAGCAGCCCGGTCCTACTTCTCACTTTTCGTGCTGCACTCCTATAAATATAAAGTATTTTTTTAACTTCTTATTTAATAAATATTAATCAAACTGCTGATGACTTCATTTTAAAACGTCACCAAACCTTCGGCATTCTCAAACAATAACTCACATATGCATTTCTTAATTTACAGGGTTTTAATTACTCTTAAATAATACCTATTAAAGAAAGCTAGCAAACTTAATCTGTATAATAGCTAGCGACCGTAAATATGAGAGTGTTATTAAACTAAATATGCACAAGCTTTGAATTTCCCAACAATAGTATGTTCGTATAGTGTTTCATTAAAAAAAAGTTTCAGATGTCTCCGAAAAGAAAGATGAAGGCAGTGATACAATGCAAAGGATAGGTAAGTAAACGTTACTATTCAAAAGAATCTAGAAGTCTGTTCTTTACCTCAAATATTATTTTACCACTAAACTGATTTGGTTAAAATTAGATTAAGTATAGGTAGATAATAAAAAATTTTGTCATTTCAATGCCATCATTATATGAAAGTAATTACCTAGTTGCTTTTGGGAACCATAGCGGAATACTGCCTCATTGTCAATTATGAAGTAATGACAGTTTTTCAACTTTTATTTGTAACTAAATTTGATTTTGAAGAGAGAGTATAAAATTTTATTTAAATTTAAAATACATGTATATTTAATAACAAAGAGTTTTGCTGCATATATGGTGAAATAACATAGGTACATATGTTTCATCATTTGTATATAATGTCTGTTTTTCATACTTTTTATCATATATTGTGAAAGTAAACATTATTTGGCGCCAGATTTCTTCTTTTTTTTTAATTTGGCACTCAACATAAGATATATTATGTATATTGTCTCATTAAAATTTACAACAAAAAAAAAAAAGGAAAAATGGATGAAATATGCCAATAATGTCAACGACTCTTATTTTGTTAATTCATAAAATAAACATAATTATGTGGTATTATTGTAAAAATGTTCCTACAAATTGTTTATTAATTGCAATTATAATTCTTGTGAATGTCTTTTTTTTTTTTTTTTTAATGTTAATTCTATTAAACGATAATAATATTGAAAAGGATTTTTTTTTTTTGTTTAAAATAATTAATAGAGCAAATTTGAATTTTCTTTTTTTTAATAACTCTTCAAGATAAAATAAAATTTAATGATTGCAGTTGAAATTAAATTTTTTATTTAAAAAAAAAAAAACTAATAAGAGGACAAACATTGTTGTTGTTTATAAACTCATATGGATATTGTTGGAAACTTTGTTAAAAAGTGGGACATTAAACTTAATGAAAATGTATAATAAACTTTGGCAATAGAAGGGCGATAACATCAGGACATCAAAACAAAATATAGTAATGATTGCGTCTTCGAACACCAGATAATATCTGCTGTGAATAAAATTCGTTACAAAGCTGAAATAGAAATGCAACTTTAAGGTAAAGAATGGAGGAAGATTTATAGAACACACATACTTGACCGAAAATTCCTAGTTCCTTAATGATGCCAAACAAATTGCTGATTTACAGTCATAAGTAATAAAATAATCTGTGAGGTGATATGAAATCCATCTCAGGGTACATGCAGAATAGACAATCACTGAAATCAAATCATCCAAACATTTGGAAAGTTCTGTGTAATCTTATCCAAGAGCCTTATATTATAGATGTTATATTCGGGATAAAATATTTAAAAGTCAAAATATGCTGTTTTTTATTGTTATCCAAGAGCCTTATATTATAAATGCTATATTCGGGATAAAATATTTAAAGATCTAAATATATTTTATCCCGAAATAAGGGATGGGCATATAACTACATATAACTTTATAAATAAATAATATTTAATAAATCTAAATATATTTAAAAAAAAAAAAAATACGCATAAGGATGTATAAAATACGCTACAAACACCGATGGATTGTGGGTTCTAATCCCACGTCAGAATAATTTCCCCTTGACACCCCAACATTTACAACCACCACTGAAAAGAAAAAGCTGTGTAATTTCCTTGTCACATTTATTTGTCAGAGGAATAAACTAAAAAAAAGAAAAGATTACCAACATTGTCACTGTCATACTAATTACTAATCAACTATACTGTAAGAAATTATATGAGGAAGTCATATTTAAATCATTTCAAATAATTTTGACGATTCGGAAAAAAAAACTAGTTATCAAAAGATGAAAAGGCTTGATAACTTTAATATGCGCAATAAAATTGTATAGCACAACATTTTATCCGTTTTTGTGGGTAATATAAAATTTCACTTTTAGAATAACTATCAATGGTATCTTGTCTTTGAAAGCTGCAAGTTTCATTTTAATCTTAAATTTTTAAGTGAAAATATTTCAATACTTTAAAGAATAATATCTATGGGATTCCATTTTTACTACATTTTCTACTTACGATTTTATTTTCACACTTTAAAAGGTTGAAAAAGATCCAAGTCTTTCCACAGTCAAAATAAAAGTATAAAAGTACCATAATTGTTTTATCCCCAGTAAAACCGTTATAATATATAGAGATTTGTAAGAGGAAATCAATTAAGAGGAAAGGAATTTGTATATTAAATTAATTTTAAGTGATAGTCAAAACATTCTTGTTTTTAAATTAAAAAAAAAAAAAACAACAATCCAAGTAAAATAAAAAAGAAAAAAAATTCCCACATAAAAAAATGAAAAATTTTCCCAGTAAAATTAAATTAAAAAAAAAAAAATTTAATATTTTTATTACATCAATTCACATAATGTTATAGAAATTAAATTTATAATAGGTCTATTAATAAACTATTTATTTAATTCTTTTTCAATTTATTTGATCTTGAAATAAAAACGAAAAATAAACAACTTTTTAATTTATTAATAAAAAATTAATTAATTTTTTTTTTGTCTGTTATCCGAAACATTTTTATTATTAGAGATGGGACTTTATTCTAATTGTAGTTGCAGAGATCATTTTGCTTTGATTTTGAATTTCATAATATTTAAAGTTAGAAAAAACATAATTGTTTGTATGGTATTAATTTATGGTATTAAAATTTAACAGATTACAGAAGATTTAAATCTATATGACGAATGCTAAGAGAGATTCATTCAATGCAATGTCTGTGCGTTTTGATATAAATATTAAGAAACTAACACTCAAATACAGATTTTAAGATCTTAAAGCGAGCGTGTTTATCAATAGTGACTATTATTGTATGACGTAAGCTATGAATAGTAAATAAAGTATGAATAGTGTAAGTTAATAATTGTAGCCTATTTAACATCGTAATATGATGGTGTCTAATTGGTCGAGCATTGAATAAGGGAAAAGCATGATTCCCATATTATTTTTAAGTCTAGAGCCTAAAAAAATTATTATTAAAATTAAAATTAATCATAATTCTTAATCATATTAAACTAATCTAAAAAAACCACAGTAAATAATAATGTCATTTAGTAATCTACTAACATCGGTAAATGATGATTACTGAATCAGTTAGTTATTATAGTTCTCTAATTCTGCGACCAGATGAAATAGCATTAGGAAGATAGTGCACAAATATATGAACATTCTTGACAATACAATTACATTTTTTCTATTACCTTTTCTACTAGCTTGATATTTTGCTAGCTAATAATTAATTCAACTATTATAGTAGTTTGACATTTCGTATATTTTTATACGAAATATATTTTTAAAAACCTGTAACTTAGGCACCTAGCTGTACTTATCTGTACACATTTTACTTTAGCAAAATATAAAAATGAATACTCCAATAATATATTTTTACGTGTGTTAACGGTTCCTTTTAGTTGTATAGGGCTCCAGAATTACAGTCCCTCAAAATTGCAAAATTCCACATTTGCAGATGTATATATCTCAGGCTCTGCGTAATAGTCTTACAATCTAAAACCGCTAGAAGACCAAAAATTTTGTTATCTCTATAAAACAATATCAAAATTATGAAATATTTTATAATTTACTATTTAAATTTACCGTTATGTGAAAACTAAATTTTGCATGAAATTTCTTTTTTCATAACTTCGGCACGTCTTGAACCTGAATGAACCTAAAATTTTGAGACAAGAAAGAATTTTTAGAATTAGTATAAGTTTGCTGAGAAAATTATTTATACCACCCCCTGTTTAAGAGCTATTTTTTTTTTTTTTTTTTTTTTTTTTTTTTTTTTTTCCTGTTACTCCACTAGGGAGCATAGGGCTTCCACTTGAAGTCTCCAGTCTTCTCTGCTTAACGCTTTTTCTTCAATCATGCTCCAGGACAAATTGCATCTGCTTATTTCACTTAGGACAGTACGCTTCCACGTCATTCTGGGTCTACCTCTAGCTCTAGAACCTCCTTGTGGATTCCAACATAGCGAAACTCTGTTTATATCATTTTCATTTTTCCTTAATGTGTGCCCGATCCATTTCCACCTTCTCCTGGTTATTTGTTTTACTAGGGGTTCCTCATTTGTTAAGTTCCATAGATCTTTATTGCTGATTCTGTTCGGCCAGAAAATTCTGCATATGATTCTTAGGTGCTTGTTTATGAAGACTTGCAGCTTATTCTTGATGGTGTTCGTTAGCAGCCATGACTCACTACCATATGTTAATGTGGTTTTAACACAGGAGTTGAATATGCTAATTTTTGTTCTTCTAGATATTTGGTTGCTGTTCCATATAGGCCGAAGTCTGCCGAATGCTGATCTTGCCTTGTTGATTCTATTTTGTACATCTTCCCTAGTACCACCTGTAGGAGTTATTATGCTACCGAGGTAACAGAATTCGTCTACGCTATCTATTTGTTGGCCTTCTAGTATGATAGGGGTGTTGCTTGGGCAGTGAACAAACATTGCCTTAGTTTTGTTAATGTTTATTTCGAGCCCTCTTTTCCGTGCCGCCTGTTGTAGAAGGTTCAATTTCGACTGCGTTTCAGCTTGGCTGTGCGACAAGAGGCAGATGTCGTCAGCGTAGTCGAGATCAGAGAGATTCCTATCATCAGACCAATTGATGCCATCCCAGGTGTTACTGATTTCTCTCATTATGTCATCCAAGACTATTGTGAATAATAGGGGCGATAGAGGGCATCCTTGTTTGACTCCTGCATTCGTTGTGAATGGATCGCTGATATTTCCACTATGTGATACCGAGAGTTCGGCGTTATCATAGAGAGCACGAATTATACTCACGATTTTCCTTGGTATATTCCTGTTCACAAGGGCTTTCCATATGGCTTCTCTTTGTATAGAGTCGAATGCCTTCTTAAAGTCAACGAAGACCAGACACAGCGGTGATCGCCATTCGTGTGATTGCTCCACTATTATTCTTAGTGTGTTGGCTTGATCGAGACAGCTTCTAGCCGGCCTGAAACCAGCTTGCTCGTTTCTTAGCGTGTTTTGCACCTCTTCTTGGAGTCTATTCTGAATAATGTTTGTGATGATTTTATATATTGTATTCAGTAATGTAATACCCCTCCAGTTGTTGCAATCAGAAAGATCACCTTTCTTTGGAATTTTGATAATAATTCCTTTTTTCCATGATGATGGTATTGTTTCTGATGCCCAAGCGCTTGTTATATGCGGGTGGATGAGTTCTGCTGATGATTGTGGATCTGATTTTAGTATTTCACTTGGTAGACCATCGTCTCCTGCTGCCTTATTCCTTTTCAATCTTAAGATGGCGTCTTTAATCTCACGGATTGAGGGTGCTGAGCTGAGAATAGTGATATTTTCTTCACTGAGATCATTGGTGGTTATTTCCGAGTGAGGGCTGTGTATCGGCTGAATGTTGCTTATTTCCTCAAAGTGCTCTTTCCAACGCTGGGTTTGTTCTTGAATGTTGGTTAGAGCGTTGCCGTTTCGATCTTTTATAGGGCGGTTAACTCTGTGAGATCGGTTTGTAAGGCTATTTACGATATTGTGTACTGATCTTATATCATTCTTGCCAGCTGCTGTTTCTGCTTCTCTAGCCATTTTCTCAATGTGTTTTCTCTTATCAGCCCTGGCTCCTTTCTTAACTAGTTTGCTCTGGGTCTGATACTGCTGCCTTAGCGAGATAGAGTTATCAGTATTCATTTGGTTCTTTAGTTGTTGCCTATGTTTGATCAGGTTCCATGTATGGTCAGAGATCCATGGTTTTCTATTATTCTGATGTGTGCCTAGGACGTTTACTGATTTTTGTCGTATGGCTTTAGCTTTTTCCTCCCATGACTGCTGCATGTTCTCTGATACAGTTTGCTGGATAGCCGTTATGATATTAGATTTTACTGCTGGGTTTCTGAGCTGGTCTAAGTTCAATTTGGCTTTGAGCTTCTGCGCGTTGGCAGTATTACGCCTTAACCGAATCCTTAGGTCAGCTGTTATAAGTTCATGGTCGCTCTGTATATCAGCACCTCTTCTATTCCTTACATCTAGCAATGAGTTTCTCCATTTTCTACTCACGCATATATGGTCAATTTGGTTCTTTGTTCTACCACCAGGTGAGACCCATGTGTATTTGTGTATATCTTTGTGCGGGAACAGTGTGCCTCCTATGACCAACTGATTGGTTTGACATAATTCTACCAGTCTATCGCCATTGTTGTTACGTATTCCCAGACCATGTTTCCCTATTGTGTTTTCTAGGTTGATGTTGTTGCTTCCAATTTGCGCATTAAAATCACCCATCAGGATTACCAAATCGCCTCTGCTGATATCATTTAAAACACCGCTTAGTTGGCTATAGTAATCGTCTTTTTCATCATCTTCTGCGCTTTCAGTTGGTGAGTAACATTGAATGACCGAAACATGCCTGATTCTGCCGCGAAACCGAGCCGTAATAATTCTATCTGATACAGCTTTCCATGAGATTAGTGTATTAACTATGGTTTTCTCAATTAGTATTCCAACACCACTTTCTCCTCTGGATTCTTTGCCGCTGTACAGAAGAATGTTGCTGTTTGCCGATCTCATTTCGCCACTTCCATTCCATCTTAGCTCACTTATGCCTAATATGCCTATCTTATATGCAGCCGCTTGTTGCTCTAATTGCGCAAGCCTGGATGCTTCTCTAAGTGTCCTAACATTCCATTGTCCTACTCGTGTCCTTATATTCGTGCCAAAGGTCGTTACCGTATTTCCAAATCTATTATATCCGAGGCTTCTTGCTTCCGTTTCTTGAATCCTTTTCAATTTAAGCTGAATAGGGGATTGGCCTATTGCAACCGATCCTAGTTTTTTGCTAGGAATATAAGTTATTTGTGGGCTATATTGAGTTATTGAATTATTAATTATTGACAATTTTTATTATATCTGTGAGTTATATTTTATAAAGTGAAAATAGTTATGCATATTGGCTATTCTGATATGAGGATCATTTGAGATTATTGTATCTGTGAGTTATAGATATGATTTGAAAATTCGTTATAATATATATATATGAAAATAACTTTGATATGAAAATTATGCTAATATTAATTGCTATACGAAGGTATCCCCCATCGGGAATCGAACCCGAGAAAGCCGTACTGGTATGATTGCAATACTTGCGCTCCTACCAGCTAGGCCACGGAGGGGATGTTTAAGAGCTATTAGGGTTCAAAAATTAAAAATCTGCTATTTTTAGGCACCTGTAAATCTGGGATTTTTCTTCGGCAAGAAATAAAAATTAAAGCTCCAGAAATATATTTTTAGGTAGCGGCCTCGTTGGTCTAGTCGGTAAGAGCGTATAAAATACGCTGTAAATACCGAGGGAGTGTGGGTTTGAATCCCACACACATTGTAAGAGTTATCCTCCCTTACGACATTTACAGCCACGCCTGAACAGGGATGGCTGTGTAATTTTCTGTCCATATTTATGTGGCAGAGAAATGCATTAAAAAATATATATATATATTTTTACGTGCATTACCGGTTTTTTTTAGTTATATAGTGTTCCGGACTTACAGCCCCTCAAAATTCTAGAAAAGTCATATTTTCAAATTTTTTCTAATATGAAATTTTCAAATTTTGGTGCAAGTAACAATTCTAAACAGTTTGTATTTCCTTTTAGAAATGTGCGCACTTTTAAAATCCGTTGGTTTACATTCTACCTTGTTTCAATTTAAAATAAAATAAAAAATTTTAAAATTGATAAATGAAATATCTTAAAAACAAAAATGACATTTATGTACGTCACTCGAATAGTAATTTGACATTTCGTATTGCACATTTGCAAGACAGTTAATACTATCTCGTTTGGCTGCTGGATAAAAAAAAATATTTAACTGATGGCTGTATTAAGCATAGTGTCTGATACAACAAAATTTCAAATGATAAGTTACATCTCTATTATTAGTTATGATAACCACCGTAATATTTCTGCTCCATTTTTGTTTGTTGTTTTTTTTTTTTGCTTGAACTTCTGAAATCAGCAGTGTAATAAATATTGTTCGGTAGAAGGTTGATTCCATTTAATTTTTATTTTTATTTTTATTTGTTTTTTTTTTTTTTGTTCTTAACTTTTTTCAATTTTTTCCTTTATTTTTGTTTTTTTATTTATTAACGCAATTTATATTTTTTAATATTATTTAGAAAATTATTATAACATTAAAAAAAATTTATAGATTTTTTCTTGTAATTTTTCTTTTAATATCTTGTTTTTTTTTTTTTTTCATCGATTAAATCGGAAAAGCTAATGGAAAATTTCTTTAATAAAATTCATAGACATATAGACACACTTTTAAAAGTAAATTTTATGTACAAAAATATAATTTTTAAATCTTGGAAAACCTTATAAAGGTAGAAGGTTTCTTTAAATAAAATTTATTATTGATAGATAGTATTATGTTCTTAAATGACCATGTAATTTTAGAATCAATACCTGGATTTGATCCTACCTTTAATTAGATTCATAAATTTTGTTTCTTTTTTTTTGCTGTTTTATGTTGAAATGTAAATTAAATAAATATTTATTGTAGAAACATTGAAACTATTTCTTTTATGAGTGTAATAGTTAAAGAAATTGTTTAAGAACTATTTAAAATAGGTTTGGGACTGATATCTTAAAATAAAAATCCCAAAAAATATTTTTGAAAATGTACAAATTCTCAAAAACAAAAATCGAAGTGTTCTAAATCCGAAGAAAAAGTATTTTTATTTAAAGACCCAAATGCTATTGAAACCCTCATTTTGTAACCAACTGTAAAATCCACACATTTGCATATATATTCTGAAAAAAACGTATAAGTTTAATTTTGTGTAACCAACTCTAAAATTCATTCCAATCTCTTTTTTACTTATATACACACTTAAACAAAAAAGCAATTAAATTAGTGAGTACAATCGTCCCCAAACCTGCACAAAACAAATTATTGAAACCCTGATTTTGTAACCAACTCCAGAATGGTTTCTAATAATTTTTATAAGATCCATATACTTGAACAATAAAACATTTAAAGCAGTATAATATATTCCGATTCAGAGGAGGATTTTTATAGTCGGTTCCTTAATGTTAGGAACATGCCTCATGCCCCAAGTAAGCTATATGCTAGTTGAAGCCTAGCTAGCTTTATACTGAGTTAATCCAGAGTTAATCCATTAACTGATTTAATTACACAGTCGAGCATTTAATTATAAAATATTTTAGGCAAGATAAAACATTTCTTTTTAGCACATTTTCAAAAATATTTAAAAGAATGTTCTGATTAATCTCGTTTTGTCCGTCTGTGTGTCTGTTTACAAAACTTCTACACCATTAAAGCTAGAGCAATTTCGTTGTGTGAAACTCTGATAAAACATTTTTATGTAGCCCAACCTATTTTAGAACTAACAGCCCTTCAAAATTTGCAAAAGCTTTATTTTCAAAATTTGTATAGCTAAGGTTGTGCTTAACATTTTTTCAATATAAAAACGTCAAATTTTTTTTAGTTTTTGTAATTTAGTATTTAAATTTACTGTTAAGAAAAATTTTTACAAGATTTTGCTCCTTCATATCTTTAAAGCATTTCCAGTTGGAAAGTTGAAATTTTGATAGAAGAAAGATTTTTCTGATTTAAGTAACTTCAGAATAAGTTATCTCAGAGCATTCAGAATAAGTTACCTCAGAAATTTGTTTGTGCGACCATCTATTTACGGGATATTAAGAGTTATTAAGGGGGATAATTGAAATTTTGAAATCTTTTAATGTTCTGCCTTGTTTTATTCTTTATTAAAGTTGTATATAACTATGAAATTAAAGGGTATTCCAAAATAATACATTGAAATATTAATTTAAAATATAAAGTAAGTGAATACAATGAAATTGTATAATAAATTATTTTTTTTTCTATTTTAAAAATTTATTCAATGTGAAATAAAAGTTCCCGGAAAATTATACTCTGTTAAAAAAGCATTTTTTTTTTCTAATTTTCTGGGTAAAAGAAAACTTTTAAATGATTCTAAAAATATTTTTTTTTTTATTTAGTAAAAATAGTTGAAAATTAATGTATACCTATTCATTTTTGTTTCATTTTGTTGAATTACTTTCTTGTGTACGTATATTATAAAGAAAGTATTGTAAACATGAAAAAAAGAAAATCTATTCCAAAATTTAGATAAATTTCGACGTTTTCGTGGACCCCTTCCTAAGTGCGATAAAAAATATTTATGTGAGTATAATGTGAAGATATGCTATAATAACTGCAATGACTCGAGAATAATTTCATATTTATTTCATTACTCAAAATATGTGATTTAGTTCAAAAAACTTAGTTTTCTATGAATTGTTGGAGTAGTCGGAAACTTAAAAAATTATTTTCCAATTCTATCCATAGTTTTGTAGACAATAACACTCTTATTTCAACTTACGAATCAATAAAAGGCTAAACGCCAATCATTCAATCAATATGCATCAAAAAATTTAACTATACGTGAATTAAATAATGATTTAGAAAATAATGTATATTAGGGTAAAATCAACAGAGTTGATTTTAACATCTTCAAAACACAGTGCCTCATCTAAACTCAATATTGCAATACCTAACCTACCTAACATATTTCAAAATGAAACCTTGCAGCATGCTGAAAGTCTGAAAATTCTGGGCATTGACGTAAACTAAAAATTGATGACATTGTTTGCGTTCTTTTTACATAGTAAACTACTCTTTTCTACTCCCAACTAAACCAACCTTCGAGAAAGAGTAGATAGGGATAAATACGATTACTTTAAGTTAGCGTTCCATTTACCAACTACTCCCAAATACTCTCAACTACACTTTTCGGGTAAAAGGAACACATTAATATCTTCTCACAAAAATTTCAACCGAGATACAAGGAGGGCTTCACAGACTAACCCATATACCGGATCCCTAGATGGCACACCTTGGCACATGAAAATTCGTTTGCAATGGGTACAACGCGAATATGAAATAGCTTGTCGCAGGAAGTATTCGCTAAAATTGGTAATTATAACATGTATGATATGGAATCATTAGAACAATATAAAAATATTTCTTCTATTGTAAATAATCCAACATCCATACAATACCTTTCTATATTCCCCTATTTTTTTTATTCCCATTTTCCTAATCTGCAAACCGAATAGTACATTGTAGCAGAGGTTTTAATTTAATGTAAAAGGGAGGTGGCGTTCAGTTGGTTAAAGTCCAACAGTACCAAAGAAAATTCCAGCGTTAATCTCATTGGTGTCTTTCGAGATTCCCACCAACTCTAAACTATTATTAAATTAAACTAACAATTATTACTTGAACATGTTTTCACTTTGGTGAATCGAAATCGAATTTTTGGGGAATGTTTCATAACTGCAAATTGACACTCTTTAAATGAAATGAAGATCAATATCTCGATAGCTTTAAAACGTTTTTATATAAATTCATAAAAATTAGCATATGATCCTTTTGTTAACAACTTGGTTAATTTTGAAAGCGTAATTGATTCTTTCTTAAATCATTAACTTTGGCAATTGAAAATTGGTTTCCATATAAAAGGGCATTTCTAAAACTTTGATAATAAAAAGAATTTAGCTTAAAATTCTTTTTTCAATCTTCAAAATTTGCAGTTAAGAAATATTATATTTGACATATATAAGGATATTTATTTATACAATACTAAAAATATAAAATACTTATGTATTAATTCCAATATTATTTTGTTTTTACGTTTAAATACCTACGCGGAAAAGCTAAATGGAGAATACTTTAGATTTGTTTTAAAAATAAATAAAATGATGTTGAAAACAAAAAGAAATTACTTTCAATTCTATTAAATTGACCAAATTTTTTTAAGAATTTTCTTTTTTCTAATCATTCTATTTATGTTCTTTATGAATTTTTATCAGATGTATTTCATCTAATTTTAAAATTATTATTTAATCGGGATATTGGTTATAGTTGAAAAGAATGGGTTAGTCATATGTAATTGTAATTTTCTTAAAGATAAACTTAAAATGTTATTCTATATTTTACAAACATATACAAGATGTTCAACAATAATTCATAATTAATTATCGCGGTAGTTGACGGAAAACGTCAAAATAAGTAACGGAATAATGGATATCTAATAATTATGTTTAAAGATTTTAAGACGAAGTTTATAAAATATGATGTTGAAGTTTTTCTAAAGTAGGAAGCAAAATTATTTAATAATATAAGAATTTAGGAATTGTTATTGAACATCTTTTTTAAAAGATTCATTTATTTAACACGTGTATTTTTAAGTTAATTTTTTAATACACTTTATAAAAAAAAAAAAAATGTAAAAAATTTTAAGTCAATTATACAATTAACAATAATCAGAGAAAAAAATATAATTAATAAGTGTTAATCGAAAGGTATAATAAATTTTTACAAAATAATTGATAGACCATCTTTTGTCAAAAATAGTCTAAATATTGACTTGTATGAGTATTTTTTTTTTTTGTTTAACCCTATTTTCAATTTATATTTCGTTAAAATGCATTTTAAATAAGTCATAATCTGAAGTTTCGTTAAAATAAAATAAAATTATTCTGTTAGTTTCAAATGAACAAATAATTTGTTCATTCGGTTTTTATATTACATTTAGTTTAAATTTTTTTTTTTATTGAGAATTACATAACGTAATAAACACAATTCCGAGCATCAACCATCGACCATCGGCAAAGTTCGCAACGCCCTACTTTTCGTCAAATGAAACGTAATTGTAACGAATCGAAAATAAAAATATGGTTGTTTATTCAAAAAAAAAAATAAAAATATTATTAATAGGCTTTAAGGTAAATAATAACAACCCCGATGACCAACCAAAAAAGATATCTTAATCTCGACGACAACGAATTTTTGGTTGAAAGTCGATCGAAACAATTGCGAGTAAATAAATACATAAGTTTAAGATTTAGTCACGAATTTTTCGTTGATGATAGACTGTGTTTATGTAAAATTACAAAATTTTATTTATTTATTTTTAGATTATTTAATTTCTAATCATTAATTTCTATTAAGTCATTTTTATTTTGATATGATTCAATTCTAAGTTTGTGACTAAATATTATTTTTACGCAATAAACTAAAGAAAGAAAAAAAATTAATGAACTCATTTTAATAAAATTCATAATCTATTAGGTATAGTTTTAATAATCAGTTTATAGTTTTTAATTCTTTTTTTAATCTCTCGGGTATTTTAAATAATTTTTAATATTATTAATATGAATTTCATTTCATTAATATTTCATTGCAACTTAATAAGACATTCTCCGATTATTTTGTATGTAAGTTGTATAAAAACAAAAAAAAAAGAAAATGACAGCTCATAAAAAACATTTTATTGGCATTTTTCCAAAAAAAAAGAAATTTTCTCTAAAAAATTTTCATTGCTGCGGAAATTTTGTTTTGTTTTTAAATTCAATCACCCTACAAATTTACAAAATATGCAAAATGTTGCTGGAAACAAAAAAAAAAAAAAAATTAATAAAATAAACAAATTGTGAAAAAAAACAACAAAAAAAATTTTACGTTTCCATAATTTAATTTTGCCTTTTGTTTTTGTTTTTTTTTTTTCAGAATTTGATAAAAATTTTAAATTTACAATAATAACAACAACTTTAATTATTTATTATTACACCATTTTACAAAACGTGACATTTTTCTCTTTTCTTAAATTAATTTATTATCTCTATCTCTTTCTAATATTTCTTAGGTGAATATCTAACTGATGAATGAATAAATTTCAACTAAAAAAGAAAAATTGAAAATTAACAAGGTAGAATGTAAACCAACGGTTTTTAAAAGCGCACATTTCCAAAACTCAATACGAACTGTTTAGAAGTGTGAGTTACACAAAAATTTGAAAATTTCATGTAATAAGAAAAAATGTGAAAAGAGGACATTTTTTAAATTTTGAGGGGCCGTAAGTCCCGGATCCTATATAACTAAGAAAGGCCGTTAACACACGTAAAAATATATTATTGAAGCTTTAATTTTTATGTCTTGCCGAAGAAAAATTTGTACAGGTGCCTAAGTTACAGGTGTCTAAAAATAGCAAATTTTCAATTTTTGAGGAGCAATAACTCTTAAAGATGGCGTGTTACCAAAAAATTTTCTGAGAAAACTTATACTAATTCTAAAAGTTCTTTCTTGTCTCAAAATTTCAGGTTCCTATCTAAAGGGGTGTCGGAGTTATGAAAAAAGAAATTTCATGCAAAATGTGGTTTTCACATAACGGTAAATTTAAATCGTAAATTACAAAATATTACATAATTTTGATATTGTTTTATATAGATAATAAAATTTTCGATCTTCTGGCGGTTTTAGATTGCAAAACTATTACGCAGAGCCCGAGATATATACATCTGAAAATGGGGCTTTTTCGCAATTTTGAAGAGCTGCAACTTTGGAACCCTTTACAACTAAAATAAACCTTTAACACACGTAAAAATATATTATTGTAGCTTTAATTTTTATATCTTGCAGAAGTAAAATGTGTACAGGTTCCTAAGTTACAGGTGTTTAAAAATAGCAAATTTTCAATTTTTAAGCCCTAATAGCTCATAAACAGGGGGTGACCCGAAAAAATTTTCTGAGCAAACTTATACTAATTCTAAAAGTTCTTTCTTGCCTCAAAATTTCAAGCTTCTATCTAGAAGCGTGCCGGAGTAAATTTAAATACTAAATTTAAAAAAATTGTATAATTTTGATATTAATTTACAAAGATAAAAGAAATACCTGTCGAATGACGTTTTCAGATTGAAAAAATCTTAAGCAGAACATAAGATATATGCATTTAAAAATAGGGCTTTTTCAAAGTTTGAGGGGCTGTAGCTCCGTAATGGGGGGGGCTACATGAAAAAGTTGTTCCACAAAATTATTTTTTTTATGAGACCTACCTATGGTTAAAATTTTTTTTCTCTATCTTTAACGGTGTAGAAGTTTTGTAAACAGACGGACGGATGGGCGGACAGAGTGAAACTAATAAGCACATTTTTTCAAATTTTTTTTGGAAATGTGCTAAAAAGATGAACTGAAAATTTCTCAGATGGAACAGTGAATGCTTCTTTTGTATATTATATAAAACCAAATTATTGAGTTTGTAATCTGCATGTAATTTGAAAGAAAACCTAAAGATTAATCAGATATTAATCTAATTCTAAAAATAAAACGTGTATCAAAAAACTTTTTACAAATCTTTTTCTAAAATCTTATAATTTTTACTGTGATAAATCATTAGGTACTTCAAAATATCTAAAAAAAAAAAAAAACAGAAAAAAAAGAAAAAGATTTACAGAACCTTTGAAGTGATTTCTTTAATCAAAAATTAATGAAGTGAGATTTTTTGTATAAATGTGAATTTAGTTTGATGTTGACATTAAATTGGTTTTTAGAACGAGACATTTTTAATTAACTGTAAAGTTTTTAAGAATTTTAAAGTTCTTATCATTTTATATTAAAAAATTCAATAACGACAACTAAAAATTTTAATATTTATTTGTTTTTAAATTATGAATTAGTGTTCATTTTGAACTTAACAATAAAAAAAAGTTAGCGTTATTTATTGTTAGGTAGGTATTATAAAAATTATACATTGAATTACGCTAACTTAACCTGACTTTCACAACTCAGTTTCACAACTAAAATGGGAAGAAATCTAAGAGAAAAATTTGGCTTATTCCTATAGAATTTAGGGATAACTGATGCATTATCTTGATCAATAAAAGGAAAAAAATGTATTTTAAATAGAATACAAGAGTAATGAAGAGAAATGTTAAACATATTGATACAAACAATTAAAAACACCGTATAACATTAAAAAATTTAGTGTAAAGCATGAAGTGAAAATCATAATGTTAAGCGTACAACTGTGCGTTAAGCATAATCATATATGTAATGTGGAATCTTTTCTGCAGCATAAAAAGTGTGACAAACATTAGAAAATGTAAAAATCGACTTCTTTCTTTTGATTATTAAATTTTTTTATGAATAGAAAAATTTAGTATTGGCTTGTAACAATAACTTTTGATTAAACCGCACTTTCCATTTTTTTAGTTAATTTGAAATAACTGATCATCGCACCCGCTTGTTAATTCAATCGACTTGATCGAAAGACTTAACTACGATGACTAGCCTTTCTCTTTCTCTCACAAAATAAAGAAGAAAGAAGAGATGCTCAGCAATAATAAAGAAGGGCTTTTGTCTCTGTTTATCATTTTTAAACTGTTATTGCGTCACAGGCTATTTTGAAAATGTTGAAAAGTATCACATTTAACTGTACAATTTTGTTTATTTAATTTGTTTTAAAAATACGCGGCGCATCTAAGTTTACTAAATTTTTGCCGAAGTAAAATACTTTGAAGAATTGTGTTTTTTTTTAAAGTCAATTATAAAGCAAAGAGATAATAAAATAATCTTCGAAGAATTTTTAATAATATAGTAATTAAAAATAAAAATTAATAAATTCATGAGTGTAGAGGTCGCAATTATCGTTAATATTCTATTTACAACAAAAATAAGGTGGTTGGCTCAATATATATTTCTGATTTAATTTTATCACACAATTTAATGTTTCATAACAGCTTTTTTTATTCTATTTGTTAATCTGATTAGCCTGTATTATATAAGGGTTATAAGGCATCAATTAAATCGCTTGTTATTGTTATTACACCTCTTTCTTCAATTTATATGATAATTATATTAATTTAAGTCATCGTTTTAGCCCTTTACTATATACTAGTGATTAGCTGTCATATGAATTTTCGATAAGTTTTCGATATGATAATATATGATATACAAAATCACAACCCTAAATATAGAGCCATAACTCATAAAAACTCATTTAAAAAACGTCGTATTACTACAGTCGATTATATATATATAATTTGTACGCTCTCTCTCGTGTACTAATGACTTGACGAATATTTTTTAAATTATAACGAATAATTATTTTGACTATTGTAGTTAGTTATATAAAATGTCATGCAAAAGTACAAAATCCTATTATATCATATAGCTTATTACTGTTATATATCTTGGCGGCTGTAGCTACTGTACAAGATTATAAAATACAATTACAATTACAAAATACAATTACAAATTGTAATTGTATTTTACAATTACATTATAAAATACAATTACAATATATCTATGCCATTTTGTATCATGTAAGGAGTTAGATTGTTCATTCATTTTTTTTAACTGTAGAAGAGAGTGTGACTAGTAAATAAAACAAACTAACATATATATACGGTTTATTGATTCGTGTTCTATTCAATTATTTCTTGAATTCTGAAATATTAATACAATAAAATTTATTTAAAATTTGTAAAAAGAAAATTCTGACTAGTTCCATCTAAAATTAGTTTACTTATTAAAAGAATTTGAACACTTCCGATTTATTTGTTGAATATTAACCTTCAATAAGTAGTTTAATTATGTCAACTAAAATTCTTTAAGGTTTAGTCACGCGATATTGGAATTCTATTGTAATAATAAAATAATTTTATTCTTTAGAATTTTATCATTATATAATTCGTTTATTTTTTGACTGTACTTCCGATAAACAGAACCTAGTTTTCACGATGTTATCATCACATAGCGGTACTTCATCATCTTAGAACTCTAAATAATGACACTATTTTCCCAAAAATTCTATCTAAAATCTATTACCTACTACAATTAATTTGGAGAAAAAATTATATTTTTACTATTTTCTTCTTAACGGTAAATATTTGTTATTTTCGTTGTTTTAAGGTCTATTCCCACTACAACGCGAGACGACACGCGTGACGACAACGTACCGTTAATACACCGTATTATTTATTCATAATAACGACGTCGGAAGACGTGACGAGACCGTATTATATAAAATCACGTTATCGTCACGGTTGTCTATTTAGACATAACGTCGGACGTGATTTTTTTTTATGATCCGTGTAGAGGAAATCGACCTTTAAAATACATATTCTAAAGACTGGAAGTATTTCCTAATTTTTTATAAATAATATGAACAATCAAATAGTCATACCATAATATCTTAGAAAATTCAATGAAATCATATACAAATACAACATAATTAAAAATTTATTTAATTTCTTAATTCACCTTCATTTTAATGTTGAGGAAAATTAAAAAACGCAAAATGAATTTAAAGGAAATATAAAATAAAGCCCACAAAAAAACATAAAAAAGGTTAAACACAAAAAAAAAAAAAATATATATAAAATTAATTATACAATCGTTTCTATAAATCAATTTATCATTTTACGATTAAATCTCTTATTTTGTTTGGTTTTATTCAAATTAAATCTTTAAAAATGAATTTTGACGCCTCAAAATTATTTTTATTACAAAATTTTACAATTTCCTTTACTTTGGCTATTTAAATTTCTTATTTATTTATTTTTTTTTTTGTTTTATTTTTTTTTTTTATTTATTTATTAGGAGATCACACTTCAATTCAAATACCACCATATCGAGATTCAAAAATATATCGAAAAAGTGAAAATCGTCGAAGAAGTAGCGTTCAAAGTCAGTGTCGGCGTAAAGTACAAATTTCATCAATTGAAGAAATTAGAAGAATTTCATCAATAACATTAGAACAAAATACAATTAGTAGCAGTACATCAAAAGAAATAAAAAATGATCATAATCAACAATTAAATAAAGAAGTTATTGAAGAAGAAATTACTGTTGATTCAGCAATAAAAAATAAAAGAAACATATGGTGTTCGTGTCCGGCTAGAATACGAAATTATTTTCAAAACTGTGAGTTAAATATTTTTTTTATTTGTATTAAAATTTTTTTTTAATGAAAATTTATTTATTGAATTGATTTATTAGTACATATATGTATAATAATAAAAAAAATATATTTATTTAACATTTACCTATATATTACAGTTTGGAATAAAATGTCAGGAGGTGAAAGCAGTGCTGATGAAGGCGATGGAAATAAATATGATTTTTATGACTGTAAGTTTACTACTTGATTATTTTTTTTATTTATTTTAATTTTTTCTTAAGAATTAAATCAAATTTATTTATATATTATTGAAATATAGCAATTATAATCAGAAATGGGAATTTAAATTCGATTAAATCAATTTTTTATTTACATAAGATTTTATAGGAAAATAATTTAATTTGATGATGTGAGTGATATTTTGATACTTATTTTATCTTTTAATTTATATTTTTACTTTTTATCATGTCTTATTAACATTTTATATAAGTACAAGGTTAAAGTTAAGTTAGGTTTAGTAATCCTAGAAAAATAGTCTTGATATTTCAAAATATACGGGCTGGGATCTTTAAAATCGGATATATTAGTTACGAGATTTAATAGTTTTAACACCTGTCACGACTTTTAAAATGCTAGGAACGCTTTCAAAGAAAAGTTAAAAGATATAATATTTTATATATCAGGAAATATAAAATATGGTTGGCAATGATATAATACAAGGTGACGTATCATAAGTCGCAGTATCATAAGTACGCACAAAGTGAGTCATAACTCTCTAAGGGAATTTTGACTCAGTGAGACATGTATCCCTTAAAAAAAGGCATTAGTAACTGATAAGTCCCTTTAAATTTTAACAATTAAATTTTGCACTTTTGGCATAATAGAAAATTATGTATTTGCTTTTTTGTACCTAAAACGGTAAATTTTTAATAAGAAAAATAATATCAGACGATTTTATATCATTTCCTTTTTAAAAGAAATAAGAAAAAAAATAATATGTAAAAAAAATATTTTTTAAAATATGCTTTTATCGAAACCAAATTCGACCCCTAAAAAGTAGAAAATAAAATTGATTGCAAAACTTTAGCTTTTTTGACTGTTATAATATAAAAGTGAATTGCTAGTGCAAGCATTTTGGACTGTTATAATATAAAAGTAAATTGCTGGAATAAGGTTAAATAAAAATCTGAGAAATTTGGGGTTCGTGTTTCTTTTTTATTCCAGCAATTTACTTTTATATTATAACAGTCCAAAATGCTTGCACTAGCAATTCACTTTTATATTATAACAGTCAAAAAAGCTAAAGTTTTGCAATCAATTTTATTTTCTACTTTTTAGGGGGCGAATTTGGTTTCGATAAAAGCATATTTTAAAAAATATTTTTTTTACATATTATTTTATTTTATACTTTTTAGTTTTAAATGAAACACATAATTTGAATTTAAAAATATGGGATATTTTTTATTCATACATACATTAATTATTGTTTCTGATATAAAATACGTTTTATAATTTTATACCAAATGTTAAAGTAAATTAAGAGATGTTAAATCGATTCCATTACAGAAAGAGTAAAAATTTTTTATTCCAGTATGTAATTCATAAATAAAGAAAGTACCTCGCAGGGTAAAATATGTACCAAAATACTGTGATTATATAAATATTACAATCCAACAACATAACTCGAATGAAAATGATATACATAAATGTACTTTACTGTATATTTCTATAGTATACTATTAGTAGTATATCGTATATCCAAACAAACATCTAACCTTGAACACCTACCTACCTAATCGCTTAATAAGATCATGCAGTAAAAAATGTTGACAAATATCTTGATTTAAATTATAAACAAATGGAGCGGAACAAAATAATTTAGGAAATTAGTTTAACATAATATTATGTGTATCCAGCCATTGGTGCAGTGGTTGACGCACCGCTTCTCATTCATAAGGGAATCAGAGGTCTCGGGTTCAATTCACGGCTGAGTACAATAATTATAAAATAAAAAAATAAAAATATTCATATATCGCAATATGTAAATACTTTATAATATATCATTATATCACGTACACATTCCTACCAGGAAACAAGGGATAGCTACCTTTCACATTTATGTACCACGGTACCTGAATATAAATAAATAAATAAATATTATGTACATACGTACGTACATATTTACATACGTAGTTTTAATTTTTTGTGTTGACAAATCATAATGCGTAATAGATTTTTTGTTTGTAAATCATAATGCGTAATGCGCAAAAGCATAATTTTGTAATGATCTTTACTTTTTTTATATTCTTTTCTATGTACAAAAATAATATTATGTATGTATGTAGTTTGAATTTGGCAATTGGAATTATTTTGAATAAAATTTTATTTGTATATCTATATACACAATATACATAATAAATGTTCCTAAATAAAACATATAAAACATTAATTTTTAACGCCATACATATTCAATATGCAATAAAGAATGTTGACAACAAATATTCTGATTGAAATCCTAAACAAATGTTTTAAAACAAAATAATTTAGCAACATAAAAATATTGTACCTATATATTTTGTGTTTTGCTAAATCCTAATACAAAACCCATGTGCACATCAAGATTGATTGAACTAAATTATTATAGCAGGAAAGATCAAATACATGTGTATTGTATGCATGAATTATGAATAAGAAGAAAAATAAAGTTTTGAATCTATTATACATAAAATTTTATTTAAAAAATATTGATGAATAGAGTTAAAAAAAAAAAAAAAAAATATACATATACGAATTGGATTCGAACCACAGTCCACGCATTAACACTCACTTTCAAGACCTGTACACTTTCCTCTTAAACAAATGTTGTAAACAAAATAACTTAGCAACATGCATAAAAATATTGTATGTATGGATTGTGTTTTGCTAATTATGCTAATACAAAACACCAGGAAAGATCAAAAATATAATGTATATGTTTGTATGCATGAATAAGAGATAAATATGTAAGTTTTAAATTGATGTATACAAAAATGTATACATATTTTATTCAAAAAATGTTGATGAATAGATAGTTAAAAAAAAAAAAATGTTGCATGTGAACTGCATTCGAACAACATCATCCCCACTTTTGAAACCTCTACACTATCCTCTGCACCATACTACACTTATAAATGTTGCTAACAGATTACGAAGATAATAAAAAGCGTGACAGAATGACAAATAAATAAATAAATAAATAAATAAATAAATAAATAAATAAATAAATAAATAAATAAATAAACCGACAGCGACGAGTTAATATAAAAGCATATAAAATTGAGTGCAATTTAAGATCAACTGATAGTTAAAAAAATAAAAATGATTAAAAATGATTTAAGATGATAAAAAAAAATTATAAAGAAATTTAGTCTCAGTATGCATTTACGAATTATCGTCTCAAAATTTTACGTTTTTAAGATTTACTCTTTTTGCAAAATGTACATTTATAAAAAAAATTGTAATTTTTTAGTCGGTTACAAAATCAAGGTTATCTAAACATATACTGTTATTTTTATACATAATAGAATATTTTCAACACCTGTGGTGACCTCAGCATGACCAGAATTTGGAAAATAAATGTACCTGTTGAAAATGAAAAATCCAATTTTTATAAATACAAAAATACACTATAAAATCCCTCCTAATTCAGAATCTCGCAAATATATTATATACATATTCTGTAAAAAGCATAATATAACTTTGATTTTGTAACGAACTCTAAAATCACATTTAATTCAGAATCTATTACATATAGGTACATTAATATAAATATTCTGAAAAAGGCAAATACCCTGATTTTGAATGAAACTGTAAAATCCTTCCTAATTCAGAATTTCAGTTGAGAATATTTATTTTTATGGTACTATAGAATTATGACCCATTACTTTGAGTTGAAAGTTTCTCATAGTTATTGTGGAAAAGTGGATCTATAACACATGCGAAATGTACTTAATATTGAAACCATGAATGATCACTTATCTGATCCAAGATCCAAGCAAAAAATTTGATTATGTTAAAAGTACAGTTAAGAGATAAAAATTGAAGTATAAATAAATCTTATGAATCAACTCTAACCACATTCATTGAATGAGTTTTAGGCAAAAACACCAAATATAATATTAAAGTATATTAATTTTATAAAGTCATCTTTAATAGAAACTACAGTTACACATTTTCTGTTTATGACTGTTTATTATCCTGAAAATCTTATGGTCTACTCATACCTTGAAAAGTGTTGTATTAAATTTATATACTTTATAAGCAATAATAATTATAAATTATTATTAATATTTTTAGCACATTTCCAAAAAAATTTTGAAAAAATGTGCCTATTAGGTTCACTCTGACCGTCCATCCGTCGGTTTACAAAACTTTTACACCGTTAAAGATAGAGAAAAAATATATTAACCATGGGTAGGTCTCATAAAAAAATTAATTTTTTTGAACAACTTTTTTATGTATCCAAATCAAGGAACTACAACAGCCCCTCAAACTTTGAAAAAACCCTATTTTTAAACGCGTATATTTCATGTTCTGCTTAACGTTTTTTCAATCTGAAAACGCCATTCGAAAGGAATTTTTTTTACCTATATATATCAAAATTATATATAGTTTTTAAATTTAGTATTTAAATTTACCGTTATGTGAAAATCAAATTTTCCATTTTCATAACTCCGGTACGTTTTGAGATAGGAACTTGAAATTGAGACAAGAAAGAACTTTTAGAATTAGTATAAGTTTGTTCAGAAAATTTTTTTGTACCACCCCCTGCTTATGAGCTATTAGGGCTCAACAATTGAAAATTTACTTTTTTTTAAACACCTCTATATGTTAAGGCAGCTGTACACATTTTTCTTCAGCAAGACAAAAAAATTAAAGCTCCCGTAATATATTTTTATGTGTGTTAATCGTTTCTTTTAATTATATAGGCTTCCAAAGTTACAGCCCCTCAAAATTGCAAAAAAAGCCCCATTTTCAAATGTATATATCTCAGGCTCTGTGTAGTAGTTTTACAATCTAAAAACACTATCAGACCGGAAATTATGCAATATTTTGTTATTTACTATTTAAATTTACCGTTATATTAAAACCAAATTTTCCATGATATTTCTTTTTTCATAACTCTAGCACATTTTGAGATAGTAATCTGAAATTTTGAGAAAAGAAAGAACTTTTGAGATTAGTATAAGCTTCCTCAGAATATTTTTTGGTGGCACCCCCTGTTTAAGAGTTATTACGCCTCAAAAATTCAAAATTTGCTATTTTTAAACACCTGTAACTTAGGCACCTGTAAAAATTTTTCTTCGGCAAGAAAATTAAAGGTTCAAAAATATATTTTTACATGTTTTAAGAGTTTTTCTTAGTTATATAAGGTTCCGGACTTACAGCCCCTCAAAATTCCAGAAAAGTCCTATTCTACATTCTATTCTACGTTCTATTAAACATTCTACCTTGTTTTTTTTTTTTTTTTTTTGAAAATTTCAATCTTACAACAATTAATCAATTAATATTATTTGGATAGTAGAAAAAAAAAAAAAAAATTTACAGATCATTTGAATAAAAACAAAAAGAGAAATGACTTTTATTTTCTATATAAAACAAAACATGAATATTTACTGAAAGACATGAAAATAATATTCAATAAAATATTCGTAGGATCATAATAATTAATTAAAATAATTTAAAAGGATAAAATTCACTTAATATCCTTTTAAATCTTAAATAAACTTTATTGTGTTTATTTTTTTTTTTTTCATTTCATGAATCCTTTTTATTAATTTTGATTATATAATTAAATGTATATCCTTTATCATTAATCGTTTATCTTAATACTAAAATTTGTACTTAAAACCACAACAATACATTCAAAACAAAAAAAAAAAAAAAAAAATTAAAATAAATTAAATTCATTAACAAAGTTACAACTTTAACTAAAACCACATTCAAAATTTGTTTTTCGGATAAAATCATGTAAACATGAAACTCTATCCAAAATTTTGTGATTCATTTAGAAAATTTAATATTTAAATTGTTAGATAACACAAAACAAATGTTTCAACATAACACACAACACAACATAGTATCATTCGATTGTTAATAATTAATAATCAACAGATTATTTTCTTTCAATTATAAAAAAAAAAAAAAAAAAAAAAAACTCATGTGTCTCTATACAATAAAAAATATTATAATCATTACCATTCTTAAAATTATTAATAAAAAATTCAAAGGATTATAATATCCTGATAAAATTATATTGAACATCAGCTATTAAGAGACTTATTCAATCTATTATTTTCTCTTTCCCACACCATTGTAATATTTGAAAATGTTTTCTATTATTCAATGATATAAGATGGGCATTATAATAGACTATAGGATAGGAAAGGAAAACTGAAGCAATTCTATGAAATATTTATTTTATATTATGAATTTATTTATTTTTAGAATTTACATAACGAACTTGATGAATCACTAAGTGAATTTCTATGCATATGTATACATATGAATATGTTTGTTTATTTAATATTGAGATGATTCACATTTTCAATTATAATTATCCAGAAATCGTATAAAAATGAGTTTTAAGGTTTTTTTGATTTATTGCAATAAAAAAAATTATAATATTTAGAATTATCTGTTACTGTTTTGTATAGCATTCACTTAACTATCGGAAAATATTGCCAGATTTTTTTTTTTTTGTGCGGTAATTCTTCAACGGTTGGGCTGATCAGCCTGTCTTCATTAAAGGTACATGGAACAATAGGGAATATAAAAATGAGAGTATATGATATTATGAATAATGAATAATGAAAGTTGATGTAGGGGATTGCTTTTATCAAGGATCAGTTTTTATGACAACTTTCGACTACCTTAATATCATTAATAACATTAACTCCTGTTTTATGGACAATTATATATGCTGATAATATTGCTCTCATTTTCGAATCATTAGAAGAGCTGTTTATAAAAGTAAATCAACGATCTGACAGCTTAGAAAACAATGGTCTAAAAATAAATCGAAATAAAACGGAGTATTTATGTACTTATCGTTTCCGAACAAATTATTTTTTGTTAAAAATGGTGCTAAAGTTGGCTGGCTGACTGGATTTAAGCTCGGTAACAGGTGATGTTATATAACAGATAGTTTTCGATTAAACTGAAAGGTAAAATCTATAAGACTACAGTCAGACTAGTTCTAATTTATGGAATGGAGTACTGGACAGCAAATAAAAAACACGAACCAAAAATGCATGTTGCTGGGATGAGAATGATATGAGACTGAAAATTTATTTGAATGAGAGACGAAGAACATGCTATTTGAAAACCTCTTATCATACCAATGTATGTAAACGAAAACCTATGTAAACATACCAAGATATGAGGAAAACAGAATTAAACGCTAGGGTAACCCAAGGCAGATGTTATTAGAATATTTTTGTATCTACGAGTTTTAAGTTTGATATTTGTGTTGTTAAAAATATTTTGCAATTTTCTATTATTGATATGTAAATTGGTAATTATTATTGTTGCCATTAATTTTAACTAAATAGACCAGTATCATTGAATAGTACCTGAATCGTATGGTAAGTGAATTAAAAAAAAAAGTCTTTACTTTTAATGGGATTCAATACCCCGAAAGGTCATCAACTTAACCACTATGCTAAACGACTTTTAAGTTTGCTCTAGTTTGCTTCAATATTAGAAAACTAATCTAGACAAAGTAGCTCTTACGCTTTCTTTTATCTAAAATTGTTGACCAAGTACCTATTATGATATTCTAAAAAGATGGAAGTATAAAATATAATATTATTAGTTTATTAGAAGTTTTAAATAATTAGTATTAGAAAAACTAAAACCGTTATTTTATTAATAGTTTTTAACTAGAACAAAACATTTAATCACTGATAAATTACAGTCTGAATAAAAATAGTTAAATGAACACTAATAGTTTTTTTTAAACCAAATGTATTTGCTTTTATAGTTTTGGACTCAATCTTTTATTGGACTTTTTAACTTTATAATTCTTAGACGACAACAATGTCATTTAAATTTCTCTATACAAATTTTCAAAAAACTCTATAACATTTCTCAAAAATATTTAAACATGTAAATTGATATCCTTTTTTAAGGAAAAATTTTCCAAATGGTCTTAAGCATATAATATAATAGTTAAGATAATTTTCAATAATTTTTCATTTGAAATGAAATATAAAATTGAAATAACCTAAATGGATACAAAGAAGAAACAGGCTAAATGATGAACAATTGACTTATTGAAATTTCGATTTAGTTAAAATAGAACAAAAAAAGGAAAAGAAAAACAAAACATTTAAAAATAAACATTTCAGAATATATCTATTAGAATATAATGATGATCCTTTTCTTAAATAATCAATTCATTAAATTATTTAACAAAAAAAAAGAATAGGTCATTAATAAAAATCTAAAATAAAATTTTCATTGTTCAGATGAATACAAAAAAAAGTCGATTTATATTTTGGTTGTAAAATTAATAAATGTTAAAAAAAAGAAAATTATGAAGGTTTAGATTTAGGATATTTTTAGTCTAATTTTAATAAATATATCAATTATATTACGTTATAATTTCTTGACATATTCAAGATATTCTAAGCCATAAGATATTACCTTTCAAAAATTGTTTCATCCTTTTTAGGTTTAATATTGCATAATAAAATTGAATTTTAAAGTTGATTTCTTTAAAAACTGTTTTTCTGTGCCCAAAGTTACAAAACAGTTACTGCTTGTTCTTCTCTGACAGGTTTAATTAAGAAAAAAAAATCCACATTTCTGTTTTAGTCATTCTATCTATATTATCACAGATCTATTTCTAAAATATATTGAAAATCGAAAATTTCCTAATTTCCTAGAAATATTGGTTTGTTAAAATATAAGCATTAAGGAGTCTTTAATAAAGTAGATGTCATCGTTTATTTATTATCTGACTAATTTTACAAAAACTTTAATACTGATATTTGTTTTTTGAAAATCTGGTCGAGTACATGTATAGGACTTTAACTAATAGGGTATTCTTTTATTAATTTATGTTATAGAAATTCTTATATTATTATTTTTAAACCTCGACAATAGTTGGAAAAAATTAAATTAAATATTCTGAGAAACAATAAAAAGTTTAATTTATCCAATGTTATCCAAAGTACGCTTTAGTAATATTTTTAACATCTTTCTTTAAAATATTTCGACAAATTTTCTTATCCATCCTACGTAAAGCTAAATATTCTAACTAGAATCTCATTTCCACAAGAATTTTTTCGACATCTTTATCTTTAAAACCAAACTGTACATTTCTACAGATCTAAAAGATCCCTACATAATTAGATCTAATAATCCCTAATTTTGGTTTAGAAGAGAGAGATTTTGGTTGAATAAAGTTTAACATTTTCTGGAAAAATTATGTTTGTCGCCAGTGTCGCACAGTGCTCGATATTTGAACGGATTGAGTTTTCTTTTCCACGGAAGGTATAATCGGCAACAGACACAAAGAAAATTTATACGCTCTTGGTAGTGTGGAGTTCTTGCCCATAGAACCTAGACCTAGAATCTTCCTCCGTAACCATAATATTTTAATAAGCATGAAACTTCAAACCCTCAGGAACACTGAAATAGAAATGGCTTAAGAATACTGAAAGGAATCTTAGATTTATTTATTAATTTTTTACACATATTTATAATAATAAAATTTTTGGTTCTAAAAAAAACGGTTTTCTATTTCTCTATCTAATATTTTATTTGTTTTGTATTTTAAATTATTATTTATTTTTCATAACTTGTAATACACTAAAAATATATTTAATTTTCATTACACTAAGCGTAACGCGTAAAAAAAAATCTAACGCAACAAATTTTTGTCAACAATATTTTTCATAAATACACGTTCAGTATTAATTAAATGTCTTTGACTCCTCTGGTACCCTGAAATATGGAAACAAAGACTGACTGAAATGTGGAAACAAAGACCATGACTGAATACTTGAAGAATACCTACTTTATCAAAGGTTTACCTTGAGATTTATTAATAGTTAATGGTTAACTATGATAACCGCGTTTCTGGTAAAAAAAAAACATTGAGTCGAAACCGAAAATGTATACCTGTTTTTCACCTGAAAAATCGCAAAAATATAAAGAGAAAAAACCATAACCAGATAAATAATAAGATAAGCTTTCTTTTGGCTATTATTTTACTAAAATTGGTTAAGTAGTTTTTGGCAAAACGGTACCGAAAGTTTTGTATGGAGGAAAATTAAGCCGATTAAATATAAAGATTACTCTGGATGAATTTTGCGATTTTCCACTGATCCTTTGTAAAAAACTAATTTTATATTAAATTACTTACATAATATCGTAGTAAATCTTTTTTCACATTACATTTTAATCTTAAAATATTCAAATGCGATTAGTCAGTTTAAAATTAGATCTGATATTTTATAACCATTTCGGTTACCATCTGTTTATTATGGATTTCTATCGTTAATTTGAATTTGGTAGGTACAATTGAAACAATATAAGTTCAATATTTTTGAATTTTTAATTTTGAAATACTATACTAAAATCATTTAACTTTACTTTTTCTGAATGTGTCAAAATTATACCAACATTTACAGCCATTATGAAAATTGGCTACTTTATTACTATTATCAAAATATAAATTTCTTCTTTGTAAAATTTTTTCCTTTTATACATATACTATGAAAATAAAATCCTTGAAATAAAACAAATAAACAAACGGTTCTCTTACAGCATCCTTGAAATACTATAAAAAAAAAAAAAAAAAAAAACAATAACAAAATGATAAAAGGAATTTTAGTACACACTATAAATATATACTTATATAAATAAGATAACCGACCTTGAATGAAAGTCTAGAATTTGGTTTATTTTATTTTTTTTTTTTGTTTATTAAATTCTGTTTATTTATTTATTAAAATTCCTTTCAGGAGGATTTTATGTGATACGAGGACAAGATAAAGAAAACAATGTAAAAATATAAAGATAAATTTAATACATTAAAATCCTATTAATACCTATACTATCTAAAATAATATTAACATAATCTACCAATATAATTCGGAGGAAGATTAAATAAAATATTTTTATATATTTTTTGTTTTTGTTTTTTTTTTTTTTTTTTCGAAAAAATGAAGTTTTTTTTTAATGAAAATATTTTTACGAGAGAATAAAATCTTTAGGTTTTGTATTGAACCCTATTTCTACCATATAATATATTGTTGATAATATAATAATTTTTTTAAATCTTTCGGATACCAAAAATTGAAAAAAAAAAAACAAAACAAAAAAAACAAAAAAAAACAGAAAACGAAAAAGGATTTTTCCTTTGATTTATTCTTGAATACATATATATATATAGTTTAAAACTAAAGGTTTTGTTGCCCATTTATTTAGTTATTTTTTTGTTTTTTTTTTTTTTGTTTTTCCTTCCTGTATTTTTATTGTATTCAGGTGAAAAATTGTTTTATTTTTTAATCTGTGGCATATAGTCAAAATTTCAACCCAACCAAACCGATCATATTTTAGGGTAAAAAAAAAAAAAAATTTTTTTTTCTGTTTACTTTTTTTTTATTAAATAAAAAAAAAAAATATGTGTTCGTTTCTTAATTTTTTTTTTTCGTTTCCTTTTTTCTTTTTTGTGAGTTGTAAAATTTTCCTTAGTAATATTTTAAATGTTTATAGAGCGAATGAAAAACAAATAAACTAAGTCAAAAAAAAAATAAGGAGAAAATTTTTTTTAGCTTAGTTTTTCTTTTTTTTTTTTTTTATTCTGTTTTTTTCTTTTAGGTTACAGTTTCTTTTTACTTACTTTAGTTTTATCTTTTAATTTTAATTTTTTCTTTTTTTTAATTCTTTTGTAAAAGGTTGGCTTTTTTTCTACTTATTTTTTGATTAATAAAATTTTTTTTTTTTTATTTTTAGTTAAAATTTCACATCAATGCTTTCTTTTCTTTTGTATAAATTTTATATTCTTGTAAAGGAATTTTCTTTTTTTTATTTTTTATTTTTATGATTTTAATTTCTTATTTTTGTTTCTCTCTCTTTCTTTGTTAGTTTAGAAAATTTTTTGCCGTTTGTAATTTCATTCACAATAGTTATACTTTTAAAAACAATTTTTCGTCTGTTTCGTTTATTAACTAAAATTATTCAAATGTTACTTTAATATAATTCGCCATTCATTTTGATGTTGTTCAATTTTTGTTGAACCGTGAACATTTTGATCAAAACAATTGTTCATTTAAAAGCCTATTTAACCTATAGATTTGATCCTTGAAATGAAATAAAAGACACGGGATTCTCTTACAGCATTTTTGATTGGTAATGATAAAATAGCGATAGGATTTTAAGAACGAAAAATAAACGTTAATTTCCCGAAACAATAGTTGTTTTAAGATTAAATCAGCTTATGTTGAGTTAAAATTCATACGATATTATAATCGTTTGACGTTGTTGAAATACACAATACAATCTAATGAGAATTCTAGCACAACAAAAATATTTATGAATTCATTGGTCAATTTTCAATGAAAAGGTTCTAAAAATGTTTCACTTACTGTCATCATTATTTCGGAATGGAACTTTTCGGAAAACTGTTTTGGAGCTACGAACGAAAAATATATTTTAATCATAAATACCCATAACAGTGATTGAGGGCATGTAAAAAGTCGGAAAATTTCAAAAACTGGTTTTCGGTTTTTTATCGGTTGTTTCAATTATAGAAAAAACTACCCTGAGTATTACCTTAAATATACAATAAAATCTACCTATCTATAAAATCTAATATAGATGAGCTGTAAACCATACTAACCGTACACGTCTCATTTTCTGCTTTGCTTTTTATTATTGCTCATTTAATTTTATGAAATTTGAGAAAATGACATTTAGAAATAATATATTATGTATAATGTAGATCAAACAGGAAACAGATTAATAATATTTTAAAATTGTGTTGTGATCGTGAGATATAATATTTATAGGACAATTTTCAAATAGCCCTAACTCAACGACAATTTTCAAGTGCGCAAAATTGTTTTGTCTATATCATAGACAAAGACATAACATTTCACACTGGACACTGAACTTATTGATCAATGATCATGGTTGAACTTTCAGAATATTCAACGGCTCGATTTTGTTACAACTGGTTGAGAATAATAAATATAGAATACAATGATTGTTCAATAAAAGCGGTTTGATTTTAATAAGCGTCTTAATAATATTGTATTCGTAATGAAATAATTTAATCTGTAATATAAAATCTTTTCCAAAGCATACCATTTTTAAATCGCCAAAACAATTTGTTGGGAAAATTGCTGTTAAACAAAACAAAATAAGAGTAAAAGGAACTTGTATGGCTTGATTTATATATAGGATTTATTTCTGGCAGTTCATTTTCGGCAAGTTAATGTGCTCCTAAGTGCACATATCTTGCTAGAAGCAAACCTCTGTAGTTTTTGAGTATGTGACTTAGAGTTTCTTCTTCTTCTTGACAGAATCTGCATGTATCATCATTTTCTATTACAATTTTCTTTAAGTGTCCCTTTCGCGGGAGTGTTCTGATAGAAATTCTGTTAAAATATTCAGTTTAGTTTTACTGAAGCTTATATGATTTTAAACATATCTTTTCCGTTTATAGTTTCCCAAAACCTTATTAGATTGTTTGAGCCTACATTTTTCATTTCATAGTCCAAGTATCCAATATTATATCAAAAATATATTCAAAATTTTAGCCTAAAAGATATATTTTTTTCAGTTAAGGGTTTCATTGTATTGTTAAATAAGATATGGAATAGTTTAGAATTGTAAAATTAAATTAAGGTTTGTTTTTTGTTATAGAGAGGGAACAAATCTGTTAATCTGATACAGAAAATGATACTGTTACCATGGTATTGATACAAATTTAAGTGCGTATTTTTTTTTATTTTTATTTTACCTTGTCAGAAAATCTTTTTTTAATTTGATAGGTTATGTTTTTAAATTTTTCAAATAGACTTTAAATATTACAACAATTTCAATACAACAAAAAGGAGGAAAAGATAAAGAAAGTAGTTACCTAATCCTATGTTGTTTTTTTTTTTTCTACAAAAATGCTGATTTTGAAAGTTTATGTTAAATAACTTGACTTATCAGTATATTTTTTTTTTAAAATTGGGATACTCCAAAATGCTATTTAAGAAAGTTAATGTTATATTATTTTGATTAATTGTAAAAATCCTTAAAAAATTATTAATCATAGTAAAACTGAGCTGGTATTTCGTAAATTTTTAAACGCCCTTGAATTGGGATGTTGTTTTTTTTCGATCACTTCATTCTTATAGTCATAATTACATATATATTGGTTTAAGATATGATTAGGTACGTGTATATTTTCTTCTTAACACATGACTAAAGTGCTACACTTTTTTAAAGTAACCTAAATTATTTTTAAATTATTTATATAAAAAAAAAAAAATATATAGATTCAATGTAAAATCTGTTTTGTGTTAGGAAAATTTTTAATTAAAAATATTTTGTTGAAAAAATGAGGAGCAAAACTTTAATTGCTTTTTATGATGTAAAAAAATTATGATTTATGATTAAGAAATTATTTATGTAATAAACATGATAAAAAATACTTTTTTTGGAATGACTTTTAATTGTCTTAAACAAAATTAATATATGTTTAGCTAAGAAGTTCTGGCACAAAAACAATTAGCTACCTATGGTTTAGTTATTTTCCAAATTAATAAACTTTTCATCTTAGACCTGATTTATGCTATTTAAGCTTTGAGGATGTAAGTAGTTGAAGCTCGTTTAATTTATTTAGGAGAATACAAGAATTATTTCTAAAAATATGTTTTTGGTTAAGGATTTTTTTTTTGAACTAAAGCTATGTTTACATCATAAACAAAAGTTGAGAGAACAGAATGCGGTTGAGCTGAGTTGAGAGAACAGAGTGCTGTAGAGACGTTTTAATATCTTTTAGACAGATAATATAGATCTCTACGTTGGCTCCATAATAAAATTGTTTTTTAAGTTTTCTCTATTTGTCACTTAATCTTAATCTTAGTGATATGTAATTTATAAAGATCTTCTTATCTCTTAATTTCCTCTTATCAGTTAAATGATTACATTTTAGGACTGCTTCGTTCTTATACACTATTCTACTCTTCAGTATGTATGTAACGTTGAATTGTCTAGGTATAATTTCTACCTTAAACTTTTGATTTGTCTTTTATCTAAATGAAATTTTATTAAAATCATCTGTGATATTTAAAAACTAATCGAAAAGAAAAATATTTTTCAGTTAATTTATTAAAAAAAAAAATTAATGAAAAAATTACATTTGAGGAAAGAGATAGGTTTGAATATGTATGATGAATTTTTATACTTCTTTGCATCCTCAGTCACTAACTTATTCAAATTCCTAATATAATCTAACTCATCTACTAATTTTATCTTTTTGTATCCAATCGCTATACTTCAGGTCCCAATCCGCTCACGATATTTCTCCCAATACAAAAACATTACCAACTGCAGCTTAAATTTGTTGTGTATTCATTTTAAAAGTCTTTTTATATGTTTGATATTCCATATTTGAATAAATTTGATTTATTATTACTAAAATAGTTTGATGTTCCAACATAAATTTACCAAAAACAAATTTGTAATATAAGACTGTATAAAAACTTAGTCTAGAGATAAAGTAGAGGTCCACCATAAATTTATTTGCAGTATTAAATTGTAGAGATATATTTTAGTAGCGTTAGAATCTTATCTAAACAAATCCGGTAAGCTAATTTTATTTCTTCTGTAGAGTTGTATATCAATTTTGTTTCTCATGTATACCCAAAGATTAAAACTCTATTGTTAATCCTTACATCTATAATTTTTGATTTTAATTTGATATATTGTAAGAAAATTGATTTGAATTATTTATAAAAACTTTTCCTGTGAAAAGTAAAATATTAAAAAAATTTCCAATTATTTGATTAATACCGTGAACAAATTTTGTAATCATTTTGTAAAAAGAGCTTACATGATATTTCTAATAATTACATAATATTTTATGGGTCAAGATCTTTTAATTTTTTTTTTTAATAAATAATTCTTAATTGCTTTTAGGTTAATATCATAATTTATAAATTGGTAAGTGCGTGTCCCATGACTCTTTAAAACTATTGACACGCAATGTTCTAATATTTTTATTGTTTAGATACTTTTTTTTTTTTTTTCTTTAGAAGTAGGTAGGTGTACTTAAAAATAATACATAATATGTATTTTTTATACCAATAAAAAAAAGAGTTCATACAAATATTGCATGTGCATACTTATACTCATTATTCATAATTAGAATAATAATTATCGTACCTAAAAAGTATCTAAAGTAGTTTATGATTTTACAATAATTTTTATAAAGTACAAGAATGTTCATATCACTGCCATTATATTATTATAAGTATTTGAGATTTATTACTAAATTTAAGAAAGAATTCAACATCACTGCAGGGAAAAAACGTATCATCATAATTTAATTTTGCTTAAAAAGCGGTGGTAACAATACCAGATTTTTAATGACACCAGAATGAAAAAAATTAATCGGATGGTGTAAATAAATTTTTATATTTTAAATATTTTTTTATTCTTTGCTTTTTTTAATATTAGTTTTTTTTTTTTTTTTTTGAATCCTTGGTATACGTATGACTATACTGATTACATGAAGGTTTAATTATTATAATCTATTTGTAATAATAATTCACTTCATTCATTATTCTAAAGTAAAATCTTCCAATTTAATTAATATCGTCACACATTTTTCAAGACTTAAATTTTTAAATTCAAAAGGATAATGCTATTTTACAGTCAAGCTAAAGATTTATGCAAATATAAATATACATTTTTTTCACTCTTCACAAGCACTTCTTTTGAACCTCTAGACCTGTGTACTTCAATTTTAATATTTTGTAATTATACCAGAGTATTAAAAAAAAGTTACAAATTATATTATAGCACATTTATACATATATATATATTTATAATAATAATACAAAGGAGATTAGTACAAAAATACTCGATATAAATAGAAAATTTAAAATAAAACAAAAATAAGCAGAATATAAAACTGAAGGTTTTAAAAGGCGGACATTTTCCAAAAGACACTAAAAGCAATCTAGAATAGTGAATTTCACCAAAATTTCTGTACTTTTTTTAAATTTTATATAAGGAAGCAAAAATTGTAAAAAATCTAGAAATATTTTCTTCAATTTTAAGGACACTCTATAAACTATATAATTAAGAAAAGTTGTTAACATATATATTGTTATAAAGAGTTAATTTTTGCGTTTTATTTTCAGAAAATTTTTCAGCTTCTTAAATTACGGGTATTTAAAAATAGTAAATTTGTAATAGTTAATAGCTTTGAAATTGAGTATGATGTTGATGGAAAAGTTTTCTGAGGTAAATTATGCTATTCTTAAAGATATTTTTCTTTCAAAATTTTTATCAACTATCTAAAAGCGTCGCGGATATATAAAGGAAACAACATCTTACAGAATTTCATTTTCACATAACGGTATATTTAAATGCTAAATTAGAAAAAAATTGTATAATTTGATATTCATTTATAACTGTACAAAAATGTCGTTCGTTTTGTCGTTTTAAATTAAAACAATTTTAAGAAGAATGTGATATATATACACATTTGAAAATAGAGCTTTATTAAACTTTAAGGGATTGTGGTAATGTAGAAGACTACTTTTTTAAGAGACCTATCACTGGTTAAAATTTGGTTGTTATCTGACTTCGTTGGTTATCTAAACTGACGGACAAAGTGAAACTTATAAACATATTTTTTAATTTTTTTTTTTTTTTTTTTTTTGTAAAATATACTAAAAAACCACAACCCATAATATATAATTTTAAAATTAACATAAACTTTATATAAATCTTGCATACCAATTTACAATATTTCTTAATTTACATTTATCCTAATTAATGCCATTACAAAACAATTTAAATAATGTTATATTATGGTATAAAAAAAAAAAAATTTAATTACTATTTATACTCAATATATTTAATTCTATATAACTTTATTCCATTAAAGAATTTTTTATATACATATATACGAGTATATTCGAAGCTGGAAAAATATCTATGTACTCGTACATTTACATTCCATATAATATTATATTCCGAGTAATAAATTTATAGTATAATTTAATTCCTATTAAATTTCTATATTTCTGTATTAATATATTATTAGCCTATCGAACAGATTAAAAAAAAAAACTGGTTTTCATTTAATTTTAAAGTATCTATACAGAAGTATAGTCTAGCGGCTAAGCAACCTGCAGAAATGGTAAGATTCCTGAATGCCGCAAAATGGATCTGAAATTAAATCCATCATAGCCTAAACATAAACCTTGTGGTCACGGTAGTGGTAGCAAACTGATGCTAACACACTAATTGTGGTCTTGTCACGGTTGACAGAACCAGCCACGTATACCAACCCACCAACCATCTATACAGAAAATATAAAAAAAAAAAAAACATGAAAAAAACATTTAAAAACATGAAAAAAAAATAATCTTTTAATAAAAATTTAGAAAACTACCAATCATTATTAAATTAAAAAAAAAAAATTTTTTTTTTACTCAAAATAGAATGTTTGTTTTCTTTTTTTACAACTAAACAAAATAAATAAAATCTTATAGACTATATAACTAACTGCATATACACCTTCATTTACAATACTCGTACATATATAAACATATTCAAAAAATAAGAAAATTACAGAAAATTTCCTTTAAAATATGAAAAATTTCCCCTATCTTCATAAATATACCAAACAAAAATCTTTTTGTGTTTTTATTGCAAAACAATACAATCAAATAACTGTAAATTATTTTGAAATACAAAATAACTATAGATATGAAAAAAAAAGAGCTTTTCTGCAAAATCTGCATACCTACATACCTATTATTATTTTTCTTTTTTTTGAAACATATGTAAATATCAAATTTCCCATTTTCTGTGAGATTTAATATAAATTTCCCATTTGATTTTATTTTATTTTTTTTTTTTATTTTTTTTTATAATATTTTTGAAATTTAAAAAAAAAAAATAAAATAATGCAAGTATAATGTGAATTTTTTGTTTTGCGAGAATATAAATAAACAAAAAAAAAAAAAAATTTAGAAAAAAACAATAATACAAAATATTTCCGCATAACAGTACAATTTTTCCAATTTTATTCCCGTTACATATATACATACTTTTAAATCAAAGTGAAATTGGATGAAAATGTGCAAAACAAAAAAAAAAAAAAAAACACGGTAAAAAAGAGAAAGTAAAATTATATAAAATTCCCTTTTTTGTTTTATAATTTTTGTTTTCCTGTTTCTTGTTGTTTCTATTTCTATCTCTTTCTTTATATTTGTATATTCTTATTATGGAAAATAATTTTTATGTGTTCTTCACCAAAAAAACAAAAAAAAAAAAAAAAATAAAAAGAAATATTTATTTACAGTTAATGTTGAATAATTGAAAAAAAAGTACCGTTTCAGTTTTCGTGAATTGTTCGAAACGAAATGACGCGTAAAAGTAACGAATTTTTCGCGTAAAAAAAGAAAATAAATTAAATAAATTTTTTTTTTTTTTTTAAAGAAAAGTAAAAAAATAAAAAAAAATACTTTGTTTTTCGTTTTTTTTTTTTTTTTTTTGATTTTTATTAAAAAAAAAAAAAATTAAATTATTAAATTCATATGGATATATGGATAAATTCATATATATATATTTATATATATATATGTAAAAATCGTATGTAAATAATAAGGATTAAATGCCTTTACAAAAAAAAAAGTGAAAGTTAAATATGTAAAAAAGAAAAAAAAAATTTATAAAATTAAATTAAAAATTGTGGAAAAATGTAAAAACAAAAAAAAAAAGAAAGTAAAAGAAATAAAGTAAACCTTATAAAATAAAAAAAAATAGCGAAAAGTAAAAATTTTATGTATTTTATTCCTTACCTGTATATGAATTAAATATTTATGAAGTATTTAAAATTTAATATGATGAAAATTTTGTAATGTATAATAAAAAAGTGCGTAATAATATTTAAAAAATGATTTAAAAATTAAAATATTTGGATATTTATTATTTTTCTCTATATAGAATTTGATTATTTTAATAATTAAATTCTTTTACAACAGAATTATTATTATTATTATTATTATTATTATTAGATATTATAAGAAAATCATATTAAATTTAATAATAGAAGAGTAACGATAAAACGATTCACGATTATAATAAATTATGTATGTATGTATGTATGTATGTGCATAAATTATTGGAAACTTAATATTATATTATTAAATATTTAAAAAAAAAAGTAAGTAATAATAAAAAAAAAAAAAAAAACATTTATTAAATAATTGAAAAATTTCAATAAAATTTAGTAAAAATTTAATTTTTTTTTTATATCTTGTAAATAAATTTGAAAATTTTAAGGATTAAAAATTTTTAAATTTCTTATACTTGAAAAAAATTGTCAAAAAAATTTTCCAATACAAAATATAGTTATTAAAAAGTTTGAAATTTTCCATTATAAATTTTTTTATCGTCAAAGTTCTTAATTTTTAAAATTGATTGAAATTTTTAATAGTAATGGAAGAAATAAATAAAGGATGAGCGTTGATAATTGAAATAAAATAGAAAAAAAAAAAACTGAGGATTGCATTTATAAAGTAGAATTCACCTTATGTTTTATATATGTAAGGCAAACGATGGAATACAATTTTAAAATATATCAGATACAGCTGATTACTTATGAAAATATGTCAAATGTTTTGTTTGTTATAAGAATCTGGTTTTGTTTTATTTTTTCATTTGATTTCGGTAGCGTTTGCTGGCTTTGTTTTATGTTTTAGATATATCGAATTTTTCTTTTTAAATAAAATTTATAGAACCTAACTATTGTAATTGACGTACCTACATTTTTAAACCACAAAAACTCATTACATAGTAGAAAATAATAATAACAAGGTAGACTGTAAACCAAAGGTTTTTAAAAGCGTACATTTCCAAAAGACAATACAAACTGTTTAGAATTGTGACTTGCACAAAAATTTGAAAATTTCATGTGAGCCCGAAACTCATATAACTAAAAAAAACGATTTACACATGTAAAAATATATTACTGGAGCTTTAATTTTTATGTATTGCCAAAGAAAAATTTGTACAGGTGCTTAAGTTACAGGTGCTTAAAAATAGCAAATTTTCAATTTTTGAGCCCTAATAGCTCTTAAACGGGGGATGGTACAAAAACATTTTCTAAGGAAACTTATACTAATTCTAAAAATTTTTTCTTGCCTAAAAATTTCAAGCCCCTATTTGAAAACATGTCGGAGTTATGAAGGTAGAAAAATTATGCAAAATTAGCTTTTCACATAACGGTTAATTTAAATACTAAATTAAAAAAAATTGTGTAATTTTGATATTGATTTACAAAGATAAATTTTTCAGATTGAAAAAATGTTAATTAGAAAATGAGATATACGTATTTAAAAATAGGGCTTTTCTAAAGTTGGTGGTGCTGCAGCTCAATAATGGATGGGGCTATATGAAAAAGTTGTTCTACAACATCAATTTTTTCCCTTGGTTAAAATTTTTTTTCTCTATCTTTAACGGTGTAGAAGTTTTGTAAACAGACGGACGGACAGACGAACAGACTGACGAACGGAAGGACAGAGTGAAACTAATAGGCACATTTTTTCAAAACTTTTTTGGAAATGTGCTAAACAGGAGTAGGGGACTATAATAGTTCTTATGGAATGGAAGCGTTATATGTTAACAGACCTATATATATGTGTAATTTTGGTTTGGCATAATATGGTCATGGTATTTAAATTTTTTTCTGCTATAATATTATCTTTTATATTATTTTTTATTTGTTTCACGTTATCTGTTTAATAACAAAACTTTAAAATGTTTTCAATTTTAAAAATTTTAATGTTATCATCAAATTTTTAATAATATTTTAGATTAGGGATTCAATAAAAAGTTAAAAGTTTTATAGGTAAATAAAAACAAAACCTGAATCCTATGGAAAAATTTTAAATATTGCTGGAAGAAAGAGAAATAAACAAATATACATGTTCACTTATATTGGAAAAAAGAACATCGTTTTACAAATACGTTTTACACAATAATTTTAACTAGTTTAATAAGTTGAATCACTTGAAATTCTTTGAAAGTAAAGTTTATATTACTTCTCAAGAGGCAGATTTTTCTTTTCAACGGTTTCTCTTCCTATAAACAGCATAAGGCATCCACTATATGTGTTACAATATTAATCATATTAAACTTAGCTTCAGTTTCTTGAATTATTATTTTCAGTAAGTCGTTGATTACTCGGTTGAAGATGTGGTACAAGATTATGAGTACAAGATATTGCTTTCCAAGAGAAAGATTTTCTTTTTTATCCATTTCTCTCCTATATAAGCAGCATAGAGTATCCACTATAATATGTCTTATAAAAATTATATTAGACTTGCCTTCTTATATTAGACTTGAAAAATTATATTGGGTTGCCTTCAATAATTACCTCATGTAGTAATATGTATACTACTACTACATGTTGTAACTGTTGTGACGGCTTTAGTCACTGTTAGCAAAAATAATAATAATAGGCGGATTCATTGTTTCCTTACAGTCCCACTCCCAATTCAATGTTTCCGTATCCATTTTCCTATCTTTTCCTATCCCTACTCCCTAGCCAATATACTGCGTTCGCAAGTAAGGGTTCCACTATATTGGCTAAAAGGGTTCCGCCACTATATTGGCTAAAGGGGAAGGTGGGTTTAGTCAGTAAGAATCTGGCACTACCAAGGGGAAATTCTTGGTGTCTTTGGAAGATTCCCACCTCCCTTAGGAAAAAAAAAAAAAAAAAACTTAGGTTCAGTTGCTTGAATTATTATTTTCATTATGTCGTTGATTGCTCGGCTGTAGCTATTGTATAAAATATAATAAGACAAACATATTTTTTTAAGCGCCATCTATTGTCCTGTACAACAACTATTTATTTATTAATTATTTTTGTATTGTGATTATTACGATATATGTATAAATTACTAATACTAAATATGTTCTGACTTTAGTTTAAACCCAAGTCCTTTCGATTCGGAGAATTCGAGAACTTAACCACTACGTTATTGGTCAGATAGAAAACATTTCTTGGATAACATAGGCCAGATAGAAAATATTTTATTAGATTACATTTTTTGCACATTTTCAGTTACTGTAATTTAACTTAAAGAAAGTTACTAGCCACAAATTAAGTCCTTTTAATAATATTTATTTTCGTTTTTAGTTTTAGGATCAAATTTTCAAAATATGTTCTTATTTTTTTAAGTAAACATATTTCATTTGATATTATAAATATTTAGTACTCGTCGTGGAGTTTCGGTCTTTAAATTAATATTATTGTTATTAAACAAATATTTATAAATAAATCTCGAACTTTTCGATATTTAACAAATTATAGAAATTTTATTGCACTATTTTCTTATCACAAAGTAGAATTATTTTAAAAATAAATCCAGAATGTTAAATTTATCTTTAAATATCCCCTCTTACTGATTTTGTTCAAAAAAAAAGAAAATATACTTCCAAATTAAGGTTAATTTTATACTCTTCTTTTCAAGATCATGAAAAGACCAGATACTTTAAAATTTTAAAAGTAGTTTCAAATCAAATGACATGAAAAAAGAAATTTATTTATGTCAGATTAAATATGATCCAGATGAATTATAGAGTTTTTTTTATGTATATAACTTATCATTATGAACACATAAATAAAGAATTTATTCCATTTTTTATTAATTTTGAAAATGCACAATACAGACTGTAATTTCAAAAGAAGGATGCAGAAAATGTAGAAGAAAAAAATGTTATATAAATTCGCTATAAAACATTTTAAATGTAACATATACGAAAAGGAATAAATAATTTGTTTTTTAATCAAAAAAAAGATATAAATATAAATACTGAATTATTTCAAACGAAATATTCATATATTTTATCGTTTGATATTAAAAAAATGTCCTAAAGAAAATTTTATTGAACTTATAGATACTATTATTGAAATTTTACAATTGCTTTTTTCGTTCAAGAAGTGAACAACTCCATGTCTAGAAAACTGAACTAAAATAGGAAATGCCAAAAAATGTTCGGATATTGAGGGCAGTTGAGGGAAGACACAATATTGCAAATGAAATTTTTCGCAAAATTCTTTTGTAATAAAAAATATGTTACACAAACACTATCAATTTCCCCTACCAACAAAATCAGACGTTTCGTTTAACGATTCTTTAACAAAAAGAGACAAACAAATGTATTAAAACTTCATTTTCACATTTAGAATAATCTTTTTGCGTGCACTTATAAAAAATATGTAAGTATTTAAAATAGTGGGGAACCCTAACCCTAAACTCTCGGTAAATTAATTATTGAAACCTAGTTTTGTAATTCTAAAATGCCTCGTCATTATTAATTAAACCATCATATTTAAACAACATAAAAACTAAAATGATGGTGACTGCTGTTCGCAACACCCTGCTAAACAAATTTTTGAAACCCCGATTTTGTAACCCACTCTAAAACGCTTTTCATTATTTTTTAATGCATATATTTAAACAGCAATACATTTAATATAGTCAGAATAATTTTTTATTTGTTCTACTCAAAACAAAATAATAAAAGTGTACGATATATTGGCAAAGATTTGCCAAAAATAAATTTGTTAAAAATATAGTTTACGAAGTGTCCAATTAGTGCAAATAAGTGATTTTACAATAAAAGATTTTTGCAAAGTAAAAGTTTAAAAGCATTTTGATAGTTTGACAAATAGGTACGTAGTATTCGGCGAAAGAGAAATTTGCAAAACAGAATTTTATAATTGGCCTGCTCCCGTTATATTTTTATGTGGTTATGCTATTTTCCCACATCATTTCATCTTACCCAAGAAACTTAGTATTTAACTAAGATAGATTTAAAAATTTTTACTTCTTTAATATAATTTATTAAATTATTTTTGTTAACATCTTGCATCCATCTAGCTGGACATCTCTAACTTAAATGTTAACAAGAATAAATAAATTTGGTAAAGTAAAAATTTTTTACAGCCCACATGACATGTTGCTCTTCTTCATCTCATTTTTAAATTCTTTCTTAATGTAAATTATATTAGTAACAAAAAAAATTGTGCCAACGCGAATTAAATATTTTAAAATTGTTATAATCTTAACAATATTTTTTTACTGCATATTAGCATTAAAAAATGAACAAAACAAAATTTTGGCAGTGAGATCTAAAATTATATTTTTATATTAGCTGAAATATAAGTTAAATATGATAATGCTGTCAGGCGTTACCTCAATCTTTTTTGTTTTTTAACAAATTTATAATAAAGATACTATACTATTCCAAGTGGGTTAAGCTATTATCTTGAATCGCAGCTATAATAAAAATAAAGTACCTATTTCTACATGAGATTTTTATATATAAAAAAAAATTAATAATAATCATGTATTAAATAATAAATTCTATTGTCTTTATAGAAATTAAGTTAACAATGGCGTAAGATTCAGTCACTCTTTCTTTGGAACCTTTATTTGCTTTTTTTTTCAGTTAAATAATGTTATGTTCAGACTTTACCGCACTGAAATTAATTTTAACACAAATCTAGTTTTGATGTTGGGTTTTTCTTTGCTTTCTCTTATATATATTCTATAAAAGAAGAACTATTTTAAACAAGGTAATATGTAAACCAACGGTTTTTAAAAGCGCACATTTCCAAAACACAATACAAACTGTTTAGAATTGTGACATGCACAAAAATTTGAAAATTTCATGTAATAAGAAAAAACGTGAAAATAGGACTTTTCTGAAATTTTGAGGGGCCGGAAGTCCGGAATCCTATATAACTAAGAAAAACCGTTAACACACGTAAAAATATATTATTGAACCTTTAATTTTCATGTTGAGTTACTAACTCTACATAATGTTGCCATCAAAATGCATATTATGTTTAAACTGAAATCTAAATTAACTAGAGATAAATTAGGTTTGACGTTTATAGTCCTAGTACATGACATTTAATACAAACTGAATATACATACAATTATGTAACACCAAATTATTAGTTTTAAAAAACTAAAAATAAATTTTTTTTTTTATTTTATGCTAATTCTATTAACTCGCAATAGATTTCTGTAGTTTTTTAAATATAGGACGTAGGAATAGGCGTAAAATTTAAAATTTTGGGAGTTGTCTAGACAATTCAACAATACATGCCTATTGAAGAGAATTGTTGAAGAGCGAAAAATTTCTCCATTATTTTACATTTTATACTATATATCAAATTATTATTTAAAATGTCATATTAATTGTTAATATACATAGATCTCATTTGTGTTGCTGTACTAATAAAATAGTGTGAAATCAAAAAGAGTTGTGTCATTTTTAAAAGTTAATTTTATAATATCGAATGTATTTAAAATTTTTTGTTTTTTTTAATGCATTTCTCTGCCACATAAATATGGATAGGAAATTACACAACCTTTCCTGTTCAGGTGTGGCTGTAAATATCGTAAGGAGGAGCAACTCTTACGACGTGTGTGGGGTATTTAAATTTTTTTAATACTTTGTAATTATTAATTTTAAAAATAATAAAATATATTTAAAATTATTTGTTTGGCATTTATTAATGTGACATTTAATGGTAAAAAACACATATTACAAATGTCATATTCATTTTGACATCTGTGCCTCAAGTTAATTTAGCTGCTGTTTCTCTCGCTTCGATGCCTATCCACTACTGGATGTTAGCGGTCATATGTCCTGAAAGTTGAGTTAAAATCTGGATAAAATGCTTCTGTATTCATTTCGATCCATCGCTATGTGTACCAAATCACCAATATTTGATATACCTGTCCAGTTCCTGATGTTGCGTAACCACAACATTTGTTTTCGGCCAACACCTCTTTTACCTTCAATTTTTCCTTGCACGATAAGCTGTAAGAGTTCGTATTTTTGATCTCGCAGCATATGTCCAAAATATGATATTTTTCTTCTTCTGATATCAGTGAGAAGTTCTCGGCCTTTATTTATTCTTCGGAGAATTTCAATATTTGTGATACGATCTACCCATGAAATTTTTAGTATTCTTCTATAGAGCCACATTTTAAAGGTTTCGAGTTTTTTCATACGGGTGGTTATCAAGATCCAAGTCTCTACTCCATATAATAAAACCGACCATACATAGCATTTCAAAAAACGTAAACGAAGATCTAAATTCAGATCTCTGCAGCAAAAAAACTTTTTTGTACTTAATAAATGCACCTCTCGCTATTTCAATACGACATCTTATTTCTTGTTCACATGTCCACTGCTCATTTAGCCAGCTGCTGTTTAAACACAGCAAATTGTTGGGTTTGTTGTTTATTTTTTTAAATACATTGTTCTTTATTTTTGATGTAATACATTTTTCAATATACCTACATAAATAATTTATTAATTAAAAATTTTATATTTCACAAATAAATAAGTAAAACAACATATACTTCGTTTTTACAAATATAAAAATTAACTTACTTCGTAGGATGATCGATGATCGATTGTTTGCCTAAATAGTTTTCTACTTCTACTATGGCCTGAACATTGTATTACTGAGAATTATACTTTATCTGATCCATATAACTTCAGTATATTAAATTTCGAATTATAATTTACATTTTTTTTTTTTTTAATTCTAATCTTTCTTTAAATAAAATTATTCAATATGTCTATAATAGTTGAGGTTATGTAAAATATATTTTTACATTTTTCAGTTTAAAATAAATTTATTTTATTGTAGACTTCTTTTTATTTTAAATTGAAATTTCAGTTAAAAAATTTCCCACAATATACACTTGTATTTACTGCATATTTATGTAAATTATGTATTTTTAATAATACACCTATTATTATCATTGTGTTTTAACATAAATAATAATATTTTAATTCAGTAATTCTTAGAATAATTGTTAGAATATTTTCATCAAACAAATAAATTCTTTAGATTTTTATATTCAAAGAATTTAATTTATTCACTTACATCTAAATTTTTGTAAATGATCAAAAACAGCTGAAGTATTCCAAATAATAATTAATATCATTATCTATTATACATTTGGATAAGGATGTGGATGTGAATATAATTCATAAAAAATTTAAGTATATTTATAAATAAAAAGAAAAATGATTTGAATTAAATATCATCCTTTCTTTGAATTAAACATCAAAAAAATCTTAAAAGTTCCGTAATATCCTTTTTCAAGAAAAAAACATTTATTTTAAAGGGGCGTTTGATTTTTATCCGTATGAATTATCATCGCATAGACAAAATGTCTTATAAAAATAAATCTTTTCCTCACATAATAAGAAATTAAAAATACCTTTTGTTTGTAAGGATATTTATAACACTTTTTTTCTTTCTAAAACTAATATTTTGGTATAGGGAAATCTCTGGTAATAAGTAAATAAAAAAATGTATTGTAAATGACTTTTGTTTTGATGTTTTTTCCGGACATAATTCATTTTCATAATGAATATATGGATCGCATGAAATTCTGAATTTTACCGCATCAAATTATTTTTTTTTAGAAATGATCATAATTATGAGGTTAATTCAAAGCAAAAATTGGACAAAATTCATTTAGATATAGATAATATTGAAGAAAAAAATTACTTTTATTAAATAATTTTCTTTGCCGCACAAAAATTTCGTCCGGCCAAAATTCCCACGGAAAAAATTCAACGCTCGACTTCAAATAAGTTTTTTTTTCTTCTATTCTTTATTTAATGACTCGTAACAAAAATTACAACCAATTAAAACTTTAACTTTTCCATCAAATTTCCTCGTTTTTTTTAATTCTCTTTCCTATCTTTCTAATTTTTTTTTTTCCTTTACGGATTTTTCCTTAAAATATTCTTTTCTAAAAAATATTGTAATTTTCCTATTTTTTTTTTTTTTTTTTGCTGACTAAGTAAAGAAAGGAAAAGGAAGATGATTTTCCTTTTACCAAAAAATTGGTAAGTTGCTATTTTATAAGTAAGCTATTTTATTTGTTGAAAAACACAAAAGAAGCGATAGGAAAAGAAACGTTAAAAAAAAAAGATAACAAGCTTGATATGATCCTTAAATATTTGTCCGTAATTTAAAATTACTTTTAAACAACCATAGATTCCAACTGTATATCCTAAGTCCTTACACACAAAAAAAATATTGACATAAACACATTCTAATACAAAAAAAAAAAAAAAAATTAAACTAAAATTTTAGTTAAAGTGAATATTAAAACAAACTTTAATGTTAGGAAGAGACAAGCAGAGTGTGATGATAAAAAACTATATATATATATATATATATATAAAGAAAAAACAAGATAAAAGTAAACAAAATTAAAAAAAAAAAAAATCCAAGTAAACAAAAACCCTACCACAATAACATCTGTGCGGTTAATGTTTTTATTTAATGATGATGATTTCATCTTCAAACCATTTACTTTACAATTACAATTACTATCATTTTACAGTAGTTTTCAAACTTTAAGATTTTATGAAATTCATAATTATCTTATTGGAAATATAAAATTTTTTTTTCATATTGATCCTTTTTTTTAAAACTATTTTGTTTTAAGAATTTTTTTTTGTACCTTGAAATATATGCATCTAGTTTAGTAGCTCCTATATCTATGCAATTAAAAAAAAAAAAATTGTTTAAGGTGAATTGAGGTGTTATATATGAGCTTTCGTTAAACTTTTTTAGGCTAAGTTATTATAAGATTATTATGAAGAAAAATAAAGTTTAATTTAAAAAAAATAATAATATGAGTTTAGTTATGTTTGGAATTTTATTTTGGCATATTTTTATACTTCGAGAAACCAATTAAGATATTTCAAGGACTCGTTCAACGGAAAGCCCATATTAGACGAGAATTTTTTCAACGTATATATGCTATTAATTCGTTGCCGATTTGTTTTTCATCTTATTTTTTTTGGGTTAAAAAATTTTGTAAAGCTTCCAAAATTTTATAACAGGTACAGAACAGATATGTTCGTAATATTGCTTCATATTCAATAGAGAAACTACAGTTTAAAAGCTTCAAAGGTATAATGAATTTCTACTGGTGTTTTTTTTTTCGATTTTCCTTTTTATTTGTATGAAAACTCTAATGAGATAAAAGCTACTTTTTGTCTCCAGTTTGACCAAAATTTTTATTTAATTTTTTGAAAATCTCAATTTTAAAGTTTTCAAATAAAAAACCATTATAGGTAAATTAAATAAATTGTATCTTTAATTCATTTTTCTACTGCCTTAAATGTTTAAAAAGTACCAAAACTTTAAGAAACTTTGATTTTAAAGGTAAAAATTGAATTGAACAGAGTTGTAGTGGATGGAATGGTTCCATGCTGACAATGTCACCTGATATTAATAACTTTATATTTCTCATTTTGTATTTGTTTTTTTTTTTTTTGTTTTGCCCGTTATAATACAAATTCACTCTAAACATATTATATCCAGTTGTGTTGTTACTATCAGTAATTGTGTACTTGAAGTAAAAAAAAAAACAAAAACAAAAACAAAAGAGAAAAACTTTATTACCATCATTATATTTTATTTGGTTCAACATTGTGGACAATTTTATGTTGTTGTAATAAAAAGAAAAATGACAAAATAAGGAAACAAAAAATAAGAAGGGAGAGAAAGAGATAAAATATATATTCATTTCCTGGTCGATGGAAAAAAATAAAAATTAAATTCAATCGAACTTTAAAAACTTAATAATTTGACAGAATGAATTTGTGAGTTATAGAAAAAATAGAAAAGAATTTTTTATCAAAGGATATTTTCAAAAGAAAATTTCGTATGTTTAGAGGTACATTTATATATACATTATTTTAGTTTTATTTCTTTTATTTTTTTTGTAGAATTTTAATGGTATTTTCAGATTATTTTTTTTTTTTTTAAATTTTGATTATTTTTTTTTTAACGTTCAGTAATGACAAAATAAAGAAGTCCTAGGATAGAACTATAAATATTTTGTAACGAAATAAAGTAATAAATTTTAAATTATTTGAGAAAATTACAAAAAAAAAAAAACAAAAAAAAAAACAAAAAGAAAAAATTTTAATGATTTCGTAAATTTAAAGAGCGGAAATAAGTGTTTTAAATTTAACTTTAATGATTATTACAAAGTTAAAATTTATTTTACCTTAAAATTTATTTCTTGAGGAAGTTGAAAGTAAAATGCCATTAACAAACGGTGTATTACTAAAAACAGCAGTTGTTTTGTTTTTAAGACTAAAAAAAATTTATTGTTTGGAATCTGAAATTTTATTTACTCACAGGATTCTTTTGTATTTAATATTGTTTTTCAGTATTGATCGCTTGATTCACGATTCCCTGTATTAATTATTAAAAATAGAGGCGACTATAGTTTAGAAATTTTTATAACCAAATCACGTTGTATGTAATGATATATGATAATAAATGTCATTTAGTTTTCTTGGTTTATATACATTTTGAGTAAATATGGACGTGATTAATTCAAAAGAATAGGATGGGTTGAATTTGTAGTTGAAAATATAAAAATCTAGACTATAAAATAACTAAAGTTTTTCCATTTACACTTTGTATAAAATATTTTATTTTTTTGGATGTGAACCATCTAAATATTGGTTTCCACAATTTTTGTCTTTTCAAATATTACAGTTTATATGATTTACATAAAATGGCTCTCCTTTGGTTGATAGACTAGGTACTATACTATCCTATATCCTACATAAATTAAATATCTTTATTCTGGAAGGGAACTAAATATACTCATAATAATACTTTAGTTAGTCCTAAACATTATTTAATATTTTTGCTAAATTTAAAAGGTTTGTTTTTTTTTTTAATGATGAAATTTAAAAATATATTTTTTCAAAATTTTATTTTTAAAATTTCCGTTTTAAACTTTAATATTAGGATTTTGTGCAAATTCATCGATCAATCAGTCATCCGGAGTTATTATTAACAAAATAAATAACAAGAGGTTGTCATGTGAATCTGTGCAGAATGATACAGTTCATCAATTTTTAACTTACATCAATGAATTTCCAAAAAATAAAAATAAATAAAATGTAATGAATAATACAAGGTTAATTTACATAAATGTTATTCCCAATACCTACTAAATAAAATTTTTTTCTTTTTTTTTGATTTAATTATAGATAGGTTTTAATTAGGTTTTGGTTATCCCCAAAAATTGTTCATATTATTTGAACAATAAATTTAATAATAATGAAAAGTACTTAAGATACAATATTTTTGCTTTAAATTAAATTAAAACACTTACATTAAATTAAATATTTGAAACAAACAACTTGTAATAGAGTACTTTAATTTATAAAGAATTTTCCAAGTAATTTAATTTAAAGCATATTTTACGGAGTGTTTTGTCTTTTCAACATTATTAGTCTCATCAGTAGCCATTTGTAATGTTGAAATTGTCTAGACAACTCTTGTTTAAGCTTTTAAGTTGTTTTAATACTTAAATGAATTTTTACAGAAATCATCTGCGAGTTATTAGAACAAATTAAAAAGCTTTTACGTAAGACCTGTTTTAAAAAAAGATTATTGAGAAAAAAATAAAATTTCTTCTCAATATAATATATATTGATGTACTAAATTTCATTTCAGCTATGGTTTATTTAAAAGTAGGAAAATCTATAAGGAATATTTAAAAATGATCTTTCAAAACACGAATACTAACTAAGTTGAGAGTTACCATAAGACCATAAAGTATTAAAAATCGTTTGCATTACACAGTGCACAAACTATAGGAAAAAATTCTTTTATACGAAATTATTGAAGTTTTCGATTATAGGTAAAATAATTGGAGAAAATTAGGATAATAAGGGTGAGTTGGATAGTAAATTAGGAATGAACTGTACAGATTCTTTTTGAAAAATGGAATTTTATTTAATGGATCATATCTATCAGGTGGAAATATATTGGATGCAAGATTGTCTTACATATTAGAGGTTCTTACAATATATGTACTTCAATACCCATTTTTACCTATAGTAATTTCCATGGTGTAGAAATGAGTACTTGAAGCATCTCTAGTGTTGCGGTAGAATTGTTTAAAGGAAGACGTTATTGAGTTTAATTAAACAGTACAAGTGTACATATTCCTGTAATTATACCTATATACAAAACATCTATAATAGATAATGATCCAATGTTTTCATGTATTTTAAGAGGTGTAAAGGCATAATTATGGAAAATCGAAGCGATGATTTAAAATTCAAGAAATTTTGGAGGGTCAAGAAGATTATTAGAAGTAAAATATTTAAACTTTGGCTAATATAATTTATAAAAATCTAATTTGGTAGTTGGTATTAAAATTTAAAATAATGTAATTATAACAATATAAGTAGCATCAGAACTAAACATATATTATACATCTTTAAATAGTGTGCTACCATTCTATGTTCTTTACCAATTAGCAGAAATTCAAAGAAAATTATAACTTTTTTCCTTTCTAAATTCCCATTTAATTCAACTTTTTTAAGCTAAACTTTCACATTTCTTTTATTTTCATTTAAGCGGCCATTAATTTCTGTTGGCAGTTAAGGTTGCAATAGCAATTAAGTGTTCATTTAAATATTTTAGCTTGGTCTTTTAGCTCATAGTTTTTGGAAAATTTCATAATACTATAGTAATGTAAATACAAACTTATAAATTAAAGTACAGTCTGTAGTTTAGAATTTCTTTATAGTTTTTAAAAATTAGTAAAAGAAAACGCCCTCTCCTTGTTAATATCCTTTTTTTAAAATTAAAATGTTCCTATTTAAAACTCTTTTTAGAATGAAATAGATAAGTTTTAATGAATTTATTAGTAATTATGAAAATAAATTGAATGTTTGAAAATTTAAAATAAAGTGCAGTAAAAAAAGTAATAAACCAATTTTTGTTGTACACATTTTGCAATTTAAATTTAAATTTAAATTTTTTTTTTTTTGAATAGGTAATAGTAGTTAGTTTATTTTGTTTTTTTTTTTTTTTTTTTACAAAATCTATTTTTTAAATATTAATTATTACTACAAAAAAATGTTTGTTTTTATTTTATCGATCAAGCCATAAAATATAAAAAATAAAAAAAATCTACAAATAAATTATTAGAAATTAACGAACATTTCTACTATCATTACTTAACGTACATTTTTATTTTGTTTATATTATTAGTAATTTGTATGGTATGAAATAATTGTGTAATAATAATGTACAGGTACATTATATAAATAACATAATTTTTTGTTTATTTTAATGTAAATACATTATACATGTAGAGTATGCATAAATTTGAATTGAAAGTGTTGTCGTGTTATACAATTTTATATAGGTACTATTGTATTATACAACAAACATAATAAAACCATGAAAAAATATTTTCGTTATATTGTGCAAATGTAATTCATGTTTTGTTATATTTTTTTTTTTTCATTTATTTTCGTAATTTATTTGTAATTTAAATCTTTTGCAAAATATTTAATGTGTTCATTGTTATGTACAGTTCATAATTTCCGGTTTCTTTTTGTTTAGTCGGCTATATTGCATAATTTTAGGGGATTAATAAAGTTGAAGAAATTATTTTGTATTGTTATGAATCAGAAATATAAAAGGTTTTTTTTAATAGGTATGTCGAAAAACAAAAGCATAGCATAACATAAAATATTGAAAATTAAAAAAAATCATTAATCGACGTTTTGTTAAATATATTTGAGTAGATACTTGTTAGTAATTGAATCGTAAATATTGCAAAATGAGCTTAACATATATTTTTGTATTTTTTTATTGATGAAGACAGAGCTAACATGTTTACTAGACCCTAAGTTGTTAATGTACCTTTACAGGTAGAAGAATCTTTATAAAACATGTTGATGTTAAGTTTTTTTTTTAGATATTATATACCATGATTATATTGCTCTAATGAAAATTTTTTAAAACTTCTTTGATCCATGCTTGCATGTTCATGTAAAACATGAAAAAATGAACTATAGTCCAAGATATAAAATGAATGCTTAATGTTATTTTTTATCTTTTCCAAATTTAACTGTTTCTTCTTTATATTATGCAAATTTACTAATAAAATTCTTTTTAAATATATTACATATATTTATTTATTATTAATCTTTTTTTTTGCGACCAGTTCTTCTTTTTACCAAAATCAAATAGTACCAATATTTTTGTTCTATTGGAAAATTTTGAAATACAAATTCCTTTTTTTTTCGTATCTAGTATAAAATATAACCAAAGTGAAAATTTATTTTAATAGTAATAATGATTATCATAACTGCTTTGTAGACTAATAATATTGTCCTACTGCTTCTTAATGACAAAAATTGCATTTAACATATTTTTATTACAAGTTCTTTACATTTCTCTTGTTGAATGTTATATATTTTCCAAAGATGGTATTTTCTTTCACCCTGGATGAGAAAATTTTATAAACTTTCACTTAAATTGGCTTAGAATTTGACGTCTAAAAAAATTATAGACCCAAAAATAATTGCAAAAGTTTGAGAAGAGAAATCTTTTAAAATGTGTACAGTAGAAAGATATTACTCATTGTCCTATTCATGTGTTCTTGATAATAATTTTGTCTCTTAAAAGATGATGGCTTATTAAAGATTTTTTGTTAACGATCGGAAAATGTATGGAATTTTTCTGTTTTATTGGCGAAATATATGAACCTTTGTTTTTCAACCTTTTTCTTTTTTCGACTTTTATGTTTCTATTCAATATATGCTGTGGCTATACATATAGTTTGAATTGGAATCATATTCAAAAATATGATATGAATGATAATATAAAATATTGTATTTATAGAGCAATGTAGTGTTAGGTATCTATAACTACGTATTTATGTTTTTTTTTAGTATACAACAATTGGGCCCAGCGACAACTGGGGCCGTTAACAATTGGGACCAACGACACCTGGGGTCATGTTTATCAGATATGGGAGTAATGTATTGAATTATCAATTAAATTAATTTGGCCTTAGCTAATATTAATGAAAATCACAAATATTTAAGAAAAATAGCGAATTTGCAATAAAATTAACTATTAAATCTTATTCTCTTATTTCAACAAAACTTTTTATATAACTTTCTAATCTATTTAATTTTTAAATTTAATTAATAAATAATTTTTAAATTTAATTTTTAAAATATTGAAAAATTAAAGTTAGAAGTTTTTTAATATAATTTTGACTTGATCTTTATTTATCAAAATAGATATTATTAACTTTTTGAATGTATTTTTTAATTTTGAATAGAGACATACATAAACAACTTATGTACCCAGTTGTCCCTTGGTCCAATTATCGTTGGGCTCAGTTGTGCAGGATCTGTGTTGTCCTATGGCACCAAATGTGTGTTTACCGTATATATTCATCACGAATTCAATAATAATGCACTTTCAAAACAAATATTTTTTTTCTTAAAGATTTGTTCAAAATTAGAGAACGGTTTGAAAATAACCGTTCAATAAGATGAATATGATAGTCCTCAAAAGGATTTTTGTATTAATTTTTTATTTTGTACTATTGTTTTTTTTTTTATTTATGCGTTTAATTGGAAATTTTAGGTTGTCTGATAAATAACTGTGGTTAACAACAATTATCCGTAGCCAATATTTATAATTTTTTTAATTTACTCTAACTAATAAGTATTTAGTAGCGCTCAAATGGACTTTATTTATATTTGATTTTAATTGATATGTCCATTTTCAGTTAAAAAACGAAATAAGCAATTTTTTTTTGATTTTATCACAAAAAAACTGTTCACAGTGTTATGTATGCAGTATATAGCTTCTTTAAGAATTTATTTAAAACGTAAAAATACAATTTTCAATAATTAATGTCTTTATGAATTGAAAATTTCTTTTCAAACGATATTTTTTGTAAAAACACGGTTATTATTATCTTTTAGAAGATGTCCCTGATTTATGTAATATTGAAAATTTTACTAAATTTTACATTTCATGTTAACTCAAATAAAAAATTCTAAAGTGACAAATTATCATTTCAAAATTTTGTTTATGTATCTAGAAAAAACAGCAAAGAAAAAAAAACGGAAAATTTAAAATTTAATGGAAACAAAAGAACAAAAAAGAAGCTTCTTATTTGAATATATTATAGATATAGATTATACTATATGATACATTGGTATGTATATTCTTTACATGGTTTTTTTTTTTATAAAAATGGAAAATTAATAATGAAAATCGGAAAATTTTGGAAAAATATTGGTATTGCAAGATAACTGAACTAAATATTTATCATTTAAAAAAAATTGAAATCGCTTGGTAAATCATTGAGTAAAATAATTTTAAATGTTTATCATTTACAGATTAAATATTATGATATGTGACAATGTTTAAAGTAAATTTCATAATAAAATATCCATAGTAAAAATTGGTGAGAAAAAAAAAGATTTTCCTTTTTCCAAAATCAAATCATATTAAGATATAAAAATTAATTTAGTTCGCAAAAATTTTTTTATTTAGCGTAAATAGTTTAAGCTTTTAAATTAAAAACAAAAAGTAGAAAAAGGATTAAAAAATTAAATTGAATTCTCCAAAAAAAAAAAAAAAAAAACGTATACAAAATTAAAAGGAAAAAATAATTATTTAATTTTTATTATTTCATGCATATTTTTCGTATAGGTGAAATTTAAGGATTTATATAAACTAATCGCTTTTTTTTTTTAAATCCACCTCTTAATGAAAATATGGTGAGTAAAAAAACTTTTTTAAAAATTTCTGTTTTGTTTTTTTGTTTTATATTTTGATTTTTATATTACAATTTTATATTATTATCGTTTCGTGTTGGTGAATTTTTATTTTCAAATTTCAAAACTCGGTTTTCAATATTTTATTATTTCCTACACATTAAGTATAGGGTATATTAACTTTGGTATGGTGTTTGTAACCACCAAAAGGAAGCGAGTTAGGTATAGACATGTATATATATTCTGAATCAGTATCACCTCCTGAGTCGATTTAGCGAAGTCCGTCCGTCCGTCCGTCCGTACGCACGATAACTCAAAAAATAATGATGCTATCTTGATGAAATTTATACTGTAGGTTAACAATGACTAAGGTAACGCGGGGATTGTAAATGGACGAAATCGGACCATGCGTTCGAGTACCTCCTCTACAACTCCCAAAACCGAATACGCATATCTTCGAAATTAATAAAGATAGAAACTTAAAATTTTGTACGAGGGTGTGTTTTTCTGAATCCCTAATATCCCTAAAATTTGAGATGAATTAGAGAGGCTGTTCGGGTACCTCCCATACAAATCCCAAAACCGAACAAGCATATATTCGAAATTAATAAAGATAGAAACTTTAAATTTGGTACTAAGGTATTGTTTCCTGAATCCCTGATTTGTTCAAAATTTAAGATAAATTAGAATGGTTGTTCGGGTATCTGCCACACAACTCCTAAGACCAAACAAGCATATCTTCGAAATTAATAAATATATAAACTTGAAATTTGATATAAGAATGTTCTACCCTGTTGATGTCTCTAAAATTTGAGATGAATTGGGGTGGTGGTCCGCGTGCCTTCACACTTCCCAAGATCTAACAAGCATATTTTCGAATTTAATAAAGATAGAAATCTGAAATTTTGTACAAAGGTTCTAAAAGCATTTATTTTTTTAGCTTAGTTATATTAAATACCTAACTAAAATAACTTATGGATTTTTAATTTAATTTGAATTTTTTAGGTGTAGGTTAAAATAAGTCGGTTGCATCGACTTGCTGTTACTTTTACTTGTTTTTAACTAAAATTTTTATTATTTTTGTTTTAAGTTTTAATTCAAAATAATTCATAATCGAATTTAACAATATTTGAAATTCTTTTATACAGTAATATAGAATATTTTAATCAAGAGAATGGTGAAATACTCAAAATCAAGAAAATACAGTATAATAAGAGAAAAAGACAAAAATGAAAATGAAATAAATAAAAAAATATATAAGAGAAGTTAAAAAGTAAAAGAAAAAAAAATTACCTTGAAACTTGTTTGAAAAAACTCGACAGTAAAATTATTATAAAAAATCAATAAAAATTATATTACAGTATTATACAAAAAAATTAAGACAATCTGTTTACATTACTTCAAAATATTCACACTATAATAATTTTGAATTTAGTAGTATCAATTGGTAAATGTCACTACGCCCTGAATAGAGGCGTTGTTAGGGAAAGAGACGATAGAGATCAATAAGATTATTATAAAGTTAATCAGTCTATAGTATGTGAGGCCATCTCTAGGGGTTTTCTTTCTCTTTATACTTTGTAACAACTGATTTAATCTGTGTTCATTTTTAACACCTCTGTTAACCTCACCTCATATTTTAAGAGGTTGCTTTTATCTGTTTCCAAAGTAAAATTATTGTTTTGTTAAAAATTAGTTTTAGTTTACTTATCTTTTTACTAAGCTATTATTCTTAAACCATTATAATAACTCTGAGTCACCGAATCAGATAAACTTCCATATAATTAAAGAATGAAAATAGATGAATCAAAAAATACTTATTTGTGGTTGACAGATATAACATGTTTCAAAGGAATAATAACTACTTAAAAGTTAAAAGTGACTCAAAGTTACAAGGTGATATCAATAGGGTTAAATTGTCTTATTATAACTGAATCCCTTTTCAAATATTTTTTTGATGTTCAATGAAAATAATAAGCTATGGTTCTATACTAAATAATAGAGAGGATGGACAGAATGTAATATTCAATCACATTATATTCAGTAAAAACGGGGCAATCAAATTATTTTTTTAGCGAATGGCAACTGAATGTAAACGTGGATGACTTGAAAAATTTAATGAAATGATTTAGGATCATTCTGTTTCTTTCATATTTTGAAGAGGGTGAGGAATATTTCAAAGATACTATGACGGTGCGAAACTAAGACGTTTCCTATGAATATATTCATTTTTAACGTAGTAAGCATCACTTATAATTTTGAAACTATTATTTGGTTTTATCTTTGATAATAATGTACCTTTTGATTATTAATTAAAAAGGTCAAAGAACGAATAGCCCATTTAAGGAACAAACAAATATTTTTGTTTTTAGACAATACATTGGATTCATATAATAGAAATTAATTTTAACCCATTAAACACCTTTGATCAGGTTGTGTAGTCATCAAATTGAGTATATATAAAATATATTCCAAAGGATATATTTGTAAACGGAATAAATAACGATGTTATAATAAATAATTCTTTATATTTTATATTAATTTAGTAATTTTTTTTTTCTTGTATATTTTTATGAAAACTATTGAATAGTGGTGGAACGACTATAATAATAATTTAAGGATCTTTTTTTTTTTTTGTTTTGCCTTTGGAATTTACCTTTACGTCATTGTTTTATTTCATACATTTTTGTTTTTATTACTTTTATGGTTTTCGTTATTTTTAACACAAAAAAAAAAAAAAATTATTTCTATTCATTCCACATATCATGGTTCAAGGCTAAAAGGTTGTCGCATTTCAATTTGTACTCGTTTTGCTTTTTAGTTATTTTTAGTTGTATTTTTAGTTTTTCTTTTTTGTACTGTCTTTAAAGTCAAAAATGTATCCTTGTTTGTTTTACAATCGACTGTTTAATAGTTTTTAAAAGAAAAACCAAGATATTAATGTTTTCTATATTTTATGCAGTCTGGTGTAAGAAAAAGTTTTAATTTCAATTTATTGGAGAACAGAAGTATGAGAGATATGAAAAGGCGTATAAAAGAGGTGGAAAAAAAAAAACATTAATATTAATATTAAATATTAAAATATTTATTTTTATTCAGTTATAATTTTGTAGCTATATGAATGCATGTATGTGCATAATATCGATCTGAATATTTAATAAATTAATCCAATACAAAAGTTAATTGGAAAAAAGATTTACTTAAAACTAATTAAAAGCATATATATATATATATATATATACATATATATATACTAAAGATAAGTGCTGTCAAATAATATTTGTTGGCTAAATTATACATTGAAATTAATTATATATTGTGTTATTTAGTTTTTCTTTTACTTAAATATACTTTCGTTATACATTGAAGGAACAGATTAATTCGATTCGTCTACAATTTTAGAAACTAAAAAAAAGTATCTTAGAAAAACTTTCTTAATAAAATCCTTAAATAATTATTAAAAAAAGATATTAAAACATAAGAAATTTTTAATTTTTGATGCCTATTACGTCTAAAGAGGTTTTACCGTTAACTTTTTTCTACTAAGATCTTTATCCTCTTAAAAATTTAAAATTTCTAAATTAAAGCGTTCTGTCGAGATACTGAAGAACTAAAATTTTTGAAATTTTTTAGTTTCACATGACGGTATACTACTTACGATATTACATAAGTATAGAAACTGTTATATATGTATACTTTTAGATAAAAGACTAAAATTTAAAAACAATATTATTTTGATAAAATAAATAAAACAATTCCAATATTTATATCCGTTTATTAAGAGAAGATCACATTTATCTATCATAATAAAAAAAATTAAATATATTTAAAGTAATTTTAAAACTAATCTTCTCTATGCATCTTCGATATTAGTTGTCATTTCTGAATGATATATTAAAAAAAACTGCAAATCACGAAAAATAAAATTATACAAATGATGCTTCATCTTTCGTTCTATTTCCCCATAAAGAAAAACCTAGCATTCCAAGAACAGATAAGAATGGTAGAAAAATTATAAGAAAAATGTTTAATTTTAAGATTTTAAGACAAAAATTTTAAGAAAATATAATCAAAAGAAATTTATTTATTGCGTAAATCCATAACAATATGACAGTTTGAGTAAATATTAAGCAGAACTTGCGATAATAAAGATTTAAAAAAAGAGAACTTCTTTTTTAATTTTGAGTGGGTATTTGTGGTTAATTGTGGGTACGTATTACAACGTAACATGTTAGGCTATACAAAAAATGTTTTTTACTCTTAATGACACCCACCAACCCTATATTAAAATTTCATTGGTTCATCTTAAACGATCTAGAAATTTTTTAAATATACTGAGGGACGGATATAATGAAACGATTAAGCAAATATTTTTTTGAGGAATGCGCTCTGTTTTTACACAGATATGTACATTTTAAATAGCTGCAGCACCAGTACTAAATAAAATGATTGTAGAAACTTTGATGCAATCCTTAATATATTATTCGACATTTATTTATTACGATATAAGTTCGACGTATAATATTGCATTGAATGTACAAATATTTTTCTATTGAAAGCTTTAACAAGTTTTTATGTTTTATTTACTTTACTTAAAAAAAAATTAATGCAAGGTCACTTTAAAACTTTAAATTGCTACAAAGTTAAAAATGACTTTAATTCAGCAAAAATTTACATTAAATAAAAAGGAATACAATGTATACACATATAGGTAGTGTCCTTGATATGCCATTCTCATGATAATCATTATTACAATCAGAAAGGAATTTATGAATTAAAAAAAAAGGAGATTGCTGTAACTAATTCCATTAGAGATATATGCCAAAAAAATAATTTTGCAATGACACAAAAGAGTGTGAAAGATTTGAATGGTTTTAATTTTTTTTTGTGTTTTTTTTTTCGACTTCTCCGAAATTTCCTTAAATTTTATTTTTTTTGTTTTCTTTTTTACACTCCATAAATTTTAAATATAACACCATTTTACCAAAAAAAAATAAAAAGCATGGTAGGTACCTGATAAAGTAATAATAAACAGTTATTTTTATATATATTTTTTTTGGTTCTTCTGTCTTTATTTTGTAATATGTCCTTTGAGTCCTTTTTTTTTGTATGGTGAATTTATATGTTTGCGTGAATGTCTGAAATTTTTCTTACTTTTTTTTTGAGACAACATTTAAAAACAATTTTTTTTTTTTTACTTATTTTTGTTAAAGACAGAGAACAGATTGTTTGTCTTTGTTTTTTAATTTGGATAATTTTTACTTTTGGTTCTTTTTTTTTTGTTTTTTTTTTGGAAATAAACAACATTTTGTTAGGATAATTTTTTTTTTCCCAAAATATTTAAATCTCATGCTTTTTGAGAAAAAAACAAAAAAATGTGGTTTTTACCATTTTATAAAAGTTTTCATTACAAATATCATAAAAGACAACAAAAAATTAAAATAAATGGAATGAAAAAATAAATATTTTTTTATGTCAAAAATTTTAACGTTTTAGAAAATGTACATTTTTTATTTAAAGTACAGAATATTTTTTGTTTTGAAAAAATTAATGAATCATTTGTACGAAGAATTTTTTTTATTATTTCGAGGTTGTTTTAAATGGATTTTATTGGTGGATGTAGAAAAATATTTAATTAGTCATAAATTCAATACAAAATAAGATTAGATCATGACGTAGCTGAATGGCTGTGTAATTTTGAGATGACTATTTCGAAATTAAATTTATAAAGGGGATGTAGTACGTAATGTGAAATATGTAATATGTGTCAGGAAAAGAGAACTAAGATAATATAAATTATTCAAGAATTGCATATAAATAGCCACTACTATTCACAACGTAGTTTTCCAGTTTTGCAACACTCAACAGATTTAAAAATTCTGGGTATCGAGTTAAACTGTAAGTTGACTTGGTGAAATCACATTTTTGATAAAGCTACAGATGTATTAATCGAGATGATTTATCTGTCGATGCAGTGAAATGATTGATCTTCTTAATATCTATAAAATGTACATTAAGCCGAGAATGAAGTATAATGCACACATTTGCGCTGCAGCCTCCCCCCCTAACAGCACTGCGTTATCGCAATATTGTGCAAAACAGCGCCATTCGTCTTATTAACGATCCCAATGATATCTTCAAGCTCAATTCTCTTAGCCATCGTCGTACAGTTGTGTCATTAATTCTATTTTATGGATATCCTGTAGATATAAACAACTGTTCTAAAGAAATTAAACAGTTCATGTTTCTACTCAAAATTTTTCTACGCGAAACAAGGAGTGAGACAGATGACCACTTCTACACTGTAGAACTTTTAAGATGGTATAACATGGCTTATGGAAATTCGTTTGTTATGTAAACGCCTTGTTTGTGGAATCACATGCTATCAAATGCTATCATACAAATTTTCTTTCCCTTCCTTTGTAATCCTGAATTTTTCCTACATCCCGTATCAAAGTTAAAAATAACCTAAAGTTTGATTTAAAAAAGCGTTGTTTTTAATTGGTTAAAGTCTAACACTATCCGGAAAAATCACGTCAATTTCTTCTGCAATGACTTTTGAGGTTTTCCGTTGACCCTCGAAAAAAAAACATAAAAATGGTCTACATTCAAGGTATTTAGTTTTAGAAACTATATTTAGGATATAAGCAATATTATACGTAATGTAAAAGGTATCATAACCAATATCAATATTGCTTTTGAATGAAATTATTAAATCTCCAAATAGTAAGAGTATAATGATAATAGCAATAGTACTAAGAGTTTTTTAGCCTAAATTAAATATCTCGGTCAAATTTAAAGTAATTTAATTTATACGTCCACGCTAAGTATAAGAGTAAGAGAAAGTAGGAAACGTTTAGACTTTTGGAAGGAAGGAAGAATACAGTTGCCTTTGTCAACTCTTAGATACCCGTACGAACCGTTAGTATGTTCACAGCCTGTCACTCTGCTTACAATATTATTTTTTTAATATTTTAGTATTTTAAAATAATTTGGATGAATTTTATAATTTCTAGAACTATGGGTTGTACATATATTCAAACTATATGTTTATATGTACATTCTTCTAAAGCAGATTCTAACCTTCCACATAACGATTATCAATCTAAAACTTTTTCAAATATTCTATAGTACCATTTAATACTAAGCGGTAAATGTATATTAAATTTACTTAGTACAAAATAGTAAATATAATTTTAAATATTATATTATATTATATTTAAATATTCCATTGAAAGAATAATTTCTTATAAGTACAATAAAATACATATATGTATGTATGTAAATACGCGCTATATAATATACATCTATACTCTTATCATTCATTCGTCAGTGACATATACGATATGTAAATAAACATGATATTATATAAGTATGTATGTATATCAATATCATATAAATAAAAATTCTTCAAGCAACCGTTATGTTGTTTATTTATTTACATTTTTTTGTACTACGCATTATATCCTCAACAATTTCAAATTATCGAGTAAAACAAAATGCAAAAAATTCGTTAAAGAAATTTGTTAGAAAATTTGAAAAAATCAAGTAACACTTTCGTCAATTATAGAGCAACCCTATATTATTAAAAACAGTTGTTAACAGAAATAAGAGTATAATGTTGAAGCTTTAATTTTTGCGTATTACTTCAAAAAAATTTTAACAGGTGTTCAAGTTGCAGGTGTTTAAAAATAGGAAATTAGTTTATGATCCCTTACAGCTCCTAAACGGGGAGGGATACAAAAAAAATTCTGAAATGACTCATACTTATTTTCAAAGATCTAACTTCTGTCAAAATTCCAAGTTTCCAACTTAAACCGTTTAGAATATAGAAGGGTTAAAGGATTTTGCAAAATTTGAGTTTCACATAACGGTAAATTAAGACCCCGTATGCCACAAATATATATTTATTGTATATATACTTTAAAGCTAATAAAAGTAGTAATCGTTTGTCGTTTTCAAAATGAAGATATACGTTATACAACTTGTGCTATAACAATTTAAATATAGAGCTTTTTTGAACCTTTGGGGAGCTGTAGCTCGGTAACGGGTGGGGCTACAAAAAAAAGTTATTAAAAATAAAATTAATATTTTTGTGAGATCTATCAGCAGTTAAAATTTCATAGCTCTATTTCAAAACAATGGTGGGGATCGAAAAGTTAAGTGTTCGAGAGCTACCCTAAGTTTTGGTCCAAACTCAACCAAAAAAATAGGGAACCTACAAATTACTCTCAGAATATTTTGTGTAAATTTCAAGATTCTAGCTTTCCTAGTTTTTGAGTTAGCGTGCTGTTGGACGGACGGACGGACGGACATGGCTCAAAAGTCTTAGAATTTTTTTCTGATCCGATCCATACCTTTGAAGGTATATCTAGCTCGCTTATTTCGAGGTGTTACAAACGGAGGAGTAATTTTATTATACCCGATCCTATCGTACGGGTATAAATATAGGATTTTATTTTTATCTTAATTGTATATAAAACAATTTTAAAAACCAAAATCCTCAAAAATAGTTAGAAATTGAAATTGTCTGAAAGACCACATCTAAAAGTTTTGCGTCATTTTTAAGCAGACCACCCTGTTAATGTTATTATTGAATGTAGATCATATTATTATTGAATTAATATACAACCATTAGTTGCTTTCTTGTCCTTTTTCAAATACTATAATTGTGTTTTATATAATCTCATGTTTCCTAGGCAAATTTCTAAGTATAATTAGGATTTTATTTCGATTAAGCAGTTTTAAAACGTTCTAGAAATATTTTTAATTTTCTTTTGAATGACGTTTTTTAGAGACTGTCTTAAAATTTATCTGGTCAAACTAAAGAACAAATGGAAACCATAAAAATTAATGAAAGATAAATTTTAATACGAACCTACCAAAAACTGTATAAATAGTGTCTAAAATATAAAAAATTACTTGAGAAAGGACATTTCTATAAAAAGAAGGAAAGAAAAACGACATAGATATAAAAAAACTGAAGTCGAGATTTCTTTATAAAATTAAATTATTCTTATTTGCTTTTGAATGGTAACTTTTTTAATTTTTTCCATACAAAATTTCAGACATTTTTTTTTTTTAATTAATTTTCTTATTGGGAATATTCTCAGATGATTTTAAGTTAAAAGTTAATTAAAGTTAAAAGTTTAATAAAGTTCTTGTAAACAATAAATATCCTTGAAAAAGTTTGTATTGTATTTTGAAAATTAAATTCTTAACAAGGTAATAAATTTTGCAAAAAAGTAGGGAAAAAATTTTGCAAGTTAATGAAATTTTAAGAGGTGAAGAGAATGATTTATTATTAGTTAATTAAAAAACCAATGGTGAGTTGGCAGTATTGGCATATATCTAGTACCTAATATTAATTATTTTATATGACTTCCAATATTAAGTATTTGTTTTTTCGTTTTTAGCTGCTTTTTATATAATTTCAATAGAAAAATAATTAATAAAAAATAAAAATTAACTATTTGATATCTCTTATATTTTTTTCCATCTTAGACTTAAATTATGCCTAAGCCTAATAATTTTTCTTGTTATGAATCGATTGATTTTGAAAAGAATTTCCATTTGCTGCCTTGTTATAAATATATTTAAAATTTTTACTAGGAAATATTTTATTTTACTTCCTTTTTCTTTAAATAAAGTCATTCTTTTTTCTTTTTATAAAGTCATATCATCTGATTCTGTGTTATGATATCAATTTTACTTGTGACCACCTTTACCTTTACATAGTTCTTCTATATTTATATCTCATTTTCATTTAATACCTTAAATGTCTCAAAAATGCGTTTTAAATATCAATTATGGTAAATCAAAACCGTATCCTTTATAGATTGAAATACAATTTTTTTTTATAACCCAAATTTTGCCTAAAACTACATTTGCATTCTTTTTAATTAACAAATTAAAAAAAAAAAATGTGGATAATAAATATTTTATTTTATTCCGTATTCAAAAAAATCCTAAATCGGTTCTCCGTTTAAATTAAAAAAAAATCATATTAATTATTAGTATAGATTCTCATTACAATTTAGACAAATATGAGCACTAACATTATTAGATATATTATAAAAAGGGGTAAACGTGGTTGATCAACTTAGATTATAAGGTATTAAAATAATCTGCTGTATCTAGTTCTGTAATAGTTCTGTAATCTGTAATGTATGCATCTTGAATATAAGAATTTATAGCACTGCAGAAATAACTCATCAGTCATCAGTAACTGCACA